>JAODJX010000083.1:19807917-19819105 GCA_026776945.1 Isichthys henryi
TGGGTGTTGTTTTGTGTTTTTTTGTTGTTGGGGTTGTTGGGCGGGGTGGGTGCGGGCGGTGCGCCCTCCCCCCCCCCCCCCACCGCCCCCCCGGCGCCGGGTGTTGGGCGCCCCCCCGCGCCGCGTTTCACTCAATATCACGTACTGCCTTTGAAAGGCTTTGGCAACGGGCTGCGTTAAGTTGGGAACGGTTTTTTTTAGAGCTTCGAAACCTTGAAAATGGCAGCATCCTCGTCGCTCCTGAAGTCCTGCTTGCCGGCATGTTTCCAAGGAATGCGGAACATGGTCTTGGCGGGGTCGTCCCAAACGAGACCCGGGTACCGGCCGCTGCTGACCTGCACGCAGATCAGAAAATAAGTTGAATCTGGCTGCTGAATTATACTGCAGGAACTGGCTACCAGGACAAACCGTGCACCCTGGACTCTACTCAAATGGGATAGAGGGGAAGAGGGGGCGGGGTGGGGGGGTCGCATTTCATCCAGATGATTAACAGTTTAAAATCGGTCATTTTAAAGTCAGCAGACATACCTGCTCCACAATCCAGGACCGTAGCTTCCGTGTGGAACGCACTCTCCCCCCTGTAGCCATGCCTGGGATGGATGTCTCTGTTCTGCCTATTCAACGATGCCGAACGCGCTGCGAAAGCAACACGGTTTAAAGTGCCGTAATTTCTACGGCGGCCCAATGAACGGAAGTGCTTCCACAATCTGTTGTCAATGCTGGAGTCGGGCTTGCGAGCAGTTTTTGACAGATGTCATAAATGCGTCTGCTGACCATTATTACACACGGCGCTCTGTAGTCCACTAAGAAAAACTATGTGTATGAAAACTAGAGTAAAAAATATTCGAAACTTGACGAGTGGTTGTATAGGAGAATTCCGATCATATGACGCGAATACAAAACATGACCGGAAATGCACAAAACGAAGTTAAAGCTCACGGGCAACATTTTTAGTGACGTCGCTGCACATTTGAAGAAAAAAAACTTTTGAATAAATTACAGTAAATGCCGTTCATGCCGCCTTAAACCGATGAACGAT
This sequence comes from Isichthys henryi, assembly GCA_026776945.1. Lineage (NCBI taxonomy): Eukaryota > Metazoa > Chordata > Actinopteri > Osteoglossiformes > Mormyridae > Isichthys > Isichthys henryi. The sequence goes on from JAODJX010000083.1 coordinate 19,808,957, forward strand.
CAAATATTAGTACGAGATCCAGTGCAGATTATACTTTCATCGGGCTTACCTGTACACAATTGAGAAGAAGCCACACGTACGCGTCCTCCGTCTATCTGTGGACTGGCTGCGAAGACGCCGCCCCCAGCCCGGGTCCTCTACGGCGCGCCCCAGCCGCTCCGCTTCTTAAAAATCACGTGACATCACTGAAGAGCCCGATAGGCGCACGCCGCGTTCTACCGCTAGGGGGAGCTCTCGAGCTGGGCCACAGTCGCCTACTGATCCCGTAGATAAAAAAATTAGGCAAGAGTGTCACTTCAGGGAAGTTACGCGTTAGTCCGTCCTCTTATTTTGAGTCTTGGCTCATTTGCAAAAACAAAGCTCTTTAGTGCTGAAGGAAATGTATTAGATGTTACTGCGCTGGCTTTTGTTTAATAGAAATATCACTACACAGATGTATGTATGTACCTATAACAGAGAATTATTTGTATACCTCCAGTAAAGAATACAATATTTTTTTATTTGTATACCATTCAAGCCCACCTTTTCTTATTTCATTACTTCGGTTCCTACTTGCCCTCTTTAATTTAGCCAGAAATCAGAGGTGGATTTTTCAGCTATATTTCAGCTTTATAGCATTGTGAGGCTGTCAGTGTATTGGACTTGGTTTGGAGATTCAGAGTGGTACATTAATAAAAAGCACACCGAACAGCTGTGAAAGCCTAGTTTGCCACACTGTACACTGATCATTAAAGGAGCCATTTCAACTGCTGGTTTTATTTGAGAACTTTATTTAATAGAATAGCAAAATGACAGAAAAAGGTCATAAAACTGAGCTTTTGATTAGTTGGGTGTGATTGCTTTTGAAATGCTCTGTCGGGCTCTTGTGGCGATTTCCGGCTTGTGAAGATCCAAAGTTGCAGGGCAGGGTGCTGGCTTCACTGTCCCAGAGACGGGGCCCTCTAATGGGCAGACGGTGCAAGAAGCAGCTCTTCAGGAAACCCACCGACGGGGGCAGGTGACTGTGTGCATCTCAAATGCTGCTGCTGTGTCTGTTTATAGCCAAGCCCCAGCTACAACGGTGGCCCTTTTGGCAGCAGTGCAGATCATCTCTAGCCGATGTTTGTTCGATTAAATGATCTCTTTAAATTTTTTGCTAATCAGCAACAATTCATGCGCTGTAAATGCGATTAAATGTATTTCCTAGTTTGATTAGAGGTGTCAAGAATAAGAAAAATAAGATTTCCAGTAATCAAATCACCCTGTAGGTTGACATGAAAGCAAACCAGATGCCCCATCAGAATATGTGAAAGAAAAACCTTTTAGCTGGGTTTAGGACACTTAAGGTTACAGCAACATGATGCCTCATTTCATCCGTGGGACCTTGTCCCCTAACGGCACCTCGTCCATCAGTTTCTGTGGAAATGGGAGAAATGTGATTAAAGTCACTCCCTGTTCCCAAAAGTGAGATTCCTCTTTAAATGCTCCAGGAAGTAGCTTCACACATTTCACAATCTGCCATAAATTTTCGCTCGGAGACAAAGATATCATCAAACTGAGCAGTAATCGCCTGAGCTGAATCCGGTTGGCACGCCCAGTTTAAGTACAGTACGGGTTTCCGAACCTGCTTCATTCTAGAGGCAGTGGAATACTGGGGGCTTTGAGGAGGGGCTGGTCAGTTAAGTACTAAGTACAACTACTCATTGGTTAGCGATCTCACACAAATACGATTGTAATAAGAAAATTCATTTTCCGACCAATGCGCGCATTCACGACCAAATTTTGTACCCCAGATAATGTACGCTGGGGAGAGAGAGATCTTTGTAACAGAATGAACAAAGTATTGTTAGTAATATTCACTTAGCTACCACTTGCTGGTCGCTGTACCGGAACTCAGTCGCTAAATGAGGAGAGGATGTATTATACGTTTTCAAGCTACGCCTATTTTTTTTTAACAATCGCTGACATTTGCGCATTCTAATCGCATCTAAAAAAAAACGAAATTTAGTAAATCTCCTTTGTTGTGGGCATCAAAAGGGTGGGAACCCCTACATTAGAGCAAGTACTGCAACACAAGTCCTGTCACCCCACAGGCACATATCTATATTTATGTACACACACAAATAGGTTTGTGATTATATCTTTGTGGGGACTCTCCATTCATTTCTATGGGGAAAACTCTAATCCCAACATGATGACCAACCTCTACCCAGCCCTAACCTTAACCATAAGTAGCCATTTTTAGTTTTTTGATTGCATTCACAGATCTCTGTGGGGACCTGAAAAATGGTCCCCACAGCTTCAAAATAACTGGTTTTTATTACATTGTGGGGAACATTTGGTCCCCACTATGTAATATAAACATACTTCACACAGACAGACACACACAGACACGGACTCACATACACATATGATAAGTCCATCAATCAAACAGTAATGTTCTACCTTCAGCAGTCGGGTAAAATAAGTTTTGTCGTCTTCCACCTCCCCCCGCCGATCATCAACTTGGTACCTCCGACAAGCCACCACAAGGTCATTGTTTTCGAACAGGGGGGCAGGGTCAAGGGAGTGGCTATTGATGAGACTGACCAGGTATTCTTTGTAGTGCTTCCTGGAGTGTAGACACCAAAACATTTGTGCTGTTAATAGTCTGAGACGGCTGAGTAGCCTGACAGAAAGTGTCATGGTGACATCACTCACTCGCAGAGCCCTGCGTGTCCCGCCTGACATTGGGCCCCACAGGGCAGGTCGCGCTGCTGCCCCCCCTCATCCTTCTGCTCCATAACGCCACACTGCCCTAAAAAAGGAGAGGAAACATGTGGTGGATGAGAGGTAGGCGGAGCAAAGGGCAAAGGCAGAGCCCCCTTCAGTACTACAGGCTCTGTAGTACACACCATGCTGGTGTTCCTCAACCCAGTCGAGCCCCAAACAGCTCCCATTGCACCTGTACCAGGAATTCGGATTGGCTAGGAGCTTGGAGGGAGCAAAAATGTGGATTGTTTGGGAGGGGTGGGTCCCAGGGTCTGGGTTGAGGAACACTGGTCTATACTATTTGTGTTGTATTATATGCCATTTGTGTAGCACAATACTGTGTGGTGGTGTGCAGCTCCAGTTCAAAGGTCACCAGTTCAAAGCCCAGAGCTGGCAGAGTGATGTTGCTGCCGGGCCCCTGAGTGATGTCCCTACAGGGCCCCTGAGTGATGTCGCTGCCGGGCCCCTGAGTGATGTCCCTACAGGGCCCCTGAGTGATGTTGCTGCCGGGCCCCTGAGTGATGTCCCTACAGGGCCCCTGAGTGATGCCGCTGCCGGGCCCTGAGTGATGTCGCTGCCGGGCCCCTGAGTGATGTCCCTACAGGGCCCCTAAGTAAGGCCCTTAACCTCTTAAGCGCCAAGTGCTCCAGGGACTGTCTGACTCTGCTTTCTCAAAAAATGTACATCACTCTGGATAAAGGCATCTTCCAAATAAATAGAAAAATCACTTCTGATTATTTGTGTAATACAGTGTTTAGATTCTGAAGTACTCTACATTATTTAGTACAATCCACTCTGAACACTGATGGTGGAAAATTGTGTGTGTGTTTTTTTTAGCATGATACTCTGTGTAGGCGGCTAATATTACCTGGCTGTGCTCCCTGGGGGGGGTCCGTGTTGAACGCCACACCATTTTTCTGCAAAGCCATATGGGACAGGCGTAAATGGACGGCTGATGAAAACTATCTCATTATGTCTGTCAAAGTTTGTCAGCTGAACCACTGCAAAACCTCTCCTAAAGTCACCCTAGTATGTGCAGTGACCGTCCAACACACATGTATTTTGCACTACCCCACCTTGTTTGGTGAATCAATACCTCACTGACTTTTTAAAGTAATTTCATTCATATATTTAGTGAGCTGCGACGGATCTATGAAACGCCAGAGGTGCCCCTGAGGAGAACTGTAGTGGTGTACTTCTGGCCATCCAGCAACTTTTTGGAGAACAGGAATTCTGTTTAGTTTTTATTGCGTCGCTCTTAATGTCAATTTTATTTTTGGTTCTGAGCACATATATGCTTACTATCCAGATAATTAGCTTAAACGTTTCCTTTGATAGTTTAAGACATTTACACAGTGCAGATATACATCGGCTTACGTCTGGGTTTCGTCCCGGAAATGAGGACATGAGGCAATCTGGACGCATCTCGTTCAATACAGGCGAGAGGTTAGATGTACTGTATGACATAATATTTATTCACATTTAACTACCCCTCTGCAGTGGCGGCTCCAGGGATGGACTGGCTACAAAGAGCAGCCTGGGATATTGCTGCCAAGTAGCAAAAATGTATATAATGGGGGGGGGGGGGCTATATAATGTGGTAAAATACATCTTCTAACATCCACCACATCAACTCTTAGCTCTGGTGGGTCGTAAGTGTGATGGGAATATTCCTGGACAGGATCAGGTCGGCGGATGACTGCACCTTGCATGCTGGTCACTGCACAGTGTGACGCTCTGCACTGTACCTGAAGAAGAGCCTGCAGCTGGACCGGGGCCCAGTCCCTCAGGTAGAAGAGGCAGTCCCGGGGATGGTGGGCATGGAGCCCTGACACGCTGCACTGGGCCACAGAGCAAGTCTGGGGGGATAACAGTATAAAGTCACATGATCCGACGCCAGTAAACAGTTAACTGTGGCTCGTAAACTGTACTGTCACTGCTACAAGTGCCCGCCTACTTTACAAATACCACCAGCACCTGCAGACATTTTTCTGATACGCAGTGATTCCGCCACAGCTTCCCCGGCCACTTACGGTGTGGAAGGGGTTGTTGCAGCCACTGCAGAACTGGTAGCGGCACTGGGAGCAGGTGAAGTGCATGCAGCCTCCCTTGGTCAGGGCGTACTGGAACCGGCATTGGGGGCAAGCTGAGAGAGAGAGAATGAACCTCGAGCTCATTCTGCTTAATGATGCTTTCCACTCTATTTCTAAAATGGTGTTTCCCAACCACTTCCCAGTCCCAGGGAAGCCCCAGACAGTCTGCATCTTTGCTCCTTCCCATCTCCCAGCACACCTGTACCACGAATGCAGCGCTCTTGAAGTTTAGGTTCGACCTTGATCGTTTGGTTCATTTTTGATCGCTTGGTTCAGGTATGCTGGGAGTTGGGAAAGACCAAAAATGTAGACTGTCAGGGGGTCCCCGAGGACTGGGTTGACGAACACTGTTCTGTAATTCCATCCAAGAAAAGACTGAGTGAGCTTTTACAGTTAATTTGTGTCGTTAAAGAGACACAGTGTTTAATAAAATGGTTCTAATTATTATTATAGCTGTCTTCTTTCTTCTGCATTTGTGTCATTTTCATCCTTGAGTATGACTCCATCATCTCAGCACCATTGTTATGGTCATTAAGAGGAAGTAATGCACTGTGGGTAAAGCGGTCTGCATTTTCACTGATTCCACGAGGCATTAGAAACTCAGACCGTGATCGGCACACACTGTATGCATGTGTGTATACGTGTCCCAGGGACTCACTGATGCCATTGTCACGGAGATAACCTGCCAGACCCTGTTTCTGGTATTCGGGGTCGTTCTCTCGCTTCCAGGCCTGGAACTGCTCGCAAGAGAGGTCGGCGTGCTGGGCCTCCCACTGTGGGGGGTCAAGGGGCACAGAGAGACATGGCGGAAGGGAGCATGATGGGTAAGGAAACTAATATGAAAACTAGTATGCTTTACCAGTGAAATATTCAGACCAATAAACTGCAAGCTGAACTGATGTTATTGCTACTTACAGCAGAGCGCCCCTAACAATTTATCACAAATCATGTTTGCTCTCTGAGATTCGAACCCACAACCCTTGTGGTGTAGCACACTGCCCTACTTGTTGAGCTACAGGAGCTCTACATTGCCCCACACAGAGATATTGACTTTATCGCTTGTCTTAGAGCACAGTGAAAGTGGCTGTGATTCCGGCGATGTGCTCACAGCTTTCTTGCACTTTGCGCAGAAGCTTTTCTTGCACTGAGGGCAGGTGACTTTGGCTTGGTCTCCATCATAGATGAATCCGTAGGAGCACTAGCAAGAAGACAGACAGTGCTTAGCAACCATAGGAGCCAGAGAAACACAAGTGTTGATTGGAGGAGGATAAATCACATTTGTATTGGTGTCTCACTGATGTATCTGCCTGTTATCTGTGCTGCCAGCCTGAGGTATACAGTACTGTGTCTTAGGCAGCCAAAGGAAATGTTTAAAGGTAGTTATCTGGGTACTCAGAAGAAAAACACAATTTAGCATTTGAAGATATGCAAACTATAAGTAACATAACAGAAATTTGCAAGAATTTCTTCTGTTCTCCAAAAACTTACTGATAGCTTGTTGGACGGCTAGATGGACACCGCTTCAGTTCCCAAACCTCTCCTCACAGGCACCCCAGCCATTCCATGTGTTCATTAAATGTATCAGTAAGCAAATGTAACTCACTCAATTAATTAATTGCATTAAATGAAAGAGTAAATTAAGTACTGATTAGCCATATGAGATGTTCCAGTGGTCGTGTCAAGAGAAATGTGGATGTACTGGATGGTTGCTGGAAATACTGGGGGTGATTTTAGGACCAAGCTGACACGCTTTGACAGACATTATGTCATATTTTTACATGAACAGGAAGATCATCCATCCATCCATTTATCAACCTCGTATCCTTCTGGTTCGCGGAGGATCCGGAGCCTGTCCCGGAAGCTACGGGCACACGGCAGTGATCGACCCAGGATGGGGGGCCAGGATGGGGGGCCAGCCCATCGCAGGGCACCAGAAAGATCATTTAAGTGTCATTTTGTTAGACTGCCAAAGACTTTTTCACAATACTGTATGTCTAGAAACTAATGCATTGCAACATGTTTTCAGAGGGTCTATTTCCTTCCTCTACTTCCCCATTTACCACACCCACCCCCATAGCCCCACCCACATTAGGGTCATTGATCCCGCCCTCCTGAATCATTCTTACATCGATGGCGCGGCAAGTATCGGCACTAAGTGGCGGGTGTCGGTACTAAGTAACAGGTGTCGGTACTAAGTGGCGGGTGTCGGTACTAAGTAACGGGTGTCTGTACTAAGTAACGGGTGTCGGTACTAAGTGGCGGGTGTCGGTGCTAAGTAACAGGTGTCGGTACTAAGTAACGGGTGTCGGTACTAAGCTCCACTCACATGGCTGCACCACAGGAATTTGGGGTCCTGGATGAGGGAGTGCTCTATCAGTTTCTTGTGGAAGAGGTCGTACACCTCGGGCTCCAGACAATCGCGCAGCTAAGCGCGCAGGAAAACATGCGTTGGGGAAGGCATGATGCAGGTCAGTTTTTTGCATTTATTGCTGCATAGTCATCAAAATGTACCTGTCCGGGTGTAACAACACATCCTGTCCATGTACCTGGATATCCAGAGTGGAGAAGTAGGTATTGAGATGCTCAGGGTCATTGATATCCGGACTTCCACACACAGGACAAACCATCTCTCTGATGTGCTTGTCTCGCACTGTGATGGTGAAGTGCTGCTTGAAGCACTCACAGCACACGGAGCACTCACAGGAGGTCAGTGACCGCATCTGAGGCACACAGATAGAGGGGGAGGTGAGGCTTGTACAGAACTGACACTTCACAGCTGAGAGATACATTACAAATGTACTGAATTATAACTGATCGCACATTAAATTACGATGTACGCAACTATATCAGTGCACGTTCATTGACTATTTGTTTGAGCTCTATGATTAACAGCCATAGGTAGAGATTAGTGTTGTGTAACATTAGTAGCTTTAAATTTTACTTAAGAGTGATGATTGGTTTAGCAATACACCCCATGGCCCCCTTCAGACACATGGACAGGTGGTGGTACCTTGTTGTGGGGGAATACAGACAGACAGATTGGGCACTCCTTGGCGAGGACCCGGCGGATGAAGTCACGGTCATGTGACTCGCGGACAGCCTGCAGTACATCCTCCAGGGAGTACTGGATGTCGGGCTCCTGCAGTAGGGACAGTGCCAGCTCACAGCGCCCCCAGCTCGGCAGGCCGTACAGAGCCAGAAGCCGCCGGCACATCCTCTGAGGGGCGGGGATTGAGAGAGGGAAGAACGATCGATCAGACCGGTTGCTAGACTGAAGGACATGGGGGATCAGGCCCTACCCTGCAGTCCGGCACCTGTCTGTCGGGGTCACTGATGTTGATTGTGGGTTCAGGCAGGTCGCTCCACACGCGCTTGTGGAATTCCTCCAGTAGAGGGCGCTGCAGGAAGGACAGGGCCCCACGCACCTCTCCTCCACTCATCCTCAGTGCCTCCTCACACTTATCTGCCTCCCTGAACCCTAGAGAGAAGAGCTCCTCCATCTGAGGAAAGGATGAGTGGGTGGCTGAACTTAGCGGAAATTCCCTTTAAACTCGCAAGAAAATGGGAGCACTGGCATCTCTCGCTTTCCTTCTTTCCCTCTCACCTTGGCCCGTCTGTTCCTCAGCACATGGGTGACGGCCTTCTCACCATCGCCGCCCGCCGCCAACCACGCGCACTTAGCTTCGGCCCTGGACAGCCGCACGCTGGGGTCGCCCGGGTCCTGCTGGACAGAGGCGGCCATGGCACAGATCTCGTCGAGCAGGTGGGGCAGCTCCGAGTGCAGCCAGTCGCAGGGGTTCACGCTGCTGCCCCCGGAGACGCGCACAGCGGCGTACACCTCCTCCGGGGTCACCCCTCTTTTCTCTCCCTCCTGCAAGAAAGAGCCGGAAACAGGGTGGCAGGGAAGCAGGCGAACTGTTACTATTTCCAACCATCCATTTTCATTAACGGCTTCTACAATCAAAGCTAGAAGCATCCAAATAAAATAGAGAATGGGCTTAATTTGTGCTGAAATCAGAATGACCAATAGCCTTCACTGAAATTCGTTTGCATTAGTAGTTGTCAGCAACTTACAATAAAATGACAAGCATGAAAACGCAGGCTGGCTGCAACCACTCTCACTGCAGATAATTAACGTAGCATAGACTGTATCGACACAGACTGTATTCTGACACTGCATTACCACCAACAACCAGAGGTGCTAAAGCACCATCAGCACACACTACTTCCAGCATTGCTGCACTAATATCTGTCCACTACCCATTAATGTACCCAAGGATTGCATGGGTGGACCACCGGTAACTTGTGAGATAGAAGTTCAGTGAGATTTCATAAGTTCCACCCACGCGAATCTCCTGGATCAGCTTCAGGCCCTCATCCCTCATCTGCTTCTGCCTCTTGAAGTCGGAGTTTTCTATGGACGGGGCCGGAGTCTTGAGGGGGGCCGCATTCGGCCGTGTGCCAAGCATGGGGGCTGTGGGGGTCTTGGGCATCTCGCCCGGACGGGGCAGACTGCACATCTCGCATGTGTCGGCAGGCTTGGAGTTAGCGTAGGTGCAGAACTGGCACATCCACTAAAGAGAGGGTGGAGACGAGAAGACGATCACCGTGCCACTTGCTCTGAACCAGCCAGAGCTAAACTGGGCTCACTATGAACCAGCACAGTGTCATGAGAAGACATGAGCTTATGTTCTACATCAGTGTTTCTTCACCCAGGCCTTAGCGACTCCCAGACAGTCCACATCTTTGCCCCTTCTGCTGTCAGCACACTTGCACCAGGTATTCACTGTTCTTGACTTTTTGTTCTTGATTGTTATATTCTGCTGTTCTGGGAGCTGAGAGGGAGCAAAAATGTGGAGTGTCTGGGGCTCTCTGAAGACTGCCTTGAGAAAGACTGATCTACAGGCTATAATCAAATGACAGCACGGGCAGATAAATTCAATGTGGCCGATAAGTACTTGTGTGTCTGTGGTTCTCAGCCTTTCTGGGGTTGCTGTCGCCGGGTGCGCAGACGTCGTAGGTGGACGTGTGGCCAAGCGGGGGCGCTCACACACGGTACAAAGCACACTGCTGCTGGAGTTCATCACTGTGCAGCTTTTACACTGCCACTCTGGGGGGAGGGAGGCAGATGGGAGACTTTGCATACGACAGTCTCTGTCATTCCTGCATTTTCAGCCTGGATGATACCTGAGTTGAACTGAACTGATTCAGTTGGCCGGGGCGGCATGGTGGTGCGGTGGTTAGCACTATCGCCTCACACCTCTGGGACCTGGGTTCGAATCCCCGCCTGGGTCACATGTGTGTGGAGTTTGCATGTTCTCCCCAT
>JAODJX010000083.1:19819205-19874827 GCA_026776945.1 Isichthys henryi
TGCTTCCGGGATAGGCTCCGGACGCCCCGCGACCCAGTAAGGATAAGCGGTTTGGAAAATGGATGGATGGATGGATGATTCAGTTGGCCTTTGAGTCAGACCAAAGCTGCTGACCTGAGACGATGGAAGCGTCCAGGACACTGGAGGCAGCAGAGGCTAGCCTGGGTCGGTCACAGGTCCCACACAGCACCGCCTGAACCTCATTCACTGTTGTGCAATAAGTGCACTCCCATGAAGAGAGCGAGGGTCTGCGGGAAGAGGAATTGATTGAGATTGACAGGAATTGATTGACTGTGATTGAGATATAGATAATGAACAGATAATATAAAATGCGTATGCTCGCTTGGCAACAGCACTCTTTGTCTCAGTGCACTTCCAACTGGACCCTTACCTTTCCCACATTCCCTTTCCTACCTCATGCTTTTTGGTGAAGCCATCACTGGAATTCTGTTGTGGCCCCTGCGCTCCGGGTGAGAATGGTACAGCTTGTCGCAGGTCTCACACTGCCTCTGCTTGCAAGTGGTACAGTGAGCCCAGACGGGGAAACTGCCGCAGATGGTGCAGTTATCTGCGGGGACGGCAGAGAACAGGAATTTCAAGTACGGCACAGAACGAGAAACCTGATTAGTCACATAGAAAGCCTATTCCCCCCAGGGCAATTGCGCGGCCTGCCCCCCGCCTTTGTCTCACCGAGGACAGGAGCCTGCAGGCGCTCCCGTATGTGACTGGCTCTGTCAGGGTGCCGGTGGTAGACCAGGTCGCAGTTGTTGCAGAATTTAATGGAGGAACAGGCACCACACATGACTGTGGGAGTGTTACCACACACGTTACATCCCCCTACTTAGAGAGAGAGAGAGAGAGAGAGAGAGAGAGAGAATTGTAGGATAATGATAAACTCGTCACCTATCACAAACAAAACATAAAAAAAAAAAATCTTTAATTCTATCCTAACTATGTTATCAGACCTTTTCCAAACAGCGCAGTAATCACACCTAAATGCGCGTCCCTGTGAACTGAGTGGAGTATGTTGAAAAGCCGGTGACTGAGAGGAGAGAATGTTACTTGTGTCTGCTGCACTCGGGGCCCCAGTACTGGGCGTGTTTCCGGGACTCGGGGTTTGCTTGGTCGGGGGGGTTGGGGATCGCAGCTGTGACATCCCCTCGGGGGTCTCCCCAGTGCCGGGAAGGGAGATGCTGTCTGAAGCGGGCCACTTCTGTAAAATCAGCAAGATTCCCAGTAAACGGTCAGCCTCCCCCGAGGGCTGTAGCTCTGGGTTCAAGTTTTACCTTTTAACAAATAACCGCAAATTTGCGCAATTTGAACTGGCCATGAATGAAGTGTGGAGGACATTTCACTTGATTATCTGCACAAATGTGCCGCTATATCACCTACGAAAACTACACGCAAGGACAAGATGTCTTTTAAGCAGCACAGAGCCGTAAACAATCATTTACCTGTTTTTGCACATCCTCTGCTCCCTTCAGCAAAGGAATTATAGCCTTAAAGTTCTCTGAACTGCAGTGAGTATTCTGAAATGAAAAGTTTAACAGAGTTAATGAGATACTTAATGGAATAAGATGCAGACTTGCAATGCTGAGGAAATCTTACAGAAATGGGCATAATTCTCCGTTCATACATCTATTAATTATTCTGTAACCCTTGACCAAATCAGAGCATATTTGCTGGAAGGTCACGTGACCTTTATCAGCATCTCCAGTTCCAGTCGCAGGGACATCACTTCCAGAGTCAAGGCGGCAACCTCCTTCACATTTGGATCCGTGACCTCTTCAGGGAAGGACAGGCCGTCCGGCTGCTCGCTGGAGTATCCATAGAGATGGAGCACCTCTTTTCCACCCTGAAAAAGCATGTTGAAAAAGCAGGTTTTTTTGGGGGGTGAGGTCAAATGAAGCCTAATTAAATACTTGGGGGTACACATGGTTCCTGTAGCCCCAGCCTCAACTAACTTCTACGATTAATGTTTATTAAATGGATGACAAAAGGGAAGAAGTGAATTGGGCCATGCCTGCAAGGGGCCTTCATAAGGCGCTTTACCTTGATAGAGCCCACGGTGGCCCTGAAGACGGGGTTGTTGAACTTGACGCTACGCCAGTACTTGGGCCTGGTCGGACTGGTCAGGTTGAGGCCGTACTTCTCCAGGATGCTCAGAGCCGTGAAGAGCTTCTCCAAGGAGGCTACACTCTGATAGGAGAAAACACCAAAAGAGGGGAAAAAAAAACAGAATGAGAAGAATGGAGCAAGAACACGAGAAAAGTGAGAAGGTCAGAGTAACATCATACCCAAGTTATCTCTATTCATCCTCTGCATCACTGAAGAACATCAAGCTCCACAGGTTTTTCACAAACAACTTACCTCCTGCCAGGAGGCCCCGACACTGTTCTCCCTCACCATGATCTCTGCAGGAATATGGCAGTATTTGGCAGACAGCGGGATGGGCAAGTTGGCCATGGCCTGGACGTCATCCATCACGTCCTGGGCAGACCCCTTGGAGGAGAGGGAAGTCTCCGCCCTGCTCCGGATTTCATCCAGTCGCTTAGAGATGTCTGTCATTGCTGGGGATACAGAGCAGTGGAAGTGTCACTGCCACATGAACACTAACTAGCCAGTATCAGGAGCACTACCTAAACACTACACTCAATGACCATATGCCTAGACAGTATAGGACACATGTTGTCTCCAGAAAAATCTGGACAAATGTGCATTCAGGGAAGTAATTCTCCAAACAAAAGCTATATACCAAGCTGTTCATTTTAACGTTTATGGCCTTCCTGTGAGCTTTGCTCACATAAATTACTTTTCTTCATCACGCCATTCTCTATAAACTCCAAATACTGTAATCTGCAAGAATCCCAGGAGGCTGGCAGTGTCTGAGATGCTGGAATGATCACATCTAGCACCAGCAATCACACCACGTTCAGATCAAGCTTTTGAGAGGTTTTAATGTTTCGCTGAGCAGTCAGTGAACATATTGAGCCTGGCTGGGAGCTGCATGTATTAAACTGCAGCTACATTACTGCTGTTTGCATTAATGCATCGGGGTGTTTGCATTAATGAGGAGCTGAACCCAACAAACTGGCGACATATGAATACGACCGAATGACAGATAATGCGCAGGACATTTCACTTGATTATCTGCACAAATGTGCCGCTATATCACCTACGAAAACTACACGCAAGGACAAGATGTCTTTTAAGCACAACTAATGGACGTTTTTAATCAGTAAGTATTTCCTGGAATGCATGTAACAACCGTGCCCCGCCTACTGAAAGCGATTCTTTATCTTATGTTGAATTTACGATTAAATATGAACTAAAAACATTCATACATGCATATTTGTATAAATGTGTTATAGCAATCAGCGCCGTGGCAAACGGCACGTACAACGGCAAACTGAAGTCAGTGAAGACAATAAAAAGTAATGTAAAATAAAAGTAAACACACTAAACTTTGGTTGTTGAACCAAGGAGTTGAAACACCGTTACACAAAAGTAAGCTGTTAAATACATATGCGATACACTTTCTTAATATACAGCAGATATTAAACCAGGAATATGAAAGCAAGTTTATCAATAATTGCCTTGTAGAGTTTACCTTATTTTGGCTTACAGCTGCTTACAAATGTGGCTGCCTTGAATTCCGGTGTCTGCTTGGCACAGCAGAAAACGTATTATATACTTTAAAAAGTCAAAAAATAAAAATAAAAACGGACAGAGCTCTACCACCAGCGCCTTCGTAAAGGAGGAACAGGTAATAATATTGTTTCTGTTTCGATAGCTCAGAATATACTTTCGTTTCATGCTGGAAACTGTGTCCTGTGTGGAGCCATTTTGTGTCAAAGCGGCATTGCCTTACAGGAGCGAGGCGCAGTGCCGTAGAGCCAAAATGACGGCTCTTAAAGGGGTAGTGTACATTTGCCGGTATTGCGACTATGTCGGCAAATGTTCCGCATCAGTTCCTGTAACTGCGCATTCTTTAATGTTATGATAGAAAACCCGGATTCTCGACAGTTTATAGTATTACTGTCTGGTAAGGGAATTATAGAGATTCAGATCACAAGACTGCAGGATTTAGTGAAAATGGCTGAAAACATCAGATTGCGATCGGTCTCTCTTCCATGCAGGGAAATTACGGCATACCCTGCATTCACAAAACCTCGAGTACAGCGGATAACTCCTCCACTGGACTCTACCCCCTGTAAAAGGTATCACAGCATACAGAACTGTTCTGATAGATGGTGCATCAGCTTCTTTATCCAGACTGTCAGGCTCCTCTCCACCCTAATATCTCCACCAACCACCTAAACTTTATACGATGTTTAATCGACTAGCCACTATCTGGACTATCATTTGCTACCCAGGTAGTGTTTTCCTCATATGCTTTCTTCTGTGTATTTTATACACAAAGCCGCATCAAAGTCAATTCCCTGACAAACTAGCAATTACATTTTCATCTATGCAGAAATAACGGCACTTATTTAAAGCTGTGATGCGTCTTCAGAGGGCTGATAATGAGAGGATACACTAGCAGGGTTTAAAACTGACATAAAATAAAGCAAACCTAAAATGGCCTGAGTGAAAGGGGCTAGAATATTGACCTTCTGATTTTCATAACTTGTGCTAACTTGCTTTTCTAAAACTGATGCATTCGGACAGAGTTGAGAGGATAGATGTAAAACACAAAGGGTGCATTTCTTAATGCATTTTATTTATAACAAAGAAATGTTACATTTACACTGCACATTTGTCTTCATCTCATTCTATACAACGCAAATCAACAGCTCTCATTACAAAACAATTCCTTGTCAATCCAAAGAAAACAAACCAAAATGAATCAGGAGAAAAGGGACCAAAACATCCTCAAACACAGTAAAAAGGGCCAACAGAACATCAGTCTTGTCAAACTTCAGGTCCTTCACCTCCAGGAATCAACTGAAGGAAAACAGTGGGAAAATGGTATGCACCATTATTAAAGTGTACAATACATTAGTCATTAAGAGCCAGAATAAAACATCCAAGTCGGAATCTTGTTTCATCAAAAAGAAGCAAAACTACTAATCTTGTGGTACTACGAAACAGTGGCAAAACCACTATGATCTTATGTCTAGCCTTGAATCACTGTCGTTCTTCACGACTGAAGAGTCAAGGGTTACACTGCAGATGTGAGATTTCAACATTAGGAGGAAAACCCACTGCTACCTACCATGGTGATGTTATTTCCGTTGAGCAAGATCTGGTCGAGTTTGGTAATCCGCCTTCCTTCTGGTGTAATCTCACTGGATAAGAAAGAGCATCGGGCATCTCTTACAAAATCCAGTCTCATGATCCACCAAAAACAGGACTTTTACACAGCACACAGACTCACAAAACATGGAAAAAACCACTTCTTAACCTGATAGCAACACACACATTCTGCCGACAAGCAGTGTCAATCAGATTAATAATATTTATAGTAAAACATCACCATGTGTGAAGGTTTAAAACAAAACCCATGTACTAGGGGAAAAATTACATATTAATGAGCTTTTTAATAAGCGACTAAAATTTCCACGACCGCCAATTAAGTATTTTGATTGGAATTCAAATAATCTGGCAAGCTGCCTTCTACCTTGTATTATACTCAAACTGTTTTCAGCATTAAAAAAAAAGAAATAAAAGCAACAATACTCACAATTCTGTCACATCCTCAAGCACCATGTCTTAAATCTGAGGTGAAGGAAGTTTCTTAATGGATCACAGCTGCCAAACTTCCATGTAAATTGAAGTCTTGTCAGTAACAAATAGTAGTCATTTGAAACTAATACCAAACTTCCCAAAGTAGGTTTCTGAATCAACTTTATTGGGTTTTTTTTTAAATTCTTCAAAGGATACTGACAAAGTCGTCGAAGCCCAGCAGTGTGCCGACAATCTCCTTGTCGTTCTTCATGACGATGTGGATGCGGGAGCCGATGCACTTATCCACCAGCTCTGTGGGGGGGAATATTATTAGACAAATGGCGATAGTAAACAGCGCACAGCATTCAGCAGCAGTACATGGGAGTGACCTGATCGATGAGTTCGGTAAGCAGATTTTTTTTTTTAATCACAGGTGGAGAGCATCCTTCCAAATAACTGATTGAAATACGACTCATCGAGTTAATTGACTTACAAAACATAGGTATACAATTGAAAAAGATACAAATGAATGTACAGCACTTTGGCAAACCAAGTGAGCAGCGAACACCCATAGATTTCATTACCGTGGAATGAAATGTATGGGTTTCTACGACATAATATCTGTAATAAACGGCCTGGATGCTACCCTAGATGTACGGACCCTCTTTTAGCAAAGGGCTGCAGCGCCTAGCTGATGTACCTTTCTCTCTCAGAAATAATTCTTAATAGGAGATAACTACTGATTAAGTATCTTTAGAAAGGTGACTTAATGTACTCCTAAACCCGTTTTGAAACACCACCACAATTATCCTGAAACGCAGAAGTCAAAAATACCAAGAGGGAGCAGCTGCGAAGGATTCGTCGCTTGAGTCGCCGCCATGTTGGAAAGGGAGCAGAGACGCTCAATCGATCGAAGAAAAGCGCGCGTCGGGTCAGACAGTAATAATAGATTATTGCGGGAGCTGTTGCAAGGATAGCAAGGCGCTCTATCGATCGTAGAAAAGCACCATTCTGGTTAGACAGCAATAATCGATCTTTGCGGGAATTCTCCTTCATTGAGTTGTATTCTGTGTGCCTATCGCCGCACCAAGCTGAACTTTACATTATTTTACTATTATACGGCACAACGGTGACCTGCAACGACTATTCCACTTTTGAGCAAAATGAACAGACAAAAATGAACAGAATGAACTATGTATGGTTACTGTTTTATTGTAAGTGGAAAATGCGCAGGTTTTTGTAAATCGAAAGGAAACCTGGCGTGCTGTTTACATAGCACATGTTGTTTTCACCATAGGCTTCACAAGCGGCCGGACGGTGGTGCTGCTCCTGGAGACTTCGCTGCCGCTGACGTCAGGGGGTTTCAGTCAGTCAGTCAGGCGGAGCGGAAGCGGAGTCCCGCTGCTTGGGGCTGCTGTCACGGGCAGCCAAGGGATAGCGCCGCTCTGCGTGTGAACTGATGCCGCAGACCAGAAAGCAGCAATAAAACGCACACGCAAATATATACAAAACATCGCTACATAAGCAGGGGTCATGGAGGCGCAGAGCAAAGAGGAAACCAAGGGACCCGTACTTCATATTGTGGTGGTTGGATTTCATCACAAGAAGGGCTGTCAGGTGAGATCGTGGGGGTTGGATCTGGGCTTCGGTTGCCGGGGACTTCGAGATGAGGGATGTTCTGAGTTTGATCAAAGTCCATCCGATTATCAACAGCCCTGTATTTTATTTAACGTGACAATGATGCGGGAAAATATTAGGCTGTAAAACAGAGGCGGATGAGAGGTGAGGATGGCAGACGCTAGGCGTGCAGGAAGACGCTGATCATGGGTTGAAAGCAACGTTAAATCGGATAAACGACCGGAACCTGGCTCATTGTAGCTACCGAAGACGTAGAAAAATATGCGCGATAAACCGCTGTGAACTCTGCAGGAAACACTTTTCCCATAGGAACATCTGCAGAAAATCAGTATTAATAAGCAAACGAAGACGCAAAATAAACGTGGTTTTCGTTTGTAATAGAAATGATTACGTAACTTATTTTGTTTGCATTGTAACTTGAAAGGCGGACTGCAATGTTTCCAAATACCTTCCAGCCATATGAGTACTTACTACTTAGGGGTAAACAGGAGCAGGTCGGCGTAAAGGTGACAGAGACAGAAGCAAACCCTGTCAGGCAAGAGGAACCGGGGAGATGTGAAAACGACTCAAACGAGAAAGATGGGAGGATTTCACTTGCACCTCATAAAGAATGGATGGCGTGTCAGAGAGATGGAGAGAGCTTGAATTTCAAGATGCAGGCAATGAGCGAAAGGAGTCTGGGGGACTTTAGGGTTAGGGTTTTGTAACTTTTAGGTTTGGGGTTGGCTACGGTGTTGTCTGCTTTTCGGGACATTCTGCACGGGGAAAAGCCCGCAAAAATCTCCCTAGTAATATATCCGGGTAAAATGCTGACTGAATGTGAGCCTCTGCCCCGTTGAATACAACCAAGAATTGACTTAAGAGCAGAACACTTAAACGCTTAAATACCCCCCTCCCCCCGTGCGTCTGCGGAACGATGATCTTAGATCTGGTTTCAAGCCGAGTGGGAATGGAGCATTTGCCTTTTTCACCTTTAACGCACCTGACAAATATTACGCTCATCATGCACGGCAGATGCCACGATAATAGGCGGCCTTTCAGCCCCAGATCGGTTTCGCATCAGCGCCACTCGCCATCTGTCAGTCATTCAAATGAGATGGGATCTTCAGTTCCACTGGGAGAGATTCCAGCAGTCTCAGGTGGACTCCCACCAGCTGGGGGAAAGTTGGGCTGGTGAAGCTGCTTCAGTGTGAAACAGCCCAAGTCCCCACTGGGATAGAGACACATGGGGGTTGTTTTGTTCCAGGTAACATGGAGAAGAGCGCGTGCTGAGTGTCACCTGATAGGGACTGCTGGCCTCCCTCCTGCTCCTGATAAGGTTCCCCTGCCTACCTTCCACCTGTCGGCTCCACCGTGGCTTCTATGGGGAAGGGGAGATCCCCCCCTAACTTTGTTTTATGTGACAGAGAACTTGACATGGCCTCATCTGTATGGGGAGTGCGTTGTGTCCACTCTGCACACTGTGGGGGGGAAATCACCTGCTTAAGGTCACTTTCTCAGTCACTGGCAGTGTTACTGCATTCACTGTATTGAATTGTTTGAACCTGTGAAGTGGAGCCTGTTCGTTAAATGGTGAACGGTGAGACCCACCTTTCCCACAATGCCCTAGTTAACATCACCAGATTGCAAAATGCGGAAATGCGTTCTGGCGTGAATATTTC
Organism: Isichthys henryi; assembly: GCA_026776945.1. Classification (NCBI taxonomy): domain Eukaryota; kingdom Metazoa; phylum Chordata; class Actinopteri; order Osteoglossiformes; family Mormyridae; genus Isichthys; species Isichthys henryi. The sequence continues at coordinate 19,828,175 of JAODJX010000083.1, forward strand.
TGCCGATTTTCACGCTCATGGACCTTGAAGGAGCTCTTTAATAATTCCTGCTGGTGCTCTCGGTCCGGCTTGACCTTTATTATTTATACATGCGGAGCTGGAATTACTGAGGAAGGAGTTTGTGAAAAGTCACGCCACTGCGGCGCCCATGAGTGCTGGACGGGTTTACTGGAGGTGCAACTTTTCCCAAAGTCCATTTGGTAGGAGGAAGAAATGGGGATGAGGTTGAGAGAAAGTGGCAGCTCTCACGCATCTGGCGTGATGTTCACACTTTCAAACGCTTACGTTCACACGATCTTACATTAAATTTACATTGTTCCATTATAAACCTAAAATTCGCTACATCAAAAGTGTTTGGAAACCCTGCAGCTTATTTACAAGGTAGTAAAGCTTTTTCATACATATAAATGTGTGTGCAGACACACTGCAGCTTGCTGACCAATGATGGCAGCCCTGGTCCTGGATGAGATTAAAGCTGCCTCTTCACAGAGCCTGTATGATGTGTTCAGCAAGTGTTGTGAAAGCAAACTTTCCTGTTACTTTCATATCCTGCTGAGTCAGGTGCTCCACTGTGTGACTTGACCACATGGCACTGACTTTGGACTCCCTTACTTCTCTCTCTCTTCCTCTCTCTCCATCTCGCTCTCATTCTGGTGCCTCCCCCTTCCCCAGGTGGAGTTCTCCTACCCCCCTCTCCTCCCCGAGGAGGGCCATGACAGCAGCTTACTCCCTGAGGAGTGGAAGTACCTGCCCTTCTTGGCGTTACCCGATGGAGCCCACAACTACCAAGAAGGTGGGCTGACCTCCAGGCTCCCGCCTTTTTCTTTGGTGTCTCGAACCCGAGTCTGGTCTTCAAGGGTCTTTATCACAGGCACAGTGTCAGTGGACAGAGCGGGGACTTCATCTGCGGGGGTCAGGGGACAGACCGGGGACCACGTCTCCGGGGGTCAGGGGACAGAGCGGGGACCGCGTCTCCGGGGGTCAGGGTGGTTAGACGCACATACACAGCATCAGTCGAAAGTTTGGACACACCTACTCATAGAAAGGTGTATATGTACTGTATGTATCAACATTTAAAAATAATTGTAATGACATCAACACTATAAAATAATATTTACGGAATTATGCACTGACCAGTATTGATGTGTGGGAGGGGGAAAGCTTTGTGGGACGATTCAAATCACATGGTCGGCAGAATCATCCCACCATTGGGCCCTTGAGCATGAGCCTTAACCACAATTTTCCCAGGAGGTCCCACATATATGCTGAGCTCTCATTGGCCACTTTTCCTTCACTCTCTGGTGAAACTCCTCCCAAACCATCTCTACTGTGCTTTTGTGATGCAGCACTATCACTCTGTTTAGTAGGCAGCTTGCCATGTCCACACTTTTGACTGGTACCACGTGCGTGTGAGTGTATGTATCCAATTTTATTCCTATCACCATATAAACATTTATTGACTGAACCTAGATCTTCCCATAAGATAGCCATAGACACTGATTCAGCATTACACTTTCAATTACCCCCCCCCCCACCCTTTTGTAATTCTGCTATGGTCCCTCTGTACCTTGTTCCAAGCATCCCTGTCATATGATATCACCATGCAGTGTGTGTGTGTGTGTGTGTGTGTGTGTGTGTGTGTTTGTGTGTATGTCTTTAAAAGTACGGAATGCTTCACACTCAGTATCTGATCTGTAAGGTTAAACCTGCTTTTGCTGCCAATCCTCAGCTCGGCCTGTGACTGGCGATTGTAAACTCTGTCCCTTTAAGTACGACACATACCTCACTCAGCAGTCTGTTTCTTCATATTGTTGTGGATGGTTTCTCTAAAGGGTCATGCTGCCAACCACTTGATACAGCCACCAGGTGGCATGCTGGTTAAAGGACTAAATACAGATAGAGAAAGGGAAGACCAGAAATCTGCTGTTGAACCCTTGAGTAATACACCAGGATGGGGTTGGTTGTGCATTAGATTGTACACTCTCTCTGCTTTAGATGAAACCATCACCTAAACAGAACCTACTCTTGAACCACTGAGTAACATTAACCACAAATGGGATTAGCTGTTGAACCCTTGAGTGACATACTAAAGCAGAATGGGGTTGGTTGTGTGTTACCTTGACAGCTGTGTCTGGCTGCCATGCCAGCATTCTTTTGAACTTGTGTTCTTCTCTCTCTCAGACACCATCTACTTTCACCTGCCCCCCCTGAACGGGGACATGAAGTGTGTGTATGCCGTGTCCTGCTACCGGCAGATAGAGGCCAAGGTAAGACTGGCACACTGCGAGGCATTTGCGTTCCCGCCTTGCTGTGTCAGAACATTTCCTCTCCGTGCCGCCTTTAAACATGTGGGACATGTTTTGTTTTGCTTTGCCTTGCTTCTCTTTTCCCCTGAATGATGGGGGATGCTGGCATGAGGGTTAAGGTGTTTCTGGTGCGGGGTGCGACTTCCCTCTGCCGATACTTGTAAAGTATTTGCCCGTAAATCTTGAGCCTGAGTTCTGAATCTGTAGCCATGGTTACCAACGATGTGCCCGGTCGACGGGGCAGAACAGCCTTTTACGGTAGCAGAAAGGAAAGCCGTAGCTGGCTATTTGTCAAGTTGCCGTGGACGACGTGATGTGTGACGGGAGGGGCAGTAAATCTCCATGTCCGTCCGTGCTGTGGGCAGGACTTCTCGCTTCCCTGAACTGTGTGTTTTAGTCACGTTCTTGCCGTAAGCGGTGGGTGTGGGTTTGCGCCCCCAGGGGCCCCCTGCCTGCATGCCACACGGTTACGATTGTCACCTCCCTGCCCGCCCACATCCCCCCAGGCGCTGAAGGTCCGCCAGGCTGACGTCACCAGGGAAACGGTGCAGAAGAGCGTGTGTGTCCTGAGTAGAGTGGTGAGTCACGGCCGCCTGACCACTCTTCATCTCTCTGCTTTAAAAGAAATCCCCCCCAAATCACTCCTCAATAGGGCTATTACAATGGGGGGGGGGGGGGCGTTACAATTCAGATTTTTTTTTTTTTTTCAGTTTTTAATTTGATATTATTTTCCATTTGAAATAGTTTGTTAGTTTTCAGTGTAGTTTTATAATTTTTTCTAAGTTTCTTATTTTAAAGATATAGTTTGTTTTAGTAACTTAATTTCATGGGGGAGACTGAAAGTTGTACAACTATTTTATGTCCGATCTTTAGAGAATCATACATGAATATTCCCTGTGCATTATGTGCTAAATTCTTCACCATGGGCAAAACATTCTGCAGATGTTATTAATGCTCATTAAAAAATAAAAATAAACAGATAATTACTTTAAGTAGTACTGAAAACGGGAAGTATTTGACTTCTTAAAAATATTTCAGACGCAGTATTAATAGTTCTATCTCAGTAATAGTCTTTCATTGTATTTTGTCTTATTTCCGTTTACGATAACGTTTTCCTTCAGTTTTCGTTCTCGTCAGGGTAATAACCCTGCTCAGTAATCGGCGTGGAGCTTCAGCCCAGGAGGGGAACTCCGTGGCATTGTGAAGTGACCTCAGGCTTTTACCCCCCCAGCCCCTGTACGGCCTGCTCCAAGCCAAACTGCAGCTCATAACACATGCCTACTTCGAGGAGAAGGATTTCTCGCAGATTTCCATCCTGAAGGTAAGTGCTGGAGCACTGTGATGTGCGACTGCTGTGTTGGCACACGGCTGCCTGCTCCTGACGAAGAACGAGGGACCGGTAGGAATCTTCTTAATATATTTTCTCTCTTTCTCCTTCCCTCACTCCCCAGGAGCTGTATGAGCACATGAATGGTTCTCTGCCTGGCACTGTCCCAGAGGGCTCTCAGGTCTATCTGGGTAAGATGTCCACACAGCGCCCTCTGCTGGCCGCCACCGGCAGCTGCTCCTATTCCTATAGAGTGGGCTTGGACCCAGGGAAATTCCACACTATTCAAAGTTAATATCTGTTTCTGTTCAAATCCTTAGTGACATGCCATCACTGACCATGGTACCGCTTATAAACGTAGTACTCATGAAACAGCTTATAAACCCTTTTAGTTCTGCTGAAAAAAAAAATCAATCATAATTCTGCTTTTAGATACTCACAATACTACTTATAAACATTGCTTTTTACATTGCTTTTCTCTAGAAAGTCAGTAGAAGCTGGCATTTTCTCTTTTCTTATTGGTTTTAAAGATTTGCTCATTTGAAATTTTGGTACTCAGAGCTGATCAAGATCGTTTCATGCAGAGTGACTTACGAGTCTTGCGCCTTTCTGCAGTGGTGAGGTGCCGGTTGACAGCTCACCGCCCTGACAGCATCCACCCACCCGGATGGAAACTGTGGAAGTGAACTGACATTTCGATACTTTGTTTACTTTCTAGGCATGTCTTCGAGGGATTTGATACTCCGCTTTCGGCACAAGGTAACCTCGGAATAAATGAAATGGCCTTATCTTATTGACAGGGGTGATAGAAGAGTGGCCATCTTTGTACGTGTCCTGACACGGTGAGCTTTTGATCCTCTCTCTGCGCAGGTCCTGATCCTCTTCAAACTGATCCTGCTGGAGAGGAAGGTAAGAGCGGGAACGTGACTGCGTGTTCGTCAGATGTCACATGCGGTTACGGCATCACTGGAATAACGAGCCCCCTCCCCCCACTGTTCATGGTCTCCTCCAGGTACTCTTCTACGTGTCACCAGTCAGCAGACTTGTGGAAGCACTAATGACCATCCTGTCACTGTTTCCTGGTAAATAGTCTGCTTTTCACAAAGATTGACATCTTCTCCTGTAGTTGAATTTTTAATTGCTCATTTTCCTTGTTTGTTATCCAGAAAAGACGACATTTAATGGAAGTACAGAAGAATAGGTTGTGAGATTCTAGCTTGATTTTTCTAATGTGAGGATCTTGCTCCTCCCTGTAAGAACATCCACCTTGTGGTTGATGTTCAGTCTGCTGTCTGTCCTCTGTCATGATCCGCCTTGATAAAAGGGGGCACTGTGTAGCTCGGTGGGTTAGGATGCTGTGTCTGTGATCGGAAGGTTGCCAGTTCACATCCCAGGGTCCGCAGAGTGATGTCACCATCAAACCCCTTTAGCAAGGCCCTTAACCTCCAACTGCTCCAGGACCCTGCTTTCGTAAAAAAATGTGCATCACTGTCGATAAAACTCACTGCTAAAAAAAAAATGAAATGAAAAAGGTAAATCATTCAAGGTAGTTTTCATCGATCAGTGGCCGGTCTTAGGGGCGACGGGCTTCATTGCGGCTTCCTCGCCCGCAGGGATGATTGAGCATGGCCTGGCAGACTCCTCCCACTATCGGCCGAGGGGGAGCATGTCCGAGGACCCCGCTCCCGTCACAGCTCCCCCCGTCCCCGAGGAGTTCATCTCCGTGTCCGTCACGGATGTTGACGGCACCTCCCAGGAGCCGCTGGAGGATTCAGAAGAAATGGCTGTCCCCATGCCTGACGCTGCCTTAGAGCAAACAGAGAAGCAGCACCTGAGGCTGCCATCTCGGTCGTCCCCCGTGTCATCAGAGAGTGACTGGGAGACGCTGGACCCTGGCGTGCTGGAGGACCGAAGCCCTGTAGAGGCAGCAGTGGGGGAAGAGACAAAGTCGACAAACGGCGAGTCGGGTTTGGCCATCACAGAGCAGCCGCAGCCGACCAGCAGACAGGCCGTCCCGGACCAGGGCATCGTGTCAGGCCTCCAGGAAGACCAGTACGGCCAGCCTCTTGCCATCTTCACCAAGGTACCTTCCGCTTCCCCGCCCGCAGGTCACATGGACCTCTGTCCTCACCAGTACTCTGCAGAGACTTTTTGAGGGACAGGTCAACCAGTAAAATTTTGCCTGTGGATGGATACCCCTGGGTAAAATTTGAAAAGGATCACTCATGACTGGGAGCCTCCCCCCCACCTCCACCCACACACACACACACACACACACACACACACATGTCCCTGTCCTCACCCATTTCCTCCAGCTTTGAATTAAAACACATTTAGCCTCAGAAAAGCAGGTGACTTGCTGTGTCATCGCCGTGCTAAATGCGGTTGGCTTTTGAACGCTCTGAGTGTTCCAGTGAGGCCGGGAAATGAAATGAAGTGATGCTGTTATGAAATCGTCACATGCTCTTTATTCTGGGTGTGACCTGTTTGCGCCATAAAGTCCCCGATTTGCTGTGTAAACATGGGCTGAACCGGGAAGTTAAATAACCCTGTCTCTTAAATCTGAAATAAAATATAGCTGTATGTACTGCCCCCAACGCTTCACTCAGTGACTGTGTGTCATCAGGGTTACCTGTGCCTGCCTTACATGGCTCTGCAACAGCACCACCTGCTGTCGGACATGACGGTGCGCGGCTTCGTCGCCGGGGCAACCAACGTGCTGTTCCGCCAGCAGAGGCATCTGAGCGATGCCGTGGTTGAAGTGAGTCGCATGGTTTCCTCGCTGATTCATGTGCACGTGCCCAAATATGTCAGTGTCAACAAGATACAAACTAAATGGCTTTATATTCACAATTACCACAATTAGCTATTGACATTAGGTATAGGAACCAGGGAGGACGTGTACCTCCCAGTGCTTAATTTGACTTTGTTCATCTACACTGGTGTTGGAGAGAGTTTGAAATTGTGGGGGGGGGGGCATAAAACAATGTAAAAGGTCTATTTTTTTGGGGGGGGATGAATGAATTCTAATTAAATATTTTGGGCGTTTCAATGCCCCTGTTTGCCCCCCCAAATACATGAACCTTTCTATTTACATTATTAAGTTATGCCCCCCCCCCCCAGTATCAAACTCACTCCTATGCCCTTGATAGTAACCCATTAGACAGGCCCCCACAGCAGATCAAGATGAAGCCCGACCTCCGTAACCGTTGCATGGCTTCACCCTTTTGGGGGGGTGGTAACGGAGTCTCTCACGGCGGGGGGGGGATTTCTCCGGCAGGTGGAGGAGGCCCGCATCCTCATCCAGGACCCCGAGTTGCGGCGGCTGGTGAACCTTTCGACGGCAGACCTGCGCTTTGCCGACTACCTGGTGAAGCACGTGACGGAGAACCGCCAGGACGTCTTCCTGGACGGCACCGGCTGGGAGGGCGGCGACGAGTGGATCCGCGCCCAGTTCGGGCTCTACATCCACTCGCTGCTCGCCACCTCGCTGCAGCAAGGTATGGGGGTGGGGCTGCCGCGGGCTCCGGCCTCAGAGACGCGGCTGAGTCTCATGCTGAAATTCTTACTATGGTGTCCCCACCTCCACAGATAACGAGAAGCTACTGGCCGACTACGGTGCTCCCTTTGTCTCCGCCTGGAAAGTCACCCATAACTACAGGGTCTGGCACAGTAATCCACACGAGGCCATGTCAGAGGTCGCCGTCGGGTAAGTGCAGCCCCCTGGTGCTGCTGCTGTACAATAGAACTGTGCCCATGACTGTGAGCGTCTCATACATACCAAACACAATGACGGTGCCCGCTGTCATCCACAGACAGGCACTACTCTAGATATTAAATAAGTGTGTATTGGGGCCCCCTGTTGGCCACAGACAGTCACTATATTGGGGGGGGGGTTAAACCCCAGAAACAACAAATCTGCCCCTGACTGTACTTCAAGTGCCCCTCCCCCCCATTTTACCCCCAAGTGAAGGAGTTACACGTCTGCTTACAAACCAAAACAGCCCCTGCTTCCCTTATAATGTCTAGTCTCGGGTACTGCTGCCGGTGAGTAACGTAGACTTCCTGTTTTCCCAGCCATCCTTTCCAAGGACAGTACAGTGTCACCGATGTAAAACTGCGCTTCTCACAGTGAGTAATTTGTGGGTGGGGTGGGGTGGAGGCGGTGGAGGATGTTTTCGGGTTTCCTGCATTGAAGGATGTGTGAGTGCTGCCATTCCGGTGACAAAGCCGAAGTGAAATTCGACCCCTTTTTTCGTGGATGAAGGGTCACCTTTGTCGTTTCTTGCGTGAGTGTGACAATGCAGGACCTGTGTTACAGACATTCCTAATCAGCTGCTGTATCTTTTGTGTTCAGAGTAAATTTAAGGCATTGTGTCTGTACTTAGAATTGTTTTGAGCGAAATGATAGAGGCACCGCCTCTGACATTCTCACTCATCCTCAACTAAATACCACTTATGCCAAAGACTTATTACAGACATTATCAGTCAAAAGTCTAGATACACCTGTTTTTAATGCATTTGTTTTTATGTTAGCTATGCTGTTTAACGTATAGTACAAGGCCTTGAGGTTTTGAAGTATGTATTACATATCAAATCAACTCTTCAAAATTGACTCCTCTTGCATTGATGACAGCATTGCAGACTTGGCATTCCTTCAACCAGCTTCCAGATGTAGCCACTACAGTGCTTCTCTGATAATCCTGAAGTTTCCACAAGTTGACTGCTTGTACTCTTTCATCCAATTAATCCCAAACCAGCTCTGTAGGGTTTAGGTCAGGGGATTGTGGGTGCCAGGTTATCTGTCACTGCACTCCATCTACTTCCTAGTTCACAAGATAATACAGCACTTACATAACACCGAGGCGTGCTTAGGGTCGTTACCTTGAAAAACAAGTGATTTTCACTTGGTGTGTCCAGGCTTTTGACGAGCACGAGTTCTATAACGTTAAGTGTTGCTGCTGAGAAAGTGCCTTGGTCACTTAGTGCACAGACACGCGCACACACAGACGTGCACACATAGACACACACACACTCACTCACACAGACGTAAATATAAACCGTCTCTTATTTCACATGTCATCAATTAATTATAGAAGTTTTATTCTTGAAAATTATGCGGGTAATGTTTCAGCGTGGAACGTGTGAAGGAAATGTTATCTGGCACACCAGCATTGCTCTCCATTAAGAGGGGCCCTCTAGGGTTGCGGTAGGAGTCTCAGGGGGCCAGCCTCTCCCCACCCTGCACACATCTATTGATATCCCCGCGTTCGGTGCGAATGTGGAGAGGGTTGTCCCCGGTGCCCCATCCCTGCCACGGTGTCCGGTGCCCCATCCCTGCCGCGGTGTCCGGTACGCCGCCTCTGCCGCAGTGTCCGGTGCCCCATCCCTGCCTTGGCCCAGCAGCTGGTATCCAGGCCGTGCTGCTTGACTTGGACTCCGGTGACCTGTCCTGCCGAACTCCAGGTGGCGCTACTGAGCTCGGATGGGGCTGCCATTTTCCTTAGGAAGTTGGAAATGAAAGTAATCAAAGCTGTTTGTGGACTCATATCACCGCTTATGAGCAAAGGCTGCTCAGTGTGTGTGTTTTTGGGATTAGGTGCAATGCACCCTTTGGACACTAGAGGGTATAGTTTCCCTGATTCATATGTTGTTTGTGGTAGGCGCGCTGACGGTTTCCATCTGTTTTGAAACAGTTCTTTTTTAATTGACTTCGTGACCTTTTGTGAGACACGAGGGAGCAGTGAAGCAGGTTCTCAGGCGCACGCGGGCCATTAGCTGGGCAAGCTGGTCTCTGGCTGCCCCCCATTTTCAGAGGGGGTGCGGGCAGCCTCCTGGAGACAGATGAAGGGAATGCAGCCGTGGTGTGTCAGTGGAAGGTGAACAAAACACAGCAGTGCCAGGAAGGAACTGGGGGGGCCAGGGAGGGGGCGGTAGCAGAGAGGAGGCCAGGATCCATGGAAACCAGCGAGGTGGGCAACACAAAGTGTACTCAGTTGGAGGGCAGGGGGGGCGTTCCTGACCCCCGACTGCAGCACTGACCTGGGGGATAGTGGTGGGGGAGGAAATGGGGTACCATATGTGCTACATTTCCTGTGCCCCTCGTAGGGTGTGTGTGTGTGGTGGGGGGGGGGGGTTCTCTTTGTAATGTAGTCTGCCTGGATAACCTCACCGTCATGGTGAGGAATCGGGCTGATTCACTTCACTGCTGGGAGACGATGAAGCCCCAGTTTTTCTCTCATTCTGAGGCATTTCCGGGCCGAGCTGTGTGTGTATTTCTTGCCTGTTTCCCTGCACAGGGAGAATCAAAACAAAGCTGTTGTATTCTGCCCATGTCCTGGGGTGTTATTTTTATATATATATTTTTTTCTGAATGAGTGTTTATTTGGGTCAGGCTACAAGCCCTTTTTCCGGATCAGTATCGCCGGGCAGAGCTGCAGCCGATCTGGGAGCATCCCACCAGAAAGCCCACGGATTGGCTTGTTCGCCTAGAGCTTCCCGTCAGGCCGCCTCAGCCACAGCCAATCCTATCGCCGGCCTTCATGTTTGTTTTTGTTTTTGAAGCCCACGTTTGGGGGGGGGGGGGTGGAGGGGAGGCCACGCCCTCTATGACCAGGTCCAGACTCGATCCTCCCACGTCTGTCGAAGCAATGTGGGGGACCAGCTCACTGTCCACATGCGATAAGCTACATCTATAAAAACACCTCGGGCGCGTCCTGGATAGTAAAGAAGCTACCTGCCACATGGTACCGTTTAAAAGATGACAGGGCATTTCCTTGTGAGTTATGTCATAAGTACAACAGCTACTAAAACCAATAAATTCCAGGCTCTTCTGTTCCATATAGACATATTTATCGTCAGGCGAATTTCCGGCAGTATTTTGGTATCGAGTCTAAATGGTCTGGGCGCTAAGCCGTCCGCTTGCCAGGGTCAGGCTCGGCGGGACTCCAGGCGGGTCTGCAGATGGTTTAGTCCACACCGGTTCCGCTCCATGTTTTTGTCCGCCTACACGGATCTCGGAGGAGCAGGCTTCACTTTTGATTTCGGATGAACGAATGAATGAGAGCAAGCACCTCCTGCAGAGGTAAGGGCCCACGCCTGGACCTGTCTACATCGCGGTTTAGGGGTGATTGATGAGGGTTCACTCTATATAAGGGGGTGGGAGGGGGGCGGTGCCCATTTTAAAGCAACTGGAACCTGGCACTCCAGGTGCCAAAGCTGTCATCTGGCCACCGTGTGTGTTTGATGTACCATGCTGAAGGCAGCAGGGTGCGTTCTGTTGTGTGCCAGCTCCTCTGGCGTCAGGCCCTGCCCCACCCTGGCGAGAAAAACCGTGCGGCTGCCCTGAACTGCCACTACCACGCTTGGCCAGAACTTTCTCCCGGAATGCCCCGTACCAGGCGTCTTCCCTAATTTCATTACCGATCACGCGGCACGAGTGGCCGCAAGAGTAGGATCCGATATGTTTTTTCCTGCCCCAAAAGTGCTTCCAGGGCCAACAGTTCAGTGTCTTCCGAGGACAGGCAAACAGTGTCGTGATGAGGGTGGTATTTGGCTGATGGTCTGGACCATGAGGGCAATTCGCCCACAAGGTAGGAGGTCTGTGGATTCTGCGCTAGGGATTGCGGTGATGTCAGCCCAGGCTTGGGGCTTGGCCACGGTACCAAGTGCAGTGGTTGGACGGCTGGGAATCTGTGGGGAGCTTTTTATAGGAATTTTAATGATGAGACACCTGGCTGAAGGCATGCATCCCAGGAAGGACAATCTGTTGTACCACTGAGTGGTGCCGAGATACAGCCCGCACAAAGCAACAGGCTGTTGTTTTTTTTTTCAGTAAGACTGGAAGGACCCCTGATGCGTCTTTTCCTGTACTCTGATTTTTCCAGCTCCGTGCAGAACAGCGAACGGGGGAAGAAGATCGGCAACGCCATGATAACTACCAGCCGGAGCGTGGTGCAGACGGGAAAGGCTGTGGGTAAGCGTGGCCCTGCCCTGGTTATCAGCTGTGAGGTGGCGTATCAGTGCCTGTTGGTTTGACCTGACGTGGTTTGACGGGACCCTCTGTGTGTCTGTCCGCAGGCCAGTCGGTGGGTGGGGCCCTGGTTACCGCCAAGTCTGCCATGTCCTCCTGGTTCTCCACGCTGGCCCAGCCGACCGTTATGCCTAGCCTGGTTCCGCCCGAGACTAAGCTGTGATCCCCACACCTCCACCCTGCCTTTCCTCTCCTCTCTCTTTCTTTCACATGCAAGACATTCTTGCACCCACCCACCCCACATACACACCCAGAGATGAAGAAGCGGACAGCGCAGTATGGGATGAACCTGGTGGCACCAAGAGCGGGCTGTCCCATACTTCCCACCCTTCTTCCTTCTGCATTTTCCCAGATTAGCCGCACCCCCCCCCCATCTGCATTATCAGTGAGTAGCGGTTGTCATCGCTAACATGCTGGTGCAGTATTTTGAGCGGATTCACGCCACTCTGCAGTATGGAGGGACCGGGCTGAAGGTCCTGGGTATGCTCAGTTGGCCACTGGACAGCCCCCTCCTGAATGTTTCTGCGTCAGGATCACTGTAGATCCTACGGTTAGGCCATTTTTAGATGTCTTTGCTCCTTTTAAAAGTCGCCACCTTAAATGTATGCTGATCCACCTTAAATGTATGCTGATCAGTTAGAGTATTTAACACCTTAGCTAAAAATGTTGACTAAAATACATTATCGTGATAGTGAATTTAAGTTTAATTCTACTGACATTCCATTCAGGGCCGTGGTCGTCCTGGAAAGGGCAGGCCTAAGGTGTGGTGGGTGGCGTGCCAAATCCAGGCAAGAATTAGCTCAGTCATTCAAGTTTAAGCGCTTGGCAGAAAAAAAGCTAGTGCATACTGAAGGTGACCACTGGGACCAGGGCTAGGAAGCACTGTGCACGTTTTATCACGCTAAGCCGCGCTGGACGCAACGGTTCACTTGTTCCAGAACATGCCCTTGATTCCAAACACCTCGAATGCCAGGTCTGCCACAAGGCAAAACTTAAACGCTCAACTTCATTCCTGTCTCTTAATGATCATCAGTGCCCTCTTTTAGACAACTGCTGGGGGGGGGGGGTGTTAACTCTGCGCTGTTTGTTTTTAGTCTTTGTTTAGCATTAAAGCCTAGTTAAATGTTGGTTTGGTAGCTTGAGATTTGATCCAACTTGTCATTGGAGAGTTTGGAAGGCGGGTATATACCTTCTTAAGCTACTTCAATCAGAATACATGCGTATTACGCTGTGCCGACCCCCACCGGCAATCCATTCGCACGGGGAAAACGTTGTGTGTGTGTGTGTGTGATACTTCGTTGGTTATCATCCTTTATTTATATTCTATCACTTGTCCTCTGTTGGTGTTTAGAGTTAGTTTTGATAAACTGTATGCGTTATTGTTGACTACTTCGTAATTTTAAACCTGCTGTACTTTTTAAAGATATTCCAATATGAGATATTGAATGGAGATATGTATGGAAGTTCAAATGTGAATCGGATGAAATGTAACCTATATTTACTGACCGATGCCTTTCGAAAGAAGGGTAGGTCATTTTCTTACATTAAAAGAGAATCTATTTGCCGAAAACATCTTTATTCCCCCCCCCCTTCTGTGTGTCACTGTAAATATGACTGCAAAGCGGTGTGCCGCTGCTCAAAAATAGGTCAGCCGGGCAAAAACAGAAACCCACGTGGTGGGGGGGGGGGGGCTCTCCACCCAGAAAGATGCCAGCAGGCGAGCAGCGCGGGTATCAGTGCGCGACATGTCTTTTAAAAAAAAAATACAGCACATGCTAGCACAGTTACCTTCGAGCGTTCAGCCCGCGGTGGGTGTGAGCCGGAGCTGTTCCCATCCTTACGGGGAGCCCAGTGCCGTCTGCTGGAATACTGGCTCTATGCTTCAGGACCTTCCCTCTCCCTCCCACATACAGACAGCCTTTGGCGTACGTAAACACCGACTTGGGTGAATCCCGATTCGTGCAAAATAACGTCCAAGGCACAGTTTCCCGAAGTGGTATAGGTTGCCTCGAAATGATATGGCGGGATAAGTCTGACTTACTTAATGTGATTTACAAAAGGGTTTGCGACATTATTTGCATCAGTCGAGAGCTGCCTGTACAAAAAAAAATCCATGTCCCAAGGCTTCCAGGCACCTTAAGAAAACATGCCGTCTGTGACACTTAAGACCCAGTATCCAATGAAGGGTAAGTAAAACGAAAACTCAGGCCAGGACTTTAACCATTTTTACCTTAACCACTGCATTTACTGTAAGAACGAGAGGCACCAGTACAGCCTCATGGGGAAGGAAAACAAAACTGTCCAATCAGGCACAAGCTGCTCAGCGCATGGTACAGACTTACTCAGACACTGGTACGCATGCATTCCCGAGCCTGACGTGTTAAAGAATACACATGGGGGGTGCTAAAGAAGACTTCGGAAAGTCATTTTTTTCTTCTTTTTTTTGAATAAATTAACGCCATTGAGAGTACAGTGCTGAAGGAACGCGATGCAGCAGAGCATGCTGGGTAGCAGTCGCTGTGAAGCACCTCCGGTCATGTGACAGTGGGCGTGCGGCACTGCCTCTGCCAGGGCTGTCGCTGGAGTCATGTTTAGGGGAGGAAGTTGCAGTCGGTGTCCAGACCCATACAGCAACATGATGGCTCGAGAATTCACTCAAAGGAGAAGAAAAATAAAAACACAGGAATAATCTACACAATCACACTACAGTAATTTCCGATGTTAAATAACTAATACAAAATAACCCCACTTACTCTATCCCTCCTCCACACTAAAACCATTTAAACACATGAAAAATAGATATTCTCAGTATCAGCAGCATATAGGCATTTATTACAGATAGTGGAGGCATAACGTAAATCCTCAGAGAAAAAAAGACCCCCGAATCAGCCAAACATGACGGGAGAGAAGGAGAACTGCTGGCTGATGTGGAAGACCTGCATCCGGGGACTGGTGGACTGGGGATATGTGGCAGCCGAGGGGGCGGAGCCTAAGCGAAGCCCGGCTGGAGACTGGACCTGCAGTCGCCTCTGTGGACGCGGGGTCTCCCCGACCCCACCCTCAACCACCGTTCCAATGTGAATGGCGGAAGTGGAATGACAAAACCGGCAGTCAGTGGCAGAGAAGATATGTAGGTTCAGGACCCTCTGGTGCTGTGAGGGGGGTCTCGGACGTGCGAGTGTGTGTTACACAGCGCAACAGCACTTGATGGGAGCGTATATTAAAAAAAAAAAAAAAACCTAAGTGATTGTTCTTAAATAGAAAAGCACTAGTTAAAGGGAGAGGCAGGTGTGCTGTCCGACAGTCTGTGGCGTAGCAAAGGAGGTGAGGGCGGGGTACACTTCAGCTGTGGGATTTTGTGTAGTGCTATGGTGCTAAGCGACCTAAAGCTGTGGAGCTTTTTGTTTTTTGGGGGAGGGGATGCTGGCTGTGAGCTATACATGAGGGAGGGGCACTATTGCATCGTCCACTTCGAATTCCTCTGAGCCGTCAGGGGCAAAAAGGTATGTGGGGGGCTTCCAGGGGGACTCCTCCAAGCAGGAAGGGTAGAGCTTCCCCACGGCACAACGAAAGTCCCTGCCCAGGTCCCAGAGCACGCGTTCAAAGACAGCCTGCCGAGGGTGCCAGCGGTCTGCCTCAGCATCGTACTGGTAGATGCCATAGCGGGCACGTTCATTGGCATGCGTTTCACGCACAAAGATGCACGGTGAGTCCAACAGAACAGCAGCCCACACACACGACTCAGCATAGCGTTTGATGGGGACACCGGCTGCCCGCCGCCACTCATTCTTGCTGACGTCGTAGATCTCCACTTCGACTGAGGAGCCGTCCGCTGCCACTGTGCGCGGACGGAGGCCTGAGTTGCTCGCGACGTGCAGGCCTCCTACGTAGAAGATGAGGTCGCCAAAGGCGGCGGCTGAGGCAAAGCAGCGGCTCGTGGGCCGGGAGGCCATCTCCACCCAGGCATCAGTCCGCGGGGTATAGCGATACGTCAGGTCGTGTGTCATCAGGTAGATGCAATCACATGCTGATACGCAGGTGCTCCAGTTCCAGGCACATGGCAGGGGGCTCACCATACTCCACTCGTCCTTCTCACGGTCATAACGCTCCACAGTGCGCCGGCTTAGTTCGCCACCCGTGTTGTCTCCACCCACAGCGTAGATGTGCCCGGCGCAGTGCACCAACGAGGGCCGTACCCGTGCCCGCAGCATGGGTGTCTTGGCCACCCAGACGTTGAGCTGCGCGTCGAACCAAAAGAAGCTGTCCACCAAGCGGAAGGCAGCCTGCAGCTTGCCGCCCTTACTGTGGTTGACCACCGAGGTCTTCAGCGGCACTTGGCCACCAGCAATGAAGATGTCATTATCCGGCGTGACGAGCGTGCCCACCTTCTGGAGGTCTCCTGGCAGACTGGACAGCTTGTAGACCTTCTCAGCCTGCAGGCTGTAACAGATGGTGGCATGAGCAGCGACCCCTGCAGGTCCGTCGCTGGTCGACTCCGTCACCGCTACCTCAACAAATATTAGCATCTCCTCCTTGGTCATGCCCAGGCGTGGCTTGAAGAACTTGGGCATGGACTTGTAGAGGCCTTGCACAACCACGGATTTGTCATTGGGTGGTAGGCCCTGGAACCAGGCACGCTGGGCAACCTCCGACAGAGCATCGATACGGATCTGGCTGAGCACCGAGGACAGATGCTGCGACCGTGATTCCATGTCGTGCTCCAGCCACAGCATAGCTGCTTCGCGCACCGTCTCCTCCTTCTCCACGTTGAGGTTGTCACTGCTCAACACATCCAGCAGCAGCTCATGAGACAGTTGCAGGAAGGCTTCCTGCTTGTAAACGGCCGGGAACTTATGCTCCACCATGCGCTTGGCGCTCTGCTTGAGCTCGGTGCAGCTGAACAGGTCACCGATGCTCAGCATGCGCACGCAGTTGTCTGCATTGATCTTCTTCACCAGATAGTCGCGGCAGCGCAGGAGCACGTCCTCCACCTGCGAGGATCAGAGATGACATTAGCTAGTCTTCATCAGGAAGCTTGTTTCAAATTCCTCAAAGACCGGCTCTGCTAATGGCTATCAAGAGCTAATGGCTGCTATGTGTTGCAAAGACCAACGATTGGGCTGGACATCAACAAAGACCAAAACATAAGTTGTGTCGAATCGGACATTTGCAGTAGACCCTACATCTACCCTCGAACCAGATCCTGTGTGGAAGGATGTACCTGTAGGAAGCAGGCTGTCTCATACAAGGGTTCCACAGTGCTGTCCGTGATGGCCAGGTTGCCCGTGTAGGCATAGGTGATGATGATCTGAAGGGTTGCTGGGTCTACATTCCTCAGGTGGACGTGGGTCTGCTTGCTCTCGCTTAGGCCGCCCATGAACATGGCCCTTAAAGATGAGACAGGTCCCATTAGCCAAAAGGATTCTGCATCTAGACATTAGATACATGGGTGCAGCTACAGAGGCCATTAACGTGGGGGACACCAAATTAGTCATGTGATGGCGCTTTTCCACTGGCAGCCAGGAGTCGACCCATAACCCAAAAGCGAGACTACTTCCAGCACGGTTTCAATTCACTTCGGTTCTCCACTGCAGAAGGGACAGCTCGGTTAAGGCGTTACGGAGTTTGGAGAGCGACAGTGATGTAAAACTGAGGAGATGCTTATTTACTAATCACACTGTATTCATCATGATTTACAATGTGCAATTATTATTATTATTGTTTCTTTTTTACTGTGCACTAATTTCCACTAGCACTATTTCACTGTGTTATGCAAGTATCAAACGCTAGCAGGATTAGCATTCGGTTGTGTAAATTTGCATTACAAATCCATTCAGTTTAGCTATTCTATAGCACGTTTTAATGAAGAGGTTGGAAATTTTCAAGTGTGCGATATTACTAATTACGAATAATATATAGAATATATGCTTTTTCCTTCAGTTAATCACCAGTATCTCTGTGCATTTCAATCAATCGGATGGTGGTGATGCAACCAGTTCAGTTTGGTCAAACTTTCGGTCTGGCTAATAAGCAGGACCATGTCCGTGCAGTTACGGCTCAGGTATGGCTTTCATACTGTACAATGGAAAAGCACCAGTTCATCATATGGGTTGCGTGAGCTTCAGCATCCCATAGATCAGTCAAGCATTATTAGTAAGGAGGCATAAAAATGACCTTCGTGATCAAAGAGTGGGTTTTCTAGGGTACCGGTTAGAGCTTTTGGGTGCCCTTCTGTGTTCCACCATCCCATTACCGAGGAAGGAAGACGCTGGTCTGTCTGTCACACGGGACAGTGGCACAGCTTTTGGAACGTCTGGGCCTCATCATGCCTCTGGTGCTCTGGACGCCCCCACTTCCTCATTTTTTTTTTGAGGGGGGGATGACTCATTCTCTTGTCCCCCGCCCCCATTTTTCCTGCTGTTGCACATCTTTCTTCACATGCACCCACAAACACCCCCCCCCCCCCCCCAATCGCTGTCCACTGCAGCTGCAGTGCTGTTTGATATGAATGGCCGCAAATGCAGAGTGAGCGTTTCAGATATATTGACTTCTAGCACCCCCCCCCCCATTCCATCCCCAAGGGCTCTCTGCAAAGCGATTCCTCCCACCTCCAGCTGCCCAAAGCGAAGGATTCCCTTCCTGTAGCCCTCAGCTGACACAGCGTATCCTCTTTCCTGGGAGGCTAGGGATGGGAGCCAACAGCAAGGGGCGGGAAACACCTCTCGAAGGGTGTGTGTGCGCACCGCTTCATCACGTGGGAAAACGCAGGATGTGGGGGAGTAAGGCCAGTGGCAGCTTCAGTCTGCGGCTGTTTCCCAATCACCGTCCGGGGACGCCCTGTAGCCCACATCTCTAAACTAACGCCTTTGCTTTTCGAAAACCCCTGCATTTCATTTGCTTTTAATTGTTCAGTTCCTGTGTGAATTTGTTTTTTTTCTTTTGCCCTGGAGAAGCGTTAGGGGATTTTTTTTTAATATGCGGTTATAAGAACACTGTGTAGCTTCAAGTCGAGCGTGAGAAATAAAACACACTCTAGCTGGGCCTAGATCTTCATAGAGCTAAGTCACCTAAACAAGGAACATTAGGCAATCATATGTACAAAGGCTGCAGGTGCAAATAAGGCTTTACTTCAATTCTGTTAACTCAGATATTCATTAAATCCCCCCAACCTCACATTTTTTCCCCTACTGTTCAGTTATTCAGCCAGGTGTGTCCAGGAGCTAAAATTAAAGGTGTGGACAATCCTTCCCCACCCAGAGGTACACTTACAGAGACATTACTCAAACAAACTGCATCCTTAAACATTTTGCAGTATTTACACATTTAAAGCTTTTTACATTATAGAAGGCAAACTGCTCTATTTATGGCTTCAGCAACAGGACGGCTCCAGGGGACTTGAACCCGCAGCCTTCTGGTGAAACTGGCCCATGCCTGTGCGGCTGTAACGCTCCTCATTTAAAACACAACAGGTATGGGGAGCCAGCATCATAGGATGCTGAAGGAATCGCTTCTGCTTCAGACACACGTGAAGTGGGAGGTAGTTTTGGCCAGGAAAAGCCAGTAGGGGGCAAAGTCTGCGAGGGAACGCTCACCTGAAGTAGGAGCTGCATGTGGCTAGCACCATCTTGTGGCAGGGGAACTCGGCATCCTCGGCCAGAAGCACTACGTCCGTCAGCAGCCGCTGCTCGTAGAATATCCGCAGCTGTTCCAACAGTGACACGGCGTAGTCCGTGTTGACGGGGGCGCTTTTGCCGCCACCCGACATGCTTGCATCACACAAAAAAAATCCAGAGTTGTCACTTAGCCTGCTGAGAATCAAGGAAGGAGGGGGGGGGAGGGCCCAGCACTCAAACCCCCCTCCCCCAGCCAGGGGTAAAAAAAGAACCCCACCCACCAATCACAGCCAGGAATGACAGAGGAAAGTATATATCGAGTCCAGAATATCTGCAGCTGGAGGACTCTGGTGGCCCCCCAGTGAAGACTCTGAGGAGCAGATGGAGGATTTTGCCTGGGAGGTGCAGCCCCAGACACTCGCAAGTTGGCTTCTCTCCTCCTACTTTATTGCCGGCTCCTCTTCCACAGTCACTTGGTGCTGATTAGTGTCTGAAGCTCCTCTTCCTCCCAGGGCACCGGGGGTGCAGAGGGAGGCTGGTGGCGCCCAGCACAACGCAGACTCATTCTAGGGATCTGGAAGTGGCCGGAAGCTGACGCAGGCCCCCGCCGGTGATGTCTCTGCATCGGTGCTCATCCAGCGTGCTGGGAAAAGGAGGGAGACGCGGGTTAGTGCAGGCGAAGCATGACATGGTTAAAAGATGACCAGCAGGGCAGGGGGTATCCATCATGCCTCGAGACTCACAGGGTACACTTGTGCTCACTCTGCCTTAACTACTAATTGGCTGAAGTCATTATTTCAACAGCTTGTCTGCTCACAGTGGAGAAGGAGCAGATCTGTGGCCCATTAAGAATCAGGCGAACAAACAGGCATCCCACACGTATTTGTCTCCTTTCAAGCTCCAATCCGGTCCCGATTCTGCCACCCTTTCAGCTACAGACAGAATCACTCTCATAGATTCTGTCCCCCATTCAGATCAGCTCTGGACTCACAGACTAATGCTCACGGCACAGAATCACCCTCTACGGCACAACACCAGGCGGTGAATCAGAGGGGCATCACCTTCAGCATCCTCTAGCGCACATGCACGGTTTCCCCCTGCAGGATCTCCAATCAGTGCTCATCAAATGACACCCCCCCAGCACACACACCCCTAAAGACATCCCAACTGACATCTGACCCTTAGCCCATGCAGAGCAACCTCCTAGTGACACAATTCACCGTGTGTTTGCGTGTGAGAAAATGAGAAGAAAGTGTCAGGCCGTCTGCTTTTCCCACGAGGCATCTGCCCAGGAGGCACCGTCATGCTGACCAGATCATCGTGGTGGTGCATGCCTGTCACCCAGGCTGGCATGCACTTCCCATAAACACCCACCTAAAGCAGCTGGCCCACACTGCTTTCGGCATACCACAACAAGCAAATCACGCCCAGGACTAGAACCACTCAAGCCTTGCTTCCTAGCCAGGAAACACAACAGACCAGTCAGCCCAGACATGACCCCCCCCCCCCTTTCTTTTTACTAACCCCTTCAGAATTACTAACCGAGAGGTGTCTACTACAAATAAAGCAAACGATCTTATGAAACTGTCAGCACTGGGAGGGCAACCCCACCAAGCATGCTGTTTTGGGGGCAGCAAAACTTTAGTACTGTTTATTTCACTGGATTTTACAGCTGCAGCGGGGAGCAATCAGAACCACACCGGAGTATGTGAAAGGTAATGAAAATAGCGATTCAACCTCCTGATGCAGGTGACGCATACAGCGTCACTAGACAGACACGAATTCTTGTTTTTGAAGTACGGGGCGGGGGGGGGTGCTACACACTGCAACACGGTGCCTGTTCTGCTTTTACCCTTTACAGATTAATGGTCTCTTTTTTTATTATTTTTATTCATCAAACCAGTTTTATGACACCGGCAAAGCAACATCCCACTGCCCCCGCCGGCCCGCCCTGTAACGAAGGAAAACCCATGCTTCCCCACCCAGGCACCCGGCTCAAACGGCGACGCCCCCCGCCCTTTCACTGCAGAATGATCACGGCCCCTCTGCCCAAAAAGGGGGGGCGGATCCCCACGGAGGTGACTATACCTTTATCCCGATCCCCACTCCCCGCCCATACAAATATATATATCATCATCTCTGGATCGGTATCTCAGCTTCATACCCCCAGCCGCCTCTCCACTCCTAACCATCAGTCCAGATGCCGGCTACTAACCCCCTCTACCCCTACGGGATCAGCCCCGCCAGTCCGCACCCCCCGTCGCCGGATCTCCGTGACCCGCCGCCGGAGTCGCACAGTCAGTCGCGGGCAGCCGGGGCCGAGGCCGGTGAGCCGACTAGCTCGGCGAGCATTACCGTGCAGGGGCTGCTGCCGGGCCGTCTCAGTGTCGCCGGTGTCCCTTGGTGATCGTTAATACATTCGACACGGACACGCTGCGTTATCCTCCGGCCGTCACACGAACCGAAGAGTCCGGAATCTTAATCGACACAATCAAGGCGGACCGAGCGGCGCCGAACCGTTTTTCTCTCTCTCTCCCTCAGCCAATATATTTATTTATTTGCTTTCCTGTCGTGTACGCATGCGCGTCAGAGGCCAGATGAGGACGTTGCGCATGTGTGCCGGTGAGCGTCAGAGGCCAGCCGAGGACACTACGCGTGCGTACAAGCAGAGGCGCCCAAGTTTCACATGTTTCCAGTGGGAAAGCTTGACCTCTGCAGGAGAAATGCGGTTATCGTCGGCACAGTGCCGTAAGGCTCCAAGAATAATGTCACAGCTGGAGATTTTTAACAATAAACAATAAAAAAACACTCTCACCAAAATGCACAAAGAAAAAAGTCATTCGTCCCCTCACGATTTCCTAAGACGTTCCCATCGTGCTCAGTATCATTATGAAAAAAAATAAGCAGGACAAGTAATTGTCACAGTAATTTGAATGACTGAATCTTTTCATACGTATCGGGTCGGCACGATCAAAGAGATGCTGAGCAATTCAGTGCATTTTATAATATACGCTCAGTCGCTCAGTAAATGAAATGCAAACGGCCTGCATTTCATTATGTGCATTTAACAGTCTGGGTTTGAAACTTGTCCAACTCGCAGCTATGCGGATAAATACGCCTCGTCAACTCGTTATAATGGGCTATCCCACTCTAGAGATAAAACCTTTTTTTCCCAAATGTTTGAGCTTCAGTACAATCGTTATTTTGTGTAGCTTTGATTTCTGTTTACCTAGTCGTGCCACAAATGTCCTACATTGTTCCCCAGAGAAGATAATTGCCACCAAGCATGTGTTTGTATACAGAGTAATTATTGGATAAGTGAGGAACACGGTGCCTATAAAAGACCTCATAGAGACAATGACGTCCGAGATTTATTTATTTATTTATTTATTTGGAGGTCTCCCAGTTAGGTGCACTAGTCTACTATTTTACACCGAGTTATATAGTCACGTTCACGGTTGGTAATTATGTTGTTTGCGTACCTCTGTGTGACAATCTGAGGGACGAGTATTCGTGTATAATTATGATATTTTTGTGTTCCCGTAGTATTTCGCGGTGCAGAACATCCTGCGCGGCGTTTTTCTGTCCTGATAAACACAAGTGGGGAAAATGGAAGGTAATTTCTCCCTCCGGGGAAAATTACACGATTTTAAGTATAGTAGTGGCGTTTTGGTCTGTATATTAAGACTAACGTAATCAAATGTATTCCAAGTGACGGGTGTGGGGGTAAAAAAAAATAACTTTCTAGCGTGGCGTTGTAGTGTGTTTCTGGTGTTGAGCTTGTCTAAGTGTCTGATAAGTGCTTTAACAATTTGAAGCGAAATTGAATATGCTCAGGGGAATCTTATTGGCTTTGAAATGAATGTAGTTCTGGCCTTTTTATGTTGTCACTTCATATGGTGTTCTTTCGCCCCAGAAGGAAATAATGCTCCACACACTATGGGAAATGGGCAGTCGCAACAGAACCCGGTACATCACCCTAGACCATTTTTCTATGTTCAACCACCACCTCAACTTTATTACATGTACCAGTGGCCTATGTATAACCCATACGGGCAGTTTGGCTACCCTGGATCAGGTAGGATTGAGACTTGTGTATATGTGGAAACTAGACATTGCTGATCATTATAATTTAAGAATATGGGATTAAGATCTGTGCTGCTTGGTGTGCCCTTGCAAACTGAAGGGACTCAATATTTAATGGGCCTTATGTAGCACTCTGTAACATGGGCACTTTTGATATCCAACAGGTCTCCATTTTGGACGTCCGTATGTGTCTTCAATACCATACATGCAGTATCCAGGATATGTCATCCCTCATGCGCCTTTACACCCAGTTGAGTACAGACGAATGTTCAACCCGTACATGCCACCTCCGGCAGCTATCGATGCAAGGTTCTGCCACAATGAAGGCCGTGGGCGGCGGGAGACCGTTTGCTCGGAGGCCCAGACAGAGACCAGTGACAGGGTAAACGCCCTGCTTGAAGGTTTCGGTAAACTTGAGGTGTGCGAGCCAGTCGGCTCTGGAAAGCAACTGGATTCTGGTGTGGTTTCGCCTGACTCCGGTATCTACGTCCGGGAAGAAAGGCAAAAGTATGCTGGGCAAGATGAGAAGCATGTACCCATGATGACAGAGCAGTCTGATGCTTCTCCGCAACCACCCATCATACTACCCGGTGACTCTGTGGAAGTTGGCCGTGACATGGAGTCGACACAAAGCAGTCTAAAGAATGTGGCGCAGCGGCAGGAGGGGTCCGTGACGTCTGGTGTCCTGCATTTTGACGGCTCCTCTGTTCGTAGGGATGCCGCACTGGCAGAAACCACAGTCTCGGCACAATTCTGCCTCCTGGCAGAGACTGGACTATCTGCTGGACCAGGAGATTGTGAACAAAGACTTGGTGTGTGCAACCAGACAGGCTGTGGAGCAGGTACCCAATCTGAGCACATAGCATTACAAAGCACAAGTCAGGGCTGCGAGGACCCAGCTAAGCAGAGCGCTGATCCTATCTGGCCTATGTCAGAATGCCTGCCGTCCCATCATACTACCAGCTGGCTTGATAAGGCAGCGGTTTTGCTGGGAAATGGTGAGACCAGCAAGGCACCACCTCCAGCAGGTGCGGCTGATGTAGGTGCTGCTGGTGAGCCAGCCCTCGACTTTGAAGATCTACCTTACCGGATCCTTCGATTACCGTTTGACAAGGTAACCCCAGTTGGGCTGTTGCAGGAGGACAACCCATTATGGTGTGTGGACCAGCTGACGACCTTTATCCCTCCAGCTAGTTATTTGTCTTCAATTAATAATGCTTATTATAGCTACTATCCTCAAACTGCACAGGAGCGGCAGAGTATCCTCAGTCCATCTTTGGATGAGCTCTCCTCACGGGATGAAGTCTTCTCCACTGATCTGGAAGATATGGATTTGATTCCAGGTCATGTGTACATGGCGGGAGGTGAGATGGCAGATGGCATATGTTCCACTGAGGAACCTCCAGGTGAGTTGGCACTTGGGAGCTCATCTGAGGAGGAGTGTTCCGTGTGCTCGAGGAACACTTGTGCCACCTGTGGCACTACCCTGTCCACAACGAAATGGAGCAAATTGTGCTCTCCTGGACGCTGTTCTGAAAAAGGGGACACGGATGAAGAGATCAGGGATGTCTGTGGCGGTGAACGGGACATTCCTGACACGCTGAAGGTTACAGTGAAGTCACATGTGACTAAGCGCTCGCAGTCTCGTGGCCAACAGGTCTCTAGACAGAGACCAAAGAGCTATTGTGAAAGACCAGAGGACCCAGCTAAGAAGTTCAATGAGCGCTTCTTGATTCCTGCTCCATCTAAACCTCACTTGGGTAACATCCTATTTCTTATTGATCGAGACTTTAACTTTTTGCTTTAAAATACCTAGTAGTACCAATTGGTGGATTGGTGGTGGTTTTTTATTTCTATTATGAAAATGAGCAACAAGCCCCCATCCTTCTGTTGTGAGGGTTGGAAATGGTTAACAGCTGTAACATATAAACAGTTTCAAAGCTTTTGTGGAATACATAGGAGTGAAGACAAGAAGTGAACTAGGTGCCCTTCGTGTGTGCATTATACCCCGGTTAAACTGCTTTGTTCTGCAGAAGGACAGTGGGAAGAGGGCACTGTGCCATCTGACCAAGAGAACTGGGAGAGCTGTAGCATTAAAGGACGACCCAAAACCTGCAAACGATATCATTCATCACATGGACAAGGTAACTGAAGGATGGGCTGTCTGTACTTATTGCTTCTGTAGGAGCTACACACTGTCATCTGTCATCTTCCCTCCCACTAGAGAGATCCTCTTACAAAAGGCCTTCCTGCAAGAATTTTGGGCATCAAAGAACCCGAAGGAATGACCCGGACAACGAGGGGGATTTCCCTCTATTCCACAGGGGCAGAGGTACAGTTTAAAGCTTTCCTCGGTGTTCTTCCTGCAACTTTCATTGGCCTGATGTGCAGTCTGCTGACCTGACCTGACATTGGTTCTAGGGTCCACCAAGAGGAGAGGCACCAGATCCTAACCAATCACTGCATTAATGCTTGAGAGCACTTAACCTAAAACTAAGTAATGAAACTTTCTCTATAACAAGTGGGTGAGTTGGCTGTAGACCTGAACTTCCACTGCTTGACAATGTCCTGCTGGATGCTGTGCATTCAGCCCATTAATCCCTGCTGCTGTCTTCACTGGACCCTGTTTTGATCCTCTTTGGTTCTCCCATTATGCATTGGTCTGGGAGGTGTAGGCCTTACTGCTGTTGGGACGTGAGCTTTCCAGGGTCAAGACTGGCTGTTCACTGAGGACTAGCATCTGGGCTGCCACTTCTTGGGCAGTGGAAGTCCAGGCAATGCCTAATGGTGAAGGTCTGACCTCTGGTATTTTAGCTAACTGGGTCAGTCTTACTGTAGTGCAAATGTTTTGACACATTACAATGTTTTTACATGGATTCCGGTGTCATTAAAATATCTGCATTGCTCTTAAACCTGTCTCCATTGCATGTCCTTTGTTTGAGCTGTCATTAAGTCCACACAATCATGGTTCAACATATTTTTAAAGGACCTTACCTAATTGTGGTAAGTGGTCACACCTGTATGTTTAGGTTCCACTATATTTTGGGACTTTAGCGAATGGTGAAAACACTGGACTAATCAAACCCAAATTTCTTCAAGTATTAAACCTTTCTCATATATTTGTCCATTTATATTCCAGCTGCTGTTTTGGGCAAGGTTTGTTAGGTCCTAGAGTTAATCCCAGGCCGGCTTGGGTAGGCTTTGGCTGGGATGCTTGTTCATTACAAACCTCACATTCACAATCCATATTCTTCATAGATGCATATAAACTGGACAGTTAGCCTAACAGTCTGGATTTTGGTCTGTGAAAAGAAAGTGGAGGAACAGGCAGTTGGTGGGATTTCATCTCTCAGCCCTGGTGGGATTAGGTGACAGTGTGACACACGGGCTTCCGGAGAGGGATAGTTCAGGTTCCAAAAGTAAAAATCCAGACCAAGATTTTGTTTCAACCAATCTGTTTCAAATAGTCAGTTACGGAGTGCTCCGCTGGTTGGTTGAGAGCAAATCTTGGTGTGGATTTTTACTTTCTGAACGTAAACCATCACTTTTTGCTTGGTTCTATTTAGTAGATTGGTGGAAAATCATCAAATCCCCAAGTACTATTCAGTACACAAGGCATAATACATTTAATTTAGCCAGAAGCCAGTCCGAGCTAATTAAGAGCTTAGGCGTAACAGCCGAGTATGGAGCCTGGAAGTGTTTAGTCTGATAACCAACTAGTAAGTGCCACTAAGTAGCATTAATAGAACTGCTCTGCTGGCTGTCAGTGAATAAGGCTGGTGTGGTCTGCTTCTTGTGCCTAGATCTGATTAGAATCCATTGATGTACTTTTGGGTTATCTTGAAATGTATTGTCAAGTCAAATGAGAATGGCAATATGCATCAAGATAAGGTCTTGTAATACATTTTCTAACCACCAGAGGGCTGCCTCCTACATCACATTATAATACAGTGACAAAGGTACTTGAAAATGCTTTTATAGGTAGGCATGGTGTTGCTGTGAACTACAGTTAATCATTTATGTACTATTAAACATTTTTCTTTTTTACATTAACGGGTATTTGACATGTAGCACATGCATTCGTGGTGAAACTGCTTTTAATTGAATCAACGTAGTATTCATGAACACGTTTGATAGGTCCTAGTACTCTGGGGACATGTCTTAGCCAGTTAAAGGTAATTTTATAATATTCGTTAAGGTAAATTGAAAAATTCCCAAAGCGGATAGGTTGCAGGTAATATGGCAAAGCCCCGCCTTTCTCAAGCAGTTAATTAAGCTCCGCTGTGAGGGCTTCGTTCCGTTTTTGTAACTAGCTTTCTTCTTTGCAAGTATGTGAATTATTTTGGCAAAAGCTGTTTATCTATTGTGTTGCTTAATTAGTGATCTTTTATAGTGGCATATGGCTTTTTTGTGATTATCTGGCATGTCCTACAGTTTTTACTTGGCGGGCTTTGTTTAGCGTAACCTCTGGTTTCATGTCGTATTTATTGTATGAATGACTATTACCGTGTTGACCTGAATGTAATACGGGTTCCCCCCCCCCCCCAAACTGAAAAAGTGTTGTCTTATATTCGCGGTCTAAGCAAAAAGGGAATAGATGGCGCCAAATATGATATTTAGTAACGAGTGTTTTGACTTGCCTTTATAAATTTGCCATAAGATGGCTGGCGTGGGAGTCTGAACTCGTGAGCGTCACGCCAGATGCTTCAGATGGTAACGCTGGCAATGCGTGTGTTTAGCGGGCATCCTCGAGTGTGGTGCTGCTCCTAGCATTAAACCGATAGTGCCTTTTTTATTATTTTGTGATTTATTATTATTAATATGGCTCAACCTGTTGTGGCTCAGACTTTCTCCACAATATATATATTTTTTTTACCTTATCCATGTGCGTCTGCTGCATCGAAAACATTCTGTTCTGTGCTCTCAAGCATTGTGGCATTTGTAGTATTCATTTTGCCCCCTCTCCCCCCAAATACATTTGTTTTTCTTTAATGTTTGCTGTTCGATACATTTTATCGTGATCCGATTGCCTGTGGTCGCTGGTTAACTTGTTTGTTCTTGTCAAGAATATATATATTTTTTTCTTTTTTAAAGGTAAGATTTGGTATTACAAAAACATCTTTTCTAAAAATAGTTGCCAAAAAGTAGGGGCTGATCTTGTGTCCTGGCCAATATGGTATGTGTTCGGTCTAAGATTTGCTTGGCTTTATGCTTCTTCTAGGTATGGCAACTGCCCGTCAGTCGCTAGTGTCAGGATCTCACAGTCAGCATGCTCCCAACGGCCCCCCTGACCCACCCGAGAGGCCCCACCTGGCACAGGCCTCGTGTCCCACTCATCAGGATAATCAGCCACCCCCTCACTTGAGGCCTTTCTTCTATGTACAACCTTCCCAATCCTACGTCCCGTACCAGTGGCCTGTTCCTGTATCCTACAACCCGTACTGTGGATTACCCAGTTTCGGTGAGGAATGCCCCTTCTCTTGATTGCATAAGGTGTTACTCGATGATGCTTCTGCATGGTAGCCTTAAGCTCTTGTTGTGTTGATTAATTGTTGAAATGCTAGGTGTGTGGGATCATATTCGTCCCCTGATGAATGCTGAGGACTGCCGCTTACCTGAACCTCTCAGCACCCGGGTTGCCTGAGCCTCTTATGCAAATCCCCGTACACTTTCTCCTGTGTGGTTTGTGTTGCAGTGCTGTGTGGGCTTTTGATTAACATACAGTGGCTTGAATGATCTCAAGTTTCTTTCTTTCGAGATCTTGTGAGCTCTGAAATGAAAGACGAGTGTATTAATATTCAGTACTATCAGATCATGTGCCTGATTTTCTAGTTCAGTCCAGCTAGATAACTATGGGCTGGCGAGAGGTGTTTAGGCTGAGACTGGCTCTCTGTGTTTCATTAAAGTATACACTTAGTTCATTTGGGCCATGTTTTGGCTTCCATGTTACAGTAAATAACTAAAGGTGACTTGTAATGCACTTTCCTATTCATGAGCACGTTGGGTGGCTGTGTTAAAGCACCCTAAGGATTTGTCTTGAATGATTCGAAGTGGGAACGGCAGCATTTACATCCATATATTGATGCTTGCACTGAAAAGCACCCCAAACACAGGATTTTAAGACTTCTCTGATCCATAGTATGTGCAGAATGTCTCCCTTAACAGGACTGCATCCAAAAGTGGTGGAGCACTTAGAACATGTCTTTTAGGGATTAGAGATGGGCTACTTTGTGTAGGTATACTGCAGCTTTCTGTGAGGCTTTTTAGCGGCTGATGCTTACAAGTTGCCAAAATGTTGGGCTCTGGTATCTTCTCTGCCCTGCCCCCCACCCTTACCCCAGTATTTCCCCCCCTGCTGCTTCTCCAAAAATCGGCGACCATGAAGGAGGCGAAGGGTGTTTCACTTCAGATCAGCATAGCCCATCTGTTGACTTCAATTTGGGTTTTTTTTCCCTTGCTTCTCTATGCATCTGTGGGGCGTAACTGTAGGATATAAACACACGTGTCGCTTTTGGTTGAGTGTCAGGTTGATTTTGTTGCTTAAAGACAAAACGTGCCGGAGTACATACCTGCTTTTGAGTGTGAGCACTTAAATGCAGGGCTGTCCAACCCTACTCCCGTTGCCTGTACTACGAAGCAGGGTTACTGGCTTATCGGGGTAACTTGTCGGATATAAGGTACCATGGGTTAAATGGACGTCATATTCGTTCACTTACATTTTGCCCAGACTGCCTTAAATTCGACAAGTCACCCCAATAAGCCAGTAACCCCACTTCGTAATACAGGCCCCTGGAGTTGTACCTCCATGCAGAGCTTAGGTGCAGCCCTAATTTGACAAACCTGATACAAATACGCATTGGAACCAGCTTTGTTAAAGCGAACTTTCATCTTAATATTGAGATGATACTGAAGGGCCTGATTCTCTATCAGGTGTGTTAAACTAGGGCTGTACCCAAGCTCTGCAGGGTGGTAGATCTTCAGGAGCAGGGTTGCGCTGTCCTGCTTTAAAGTCTATTAAATACCTTGTACCACTTAATTCCTGCTTCTGGACCTGTTTGAAGTCTGTAGTCCACTGTGCATAGGTTTTCTGTGGATTAGCCCCACCTTTTTGTCTGGTCTCCGGCTGATGGTGTCTAGGTGTCCCCTTCCTCGTGCCCTTTGCTTCCTGGATAAATGGTTAGGGAATATGAAGGGATGTGGTAAGCTGTGCTGAGAACGAAGCAGTCTTTGGTACCATATAAGTGCCTGTCTTTTGCGCACGGTTAACTCCTGTTTCCCCCCTATACTACAGGTTATAATATGATTATGCCGCCAAACCTGTATGGCTTTCCACCAAACCCATACATGGAGGCCCCTGCATACATCATACCCCATGCCCAGCTGCACCTGGCTGATTACAGGCGGATGCTGAACCCGCAGTTTCCTCCAGCGGTGGCCTATCATGCACGCAGGTTCCGGTGTCAGCACGTCATGGTCCCACGGGAGACGGTCAGCTCGGAGGTGCAGACCGAGCCTCTCCTTCATGAAATGAGTAACTCCCAGCTGTCTTGTAGCTCAGCCTCCTGCTCTGCAGAAACCCACTCCACGGGATCCGATTCCGGCAAGGGAAGTGGGTGCACGGATGCCTCTTCCTCCCAAGGCTCAGAATCAAGTACACATCCAGGAAAGGCAGAAAGCCTAGATGTGGATGCAGACTTGATATCCACACCGCCTCAAGCTTCTGCTACGCCCAAGGGAGCTTACATGTTCCAGTGGGATCAGGTACAGATGAGTGCTGAAGGTTCCTCATTGGACTCCAAGACTGTCCCCTCATCTGAGAGTGTTGCTGAGTCTGCCCAAGATTCATCTGGATTGCTGGCACAATGTGATGACTCCATTAGCTCTAGCAAGGTCGTCATCCCTCTATTCTCCTCCTCTGCCAATGACAATACCACCACTGGGCAAGGGGTGGCATGTGACCCCGGAAAAACAGAACAGCAGTGTTTGCCTTCATACCCAGATATCCTGTTGGTCAGCGGGTCCCCTTCCAGTGTCACTGACTTGAGACTCAAGGCTGTTCACAATAGGGAATGTGAGACTTCAGTTGAGCAGATGGCGACCAATAAGATCACTGAACTTGAAAAGGTAGACGAGGAAGTGGCTGAACATGCTAGCACCCTTACGGAGGCCTCCTTCAAAATTGTCCGACTGCCCTTTGAGATGCACTACTTGGAGGAAGTGCAGAAGGTGGAGGAGTCGGTGTGGTCTGTAGAGCCACTGGTCCCTTGTGTCCCCTCTGTGGAGTGGATGGTCCAGCATGAGTTCTCGGAAGCTGAGAAGGTGAAGACTGTGGCACCTGAGGGGCTAAACCTGAACCAAACTCCAACATCTCCTCTGGAAAGTTGTCCAGCCACCCCACTGTCTCCTTATCTTCCTTCTGTAAGCTGGCTAGCAGACTTCGGTAATGTGTACTATTACAGCAAGATGCCCCCAAGCATGCAAGCACACCTGAGCAACTTCAGCAGTTCCTCAGAGCCTCCAGCAGTGAGAGAGAAACCCACCCGTGACCTCAGAGGTCAGAGCACGGGTGGCAAAACGAGGAAGTGCATGCACGTCAGGGGGATGGAAGGCCACCTCAACCTCAAGAACTCTCTCGGCCAATCGCTCAGAAATGTGTCCAGCACTGCCGACAAGAGAGAGCGGAATTGCCCTCGGTGTCAGGCCAAAGCTGAAATTTCTCCAGACGTGAACCTAAAAGCTCCCAGCAGGAGCCACAGACTTACTCATTTGTCCACTGGTGACCCGAAGTCTCAGACCCGCATATCCTGCAGATGTTGTGTGGAGAAGGTTCTCAGGAAAGGGCGTCGCCCTAATGTCTCCTCACGGAACAGAGATGAGGAGATGGAGAACAGCGCCCCCTCGGCGATGCCGCGGCAGCCTGGCAGCGAGGGCAAACGCAGCATTGAGACTGGAAGCCTTGCTCCTCTGAGGAGGCACTCTGAGAAATGCTCTGTGAAGTGTTCAAAGCTTCAGGAGAAGAATTGTGCCTGCAAGGAGCACAGTGGACCACCGGTCGATGAAGGAAACTGGTGGAGGCACGCCGACGGGTTGAGAGACAATGAGGAGAACGTGGCTTTGTCGAGCATTGCCTTGGACAAGTGTGGAACTCCAGAGCGACGGCGTGCTGCGCGGAGACTGCAAGCAGGTACAGTCAGAAATGCTCGAAATACCTGTCCCGTCCAGGCCGAATTCTCATTCAGAGGTGGCTATTGTCAGCCTTTGCAAAACACGTCATCTTTAGCTTAATTGTAGAGGAACTGAAATCGCTGTGTGTGCTCTAAGTGGTCCATGCAATTGCTGAGCATAGGTGTAATTACATGTTTTGTGGCGACAACGGTGTGATTCAAATACAGATTCTTTTATGGCAGATGCCTCATGGAGAACAGCGGTGGCGATGTCGGACAAAGAGAGTGAGATGGCGGCTAGACGAAGGACCCAAACTAAACAGAAAAAACAATGCACACATTCACAAGGTAGGGTCATATGACACACACTGCTAAGTGCATCAGAGGGGCTCATTGCCCACTTTGCCCCTGAATGCTAACCTCTTCATCCTCCCACAGAGAAACTGCACTTGAGCAAGACCACGGCACTAACGCACAAAAGTAAATCTGCTGAGGATTACTCCAGCACCAGGATCAACACTGGTACTTTGCTTCATTGTCTAGATGTCAAAGGATAGTGAATCTGACTGTAGCTTGATGTCTTCATTGCTACTTGTTGCTAGGGTATTCCACAAGTTGAATTTCTTCTGAATGTATACAGGGGCAGGGCCACAGGACCACTGGCCCTAGCAGAAACCTGATTGGTCCTCAGTGTGCTCCCTTCCATGTCACTCTAATTCAAAACTCTTATTAGCAAATGACAAAGTTGCCGCCTCTGTATGAATTATCCTCCCCCCACCTAAAATCCTTGAATCACCCTTGTGAATTGTCTAATGGGGTTGTGCCGATGATGGGGATTGGTGGTGTCACTAATCGATTCCTTTTTGACTTCTCTCCTCAGGAAGCTACACATGATTGTCTTGAAGTTTTTGTAGACACGCACACACAAATGAAGACTTTCAGCACCATTTATGAACCCACAACCACCTGTTTGTGAATAAACACTGCTTTGGGCAAGTTTCGCTCTGGTTGTCCTTTCTGTCAGGGTCTGTTGGAAGCAGTAGTGAGCTGGCCAAGAATATCACGGGTTGGGATCATCCTCGCTGGTCCAGTCACAGTGAGTGAGCAGATGGTTCTGGGTTAATCTGAACTGGTCGCTACTGCGATGGTCCTGTTCTGGACCTTCAAGCTACTGGTGCAGCCTGAAGCGTGTGGCCATTGGGCTAGAGGTGACATCACATGGTGCCTCCTCATTAACTCCTCTTCATTCTTCACCTTGGTAGGTCCTCCTGCTGGCGTCAGTGCTGGGGGTGAAATGGCCTCCAGTCACTAATCTAGGGAGTTAACAGCCCCCTTGTTTTGGCTGCAATGGTAGTGTTAAGCCTTTGGAAAGCTGGCCTGTGTGTGACCTACTGTAATCAAGACTGGATACTGTGCAAAGTATGCAGTCTTGCCAGTGTGGGTTTTGTGATGCTGTATGATTCCTGCAGGGGGTGCTGTTTCCACACCAAACAGGGTTTCAGCCCCCGTGGTTCCTGTCTGTCAGATGGAACGTGCTCCCTGTAGCACTGGGTGTCCTGTGTTTCACTTAGAGCATGTTTAGTGACAGCCTGAGGATCTCGGCTGATTCTGTTGACCAGCTGTTGTCTTCCTTGATTGACCTTGAAATAAACTTTAAGCAGGTGGGGGGTTTGTGCTTCATCCATGACCTAAACTGCAGCACTTTTATGCAAATGGGTGTGGATTCTCTAAACATTCTTGATAAAAACGAGTTGAAATGGATTTAATGATGGGAAGAATTGCTTACTTTTGGGAAAATTAAGGTGTCAGAGCATTTTAGCTGGATCAGAGCACTTTGACAGATCTTCCAATACACCCCCCCCCCTGGCACGGGGGCCTGCAGCTCATACATTTTGGAAAACAAGTGTCCCTGTATTAGTTTTCCCCTCTTCCCCTAAGATAATGGCTTTTTTCCTTTTTTTCTTTTGAAGCTTGGCTGTCCAGACCTAGCTGTTGGAGGAGGGCTCTAGCAGGATGACAATTTCCTTTACATATTTATGCTTGAGAGAGTGTGTGTATGTGTTTTGGTTCCTCAACCGTTTTGGTTTCAGGATGTGCTACTTGGAAACACTTGCCGCCTTTGAAGTTGCCAGAGTGCTGGCTGTGGTCAAGATGTTCTCTCATCTGTCACAGCCAGCGCATCATGTTCGGTCACCTCTTGATGACCGAAAGCCTATCAAATTAAATCCGCTATTCATTCGCACCTCAGGTTGTCTGGGTAATTTGATCTGTAGTGTGCATCAGTCGGTGCCCAACCGTGGGAGTCGTTCCCCTAGTTTGACCTGTTTACTCATGATGTCAGCTTTTGGCCTGTATGTATCCACAAACAAGCTAGTCACTTTAGGCTTGTAAGTGCCTGGCATTGGATTAGGGTGTGGTTAGCTGGTATTTAGGGGCCCTGTTGAGGATCTGTACCAGCCATGTATAAAACATCACCATAAAGAATAGATGAAACATCAGACAGGCCATCTCCATTTGCTATAGGACAGGTGGCCTTCTCAGAGCTAATGTTTATTTAGGTACGCACACGCTCTTCAGTCGCATTTAATATGCTGCCTTTCTCCAACCCGCCACCCAATTTTGAATTTCTTTGTCCTATTTTATGTCTCCAGTTACTGGTAACTGGATAAAAACGTGTCCTCATTTACAGAAACGTCAACCATCTCTCCGAAAGGCTGCTGTTCGCCATTTTTTTAGTCATCTGGCAGTATGGTGATGAGAGCGTATTGAAGTCGATTAATTGCATTTGGGCCATAATTGACTGCATTAAAAGTACAATGCAGTAATCAGAGTGGGCTGACAGGCGCTGCTAAGATAACGGCGTGGAAATATTTTTTTAAATATTTACCAAAAAAAATGGTTCTCATTAACCTAGGGGTTGAGTTTGGGTCTGTGTAGAAATGCCACGTAATCAATAAAACAATTCATGGAAAAATGTGGAAATCTAGTACGTCTATCTGTCTGGGTCTGCGCCTGTGACTCGGCTGGTCTGTTCACCTGCTCAATGCACCATGGTAGTTTAATACCAGAATGTGCTATAACATCAGGGGTATTTCCCATAATGAGCTAATGAATTATGCGGTTGGTTAGTACACTGTGGGATGATTACATTGTGTATCATTAGGGAAACCAGAAATGCTCATTACCAAGAAACCAAACAGATTTTGATTCGGATCAGCAGCACTTCTTTTGCCCCTATTAAATAAGCAATATTTTCAGTAAATAATGAAACTTCCAGTACTGTTACTGATTTCTGGGATTGTAAATGAACTGAGGTAGTCTGTATCCCTCCACGGAATTTAGTTTCTGTTAAAGTTCAACCAACACAGTAAAGTTTCTATATCTAGTTTTGTTGTTTTTACGATGCACACTACCAAACATTCCTTCTGGGTCCTTCCAACCATCCTGAAGATGCAGGAAAACCTGTTGGGCTACAACTAAGATCTGGCGATAGCTGAAGCTTCTTGAAGTTCGGGGAAAGGAAGGAGGCACTCGAGTGTGGGCCGGGCCGGGCCAGGCCCTGCTGATGGCTATCACCCCATTGTGAGCGTAATGGCTTCCTCATGGTCTGAGGAAGCAGTCTGTCAGGCTGGAGTACCGAGGGCCGGGAGCAGACAGGCCTGTAGCAAGCCCCCTCTTAGATGCTGAACACGGTTAGCGGGTTAATGACTGTTCTCACTCCACTCTCCCTGGCAAACATTTTATATTTGTTTACCTTAATTTACTGTTGCCATCAGCACCATCTCGGGAGGCATAATATGAAACTGCAACAAGTAATCATTCCTGAGTAGACGAGGCTTACGAAAAACGTAAGTATTCTGCGTTAATGCCTCGTATTAAAGCGATACTGGTACCTGCTTCCACCTTTGTGAATGACATCGTAGACTCGTATTTGTTCTTAATGACCCAGGGGCTGATAGGTAGGAGGGAGTGGGATTTTGCGGGTGGTAGCAGTAGCACAGTGATCCAAGAATAGGACCACAGATGAGGGGCAGCAGGGCCATCTGCCTCATTAATGACATCACTTAGGCTCCCTTAGCCTGCAGGATTTTAATTTGTTATATCACAGTGATTGGTTTGCAGGGGTCACACGGGGTGTACCTGCTTATTTGGTGAAGATTAATATAATTTATGATCCTGGCTGACGTAGGATACGTGTGCTATATGTCTGTGTACAGTGGGCAGAAGTTTGTAACTTTAATTTTTTTCTCCTAGTGTGTGTGTGTGTGTGTGTGTGGGGGGGGCTCATTCTAAGCCCACATCACCTTGGACGATGCCCCGCGGTGCAGGGCGTTTGGTGCAGTGGGCTCCTGTCCTTGGGATGCCAAATTAGCTTGGATTTTGAAAAGGGATGAGACAGCTACATCTGGGATCTTTTGAGATTATCATTAGCCAATTGTATGTTTTGAATTAGTGACTGACAGGGTAGGGGGCACTGCAGGAGCCAATCAGCTTTCAGTTGGGGCCATTCCCTTTTTTGGTTCTGCCCTTATATAGCTACTTCATTTACCCTGAGTGTGTGTGAGTTAAATCCCAAGCTAGCACACCTGAGTGTCTGTCGTGAGATTTTAGGCCTGTTAAAGGCATTCCTGCATGTTTACGCTTTCGGTTCCTGGTTTTTTAGCCTTTCCCGCTCACTGTGCTCTCTGCAAATCAAGGGGGGCATCAGGATTAAGATATAAACCTTTATTTATCCTGAAGGAAATTGTTGTGCCATGGCATAACTCTCATCATGCTTAAAAGTACCGAAAATAAAGAATTACATTATAACAAAGTAAGGAATCTAAGACAGTAGAAGTAGAATACAATACTAGTAAAATGCAAGTGGTGTAGAGAGAAAAAAAATTTTTAGTTTCGCTATATTCTACTCACTGTTTTGAGGTCCGCTCTTGGCACGTAGAATCTCTTCCCTAAACCTTAAAATACGTGAAACGATCTTGTTGGGATCCGTTGAATATGGTTGGACTGCGAGTCTCTGCAGTCATACTGACAGGAAGGTGCAGGATGGCTGGGGGCACCTTAGCATCTGTCCTGTTTGCCCGAACGATTGAAACGATTGAAAGTGTGTCCCTTTTTGACAACCGACGATCACTGACTTGACACACTATAATTTGGTGGCAAATTTTGTTTGGGTTTTACGAGGAAAGCTGCTACTAGTACCCCTCAAAGTCGCTACACGGCCCTTATGGCAGCTCAATCGACTCTGATTCACCGATTAAGGAGGGACTAACTAGTGGCCATTCAAGAGTTGAGTGGTGTGAGAGCTAGGTTCATGAGTAACGGGATAGCAGTAAACCGTCCTACCCTGGAGAACAGCACACGTCCCCTTAACCATAATGTACACCACCTGCTTTGATTCAGTACATATTCTGCTGGTAAAAATGGATGAATGTAAAGTTAAAAAGAAAACTAACACCGAACCCTAGAGACGTAATAAATCTCCCATTGACTTGGCACAGTAGACGCTGTTATGACGTATTTCCTGAAGCATTTGTTTACATTTCTTTTGTCCGCTCCCTGTATCTCTCCTGCTTTCATAGAAGCAGTCAGACGCGATCTGTGACCATGTGGCTTTCCAAGCCGTAACCTCTGCCAGGTAGAGTGTGGCCTAGTGTCCTCTCTGAAAACAAACAGCAGAAAGGATTTAATCGACCCCAACCCCCCAGGGGTGTGTATTCTGCAGTACACACCAACTCTGCAAAGCTCCCCTTCCCCTAACGGCTATATTATCTAGCTGGTTTTCATTAAAGCGTTTGTGTTCGTGCTCGGGCTCGATCGCTACGCGGGACGAGTTTCTCACTGTGATGATTTCAAATGCGATTTGGTTCCCAGAAAGTGAGACAAAAATAGAAACTTCTGGCCGAGGACACTTGGACGACTCGCCTTGTTTGCCTTCGCTTGTGCACGATACACTTGAACGCTTCCTGATTTTGTTTATGCGGAGGGTCGAGTCCCCGGAGACCGTGCTGTTTCTCATTGTCTTATTGCATTCTGCAGTCTGCTTGGGCGACTCAAAACGATGAAGATAAACGGAGTGTTAGCAAGGAAGGAGAATGCTAGCTCTTTACATTTACGTTTACACAAACACAGATACTGTACACAGGGGCGGGGCAACAGGCACACCGGCCCAAGCTGAAAGCTGATTGGCACCTGGAGAGCCCCTTCCCCAGTCACTCACCAATTCAAAATACATCATTGGCTAATGAAAAAGTTGCCCTCTATATGAATTATGGGGAATTATAGACCCTCTTATGCAGTACTTGACCACATATATGCTAATTTTATCCTACCCTACCCTAGCTCCCTAAAAGCTTGTGTGTCTCTTCTCCCACTGGCTAGCAGTTCGAGCTCTCATTGAGTCCTCGTTACTGGCGTGGCAGGTTGCCGTGGGAACAGGCCCTCCGCACTCCCCAGATGTCAGCGAATTCCAGAGACCTTCGAGGTTGGCACGTCCCTCAGTGGGCCTTGCTGTCTGTTGTAGATCCTTGGCAGGGATAGGCCAGGAAAATCAAAACCTAGCTTTTGACCTCAGGCTCCTGCATGGTGTGGAATGAGCTGCTTTTGAAGACCTCACAGCTCAACTGCTTTCAGCCACCTGACAGCATTCCAGAGTCTATACAGTTTCTTTACTGTAAATATGTATGTGTGTGCACGTGTTTTTGGGACTCTTAATTCAGTAAAAATGTTACACATTTATTAGTTTCATAACCAACAAACAATGTCTAACATCTGTACATATCTTCGGCAGTCATTTTCTTTTTATTGTCATAATTTTTTTCACTGACTCATTCAGGTCTGTTTTTTGCTATTTAGCTATTAATTGTAATTATATTCATTGTCTCCCAGAGTGATACTAAACTTTGGTGTTTTATGTTATTGCAAAGGTGTTGCTAATTAAAAACCACCCAATTAGACTGCTTGTCAATGAACTTTTTAAACTCAGAACAGCTTTAGAACTATAATTTGGGTTTCAATTTATTAGTACTTAAAATGAATGTTGTACTTAAAACTGCTGGTTATTTTTAATGTGATACATTTTTTTTGTAAACAAATGAATAGAGTAATGATTTTTGTTATAAGACCAATCAATTTCCAATATTTTACTGAATTAAGGCCTTCGGTGCACGCGATATGTGCTCTTCCTGCCTGGATTCTAAGGTTACATTCCTCTGACCTTAGATCCCAGGTGCTGCAGGTATTCTGTTGTACAGTAATATCTTACTGTTCCGCACAGCAAGCTGTGCTCTAATTATGTACTAATGCTGATGGTCTTGCTCTAATGTGTTTGCCTGCTCTGAAATGCACACATCTGCCCTGAATAGGGCAATATAAATGTAAAAATATAGAGTTTACTGGCAGAGATTACAGTTCACTTATAACGCTTTATGCACATTTATTATACATAATTTTTTTTTGAGAAAGCAGGGTCAGATGGTCTCTGGAGCACCTGGGGGTGAAGGGCCTTGCTCAGGGGCCCAGCAGTGACATCACTCTTTTAACCCAGGGATTTAAACCAATGACGGTTACGATGTGGCAAATCATTTGAATCATTGGTCTGACGACACTCTGATAAAAACCAAAAGAACAAAAACTGCGATTACCTGCAATTTTTTCTCTCCCGCTACTTATTCTTGTAACGCATTCTTCGATAAAAATAGTAACGGTAATAATACTTATTAATAATTAGAATTAAGCAATATTTTTAGTTTAAGGCCCCGTTCTTCATTTGTACCTCACCTTCACTCCCCTGTTCCACTTGCCGCAGACGATACTCGTTTAATCACTGGTGAATTCATAACAGCCTTTTATTGATTTTCAATTCGAATGAAAAGTGTAGCGGAGCCGGGGAAGCTAATTATCATCAACAATTACTGCTCGTCTCGCCTGAGCGATTAGCTACTGCACCAACGAATGTTTACGCAGCGTGCCACATGTCTGCTCGTAATCATGGTACTTAATTATGGCTCCAAGGTTATTGCTTTTAACTTCATTTACCTCATTTGTGTATTATGCTAAATTGCTTATGCTAATCGAGTGCAGTGTCATGTGATGTTCTTTGAGGTGGGGTCAAGAGGGGCTGGGGCCAAGGTTATTGGATGTGGTGAATGGCTGCATATAGCACCAATGTATCTGGACTAATTTGTATACAGGAAATAATCCCAGCTGTATTGTTGTACACAATATTGTTGTATTTGTTGTTCCAAACAAATTCTCCCTAAACACTTAAAACACATAATAAATATTCCTAAAACACACATCTCCAGATAATATTTAAAATATCAAAGAAATATCCTTCAAATACAATAAGAAAAGCTGTCATGCTGTTCCTAACTCACTAATGGTAATACGTTAGGATGTAGCCTTACGTTGCCAATAAATTACGGTATAATAAAAAAAAAATAACAGCTGTATGATTGCAGCATTACAAACATGTAATGCACATTTATTACATGGTTTGTTACGTTGTTAATCGGAAACAGGTGCCGGCATGTTATGTTTCTAAACGATTTAATGTGCAATTACTGCCTCCCGGATCCCTGCCCGTCTGATGCATTCCAAGTCTGCTGCTTTCTGTGCAGCGCGTCCTGAAAAGGCCCCAGATTCTGCCTCTTTCCAGTGTCGTCCCGGCCGTCTGGCCCCTAGGGTGCTCTCTCCTGGGACTTGGTATAATTTGCTCCTTTGATTACAGAAACAAGGTGTTAAAATGCACAACCCCCCTCCCATTCGCACAAATTGCACACACGT
Source organism: Isichthys henryi (assembly GCA_026776945.1). NCBI lineage: Eukaryota > Metazoa > Chordata > Actinopteri > Osteoglossiformes > Mormyridae > Isichthys > Isichthys henryi. The sequence continues at coordinate 19,869,487 of JAODJX010000083.1, forward strand.
GTGAATTTTCACTGCAGTTTTTTTTTTTTAAATGCCATTCCTTGATGATTTGGAGCCCGGGACGTTGGACTTAATGAAGTCCTCAGCGTCCCATGAAGAGCAGGAGGGTGTGAAACCTGGATTGGTGAGATACTAGGTGGGGGGTTGTGGTGAATTTAACTCCCATTGGTCCTGTCATTAACGACAGGACAGCTTTATCCTGCTTCCTCATGTACCACCTCCCCAGCCACTGTGTGCTGTGTTAAGGAAACACCAGTATCAGGGGGGGATTAAAGGCGCTATATTAAAATTGCTAACAGCGGTAGACTAATAAATCTTCAGCTGCCAGCGATGGGCACAGATGTAATCTCTTTTGTTCTATATCAGTTGTCTGCTTTTAGTGTACTTTCAGTGAATTGCGCATGGAATCGATCCCAGGCTAATGGACTTGCCCATTTATTTGTTGAACTCACCGTAAGCGCAAAGCATAAAATCATCTCTGTGATTTTGCATAACCCGTGCATCAATGCATCTGCCCACCCCCGACCCGGTCAAATCGAGCCACCAAAGCTCATCATTATGTCAGCCTTTGATCTTACCTCAGCTGTATGATAGAGCGATTTCCACATGACTTTGGGGGGGGGGGGCAGGTTCAATTTGTTTCAGCATTTAATGGCTACAGCGTTAGATGTCCCTGCTGATTTTTAGTGACATGTGAAGGATTTAAAATTTTAATACATCTTCAGTTTGAGATTTAACAGCAGGCCATTTTATGAATTCAATTATCAATCCACGCGAATTTACGCACAGTGACCATTTTATTAGGTACACTTAGCTAGCATCTAGTTAGTTGCCTCCAGACCCACTCCAAGGATAAGTGATTTGTAGATACAGAGAAGCCTTTCTGCACACCACAGTTATACCGAGCAGTTACTTGTGGCCTTGCTGTTAGCTTTAACGATCTGGCCATTCTCCTCTGACCTCATTAACAAGGTGTTTTCATCCAGAGAGATGCCTGTGGCCTGAGGTTTTTCCCATTTGTGTTCATCACACCATTCACTGTAAACCCTACACCGCGTAGCGTGTAAGAAAGTCCCAGGTGGGTGGCTGTTTCCACCCGGCTGGAGCAGGGAGGGTGGCATTAATGACCCCACCTTGTTCAAAATCACGTGTGAGCGGTATGTATTCAGTTGCAGCCACAAGATTGGCTGTTCAGAGAAGCAGGCGGCTCGCATTAGTAAACAGATGTACTTATTAAACTGGCCACTGGGTGTGCCCTTTCAATGCATATGATGTAACAGGAAATCGGGGCACATGTAAGACACAAAACGACACAAGCGGACCATAACGACGTAGGGATCAAGCTGAAATCCAGATGGAGACCGACCACCATGTGATGACAGTGACTCTCGGTGAGTCATTTTGTCACTCCTGCGCTAAATTAAGGTGCTTTTAATCGCTTGCTAGTACGGTAGCAGCTGGTCCTGGTCTCACTTGAATCGTAGATCTGGCGTAAAAACAAAATCTGCTTGTTCTTCATCATAAAGAATTCATGAAGACCAGCACCAAACCCCGCAAGGATCCTGGGATGTATCCCATCAAGGATGGGCTGGTGTACCCTGGCCCTTCCAACAAGGACAAACTGGGTTAGGAATTCTTCATCTTTACTGGGAAAAGCACCAAATGCTCCAGAAGTAACTTCCTCATTGAACCCATTCTCTGTTGAGTGTTAGTCAATGATCTTGGCCATCTTATCCCTTCCACTCCAGATTCCTGTTTCATGGAATGGTGTCTTCCAATTCGAGGAAGCTTTCCTAGAGGAGGTGCAAACCACCTGGAGCAGAGTCACCTTTCTCTCCCCAGAAAGATGGGAGCATGATGTCCAAAGCTTACTAGATCTGTCAGAACATTCATAGAGGAGCCTAACTGCAGGCTCAGCATTTTAACAGCCAATCAGAAGCCAGCGAGTCCGCTCCAACCTGAATGACATCGTTGCCGCTAAAGGGTTTTGTCACACGTTGCTCGGAGCAGCTGCGCTTATTAATTGTGTTTTCACTCAGTTGTTGCAATTAATCTACTGCCGTAAAAAGATTATCAGCGCTGGAGCCAGAGGAGAAACCGTTTCACTTCTAATTATAACTTGACGGCGTGTTTGGTTTCATCACGCTCTGACTGCCACGGCAACAGAGGAACCACCTGAGGAAAGGATGTCCTTTCCAAAACTTAGCCGACCATGGGCTTCCTTTTTACTGGCTTCCAGCTGACTGACTGACTTGCATTGCAGTGTTTTATGACAAGCAGACAACAGAGAGCGGGCAGGTGAATTGGGGTCCATAAAGATGTAGATTTCCATAGGCCTGGTGTTTATTAGGAGGCACTGAGATACCGGAGACCTTCCTCTTTACCCAGGAAAAAAAAAAATCATATATAGGAATCAGCGCCCCCTGCAGCACGGGTGGTGCTAGAACAGATGTCTTGTTAATTTGTCCATTGTTATTCAAGGTGCATAGCAGGTCCATTCTAATTACTCATCCTGAGGGGATGCAAATCAGCAAGGGAGGGGATGTCGATGTTCGCGTGGGCGATTCACTTTGCCAGGCTTTTTCATTTCCTTGTCGAATTGATTGGGGTTATCAGCTGGTGTCTGATACAACCTTATTTTGTCCTTGCCCCCACTGACACCCCACTGACGTAGCTCTTCCCAGTCCGCCCCAAGCCCTCCCCAATCCCTTCCACCTCAACCCCAAAAAAATTCCAAGGTAATTTACATATTTTTCATTTACATCAAACCAGGCTACCACTCCTCCCCCTCCCTCCCACACGTGGAAATATACATTTTAACACACACTCTGATGGCCTAGTTAACTACTTTTCTTTGCTCTTACCTCAGAGCCAAAAAAAGAGATGATGTAAGCCATGCCTTCTCCACATGCCTTTAACCTATCTGGAACTGAAGACACCTGTCCCTCATCTGTCCAAAACCGAATTCTGTTCCAGCTGTGATACTCAGAGCGGCTGGAGAACCTCAGAAGTATCGGGTAAGCAGATGATTATCTGGGCTGGTTACCGTAGTAAATTGCAGACCGGTATAGACTCAGATAGGATGCTATGGTTTCCAGCCACTCCCCCAATTAGGGTTATTTGACCGCTGGGAGTTTGAGTGTTTTCTGACAGGGTGTATCGACTATTCCTGAATGCTAGAGACACTGCTGTAACACAGCATTTGAGGAGCGAAGGACCTTGAAGAGGGTGCTGTGGGCCCCTGGTGTGTTGTAGTAGAAGAAGCCTTATCTGGCCATTGCTGTTCTCTATTCCTATAAGAAAATGTAATGAGGTGGGTATTAACGAGAAACCAAATAAGGTGAGTACTAACAAGTTGGGTATTGACGGGAAACCATAATGAGGTGTGTATTACTGAGGAACCAGAACGAGTTGGCTATTAACAAGAAATGGTAATGAGGTGTATATGAATTAGCTGAGTATTACAAGGAACCGTAATGAGGTGGGTATTAATGAGAAACTGAAATTAATGTGGATATTAATGGAAAGCCATAATGAGATGCGTATTAACGAGAAATGATAACGAGGTGGGTATTAATGAGGAACAGTAACAAGTATTAAAGAGAAACCGTTAGAAGGTGGCAATTAGCATGAAGCTGTATCAAGTTGAGTATTAATGAGAAACCATACTGAGGTGGGTATTAACGAGAAGTCATAATAAGGTTTGTACTAACGAGAAATCATAATGAGGTGGTTATTAATGAGAAACCGTATTGAGATGGGTATTAAGAAATCGTAATGAAGTGGGTAAGAATGAGAAACTATAATGAATGTGAGTATTAAGAAAAATTCATAACAAGGTGGGTATTAACGTGAAAACATAACAGGTGTGTTCACACCAAAGTTCCAGAGCCTGGTTCCTGCTCATATGTTTCCGATCTGTCTTGGCCCATGACTTTTAAAGCTCCTGGCCACTTTCATGTGTTTCTTTAACACCGCACAACAGAACTGCAACCTTTATGTTAAATAAGCATGGCAGATGTTAAAAGCTCATAGGTTAACTTCACACATACCAAAACTACACTGCAACCTCATAACAATGGAGAATGAACAAGTTATTTTGTTACGTTATTTGTTAGTTGTTGGGGGTTGGGGGTGATTGTGATAAAAATAGGACACAGTCTTTATTCATATTTTATTCATAAGACCCATAACATGTTTTATTTCATTATTAAATCTGGCCAGCATATTTCCACAGAAAAAAAAACAGTGTAACGTTATTCTGCTAATATGCTCTGGCAAGTTTCACCTCCAGCACCGGCAATATTAGACAAAAGTATATTTGTTATCGAGCAAATTTTCTGATGCAGAAATATGGAGAGGCAAGGAAATGTAACTGAAGTAAAAAAATAATTTCATCTGCTCAGTTTTTTGCTCCGCTAATTTTATCTCTTTTCACCGCACTTTGAGTAACTTCCAAGTTAGCGCTGGTGCTTGTGGTCAACGAATCAACAACTTGTCACTGTATACCTCGCCGGTAGTTCGTGTTCGAACTAAAAGTGCCTAGCCTGGAGTAGGTACTAAGAAGGGCACTGCCCCTGAGGAACTGCAATCAGACCGAGTTCCTGCGGTGTGAACACGACAAAAGTTCCTTGTTCTAGAAAAAGGTTCCTGCAGTGTGAAAGCACCTAATGAATTTGGTATTAATGAGAAACCATAGCGAGGTAGGTATTACCGAGATATTGTAATGAGGTGGCTATTAATGAGAAACCGTAACAAATGTATTAACTAAAAGCTGTAACAAGGTAGGCACTAACGAAGAACCATAACGAGGTGGCTATCAATGAGAAACCATAACAAGGGGCCATTAACGAGACAGTATAAGGAGATGGGTGTTAAAATGGACCTGTGAACAATGCCGCTAGCTCAGGACAGGCTCCCACGGCTGCATTTCTTTGTCCTCATTCCCTCCCTGGCTGCCGCAGGCACGTTGACACTGACCTAGCGCATTCAGATGGTAGCTTCTGTGAGAATGTCCTCGGGAGGCGGAACTGCAGGTGGCCAGCCATTACGAGGGTCGTGTCAACCGGCCGACTCATCCGTCTGGCGTTTTGTCACCGTGGCCTGTTTTTAGCACCTGTGTGTGTGTGTTTTTTTTTTCCTGCTCAGAAGAGGTGAGAATGCGGCGATAATGACAACTTGTCAACTGCACGGGAGATCCAATCAGGCTGGGAGTGCTGCTGTCTTCCACTCTTGCTTACTTCTTAACGATGACCCTTACCATGTCGCCTCCGCATGGTCCTGGCCCGTGGGGGGGGGGGGGGGGGGGGGGGGGGGGGGGGGGGGGGGGGGGGGGGGGGGG
>JAODJX010000083.1:19922648-19942305 GCA_026776945.1 Isichthys henryi
CGCCCCCCCGGGGGGGCCCCCCGCCCCCCGCCAGCTATGGGTCAGGATTGAACCGGTAAGCCTTGATATACAGCTTTGTATTTCCCCCTCCTGTTCACACCCAAATATATGTGTATTCATATGACAAAATTTATTATCATGTAACCTATCGCCATGCTATAATAATCATTATTCAAAAAACGTATACTTATTAAAATGTATTATAGCCCATTGTAATTAAAAGGCACGTGTCACTTTAAGATGGAGTAGGAGCTGAGACTTTGACCATGACATCATCCACTTCACTTGTGCCTTATTACCAATCCTATAATCCTTGGCTGCTGCTGTTTCTCCCAGGCCCAGAATGCTGCAGTCTTGACACCCTGCGCTGATCCCTTTTCTTTTCGTTTTTCTGTTTTTCCTCAATTTGTCGAGCCCATTGTTCCCACTACACTTCCCCCATCCCCATGTCACGTAGCTTCCTTCTCCCTGCAGCTCATCTCATGGTTTTGTGTGTGACATGCTGACAAGATCTGTCAGCGCCAATCTACCAGCTCTCGTGCTCGGAGGAGCCTCGATACACGCTACATCACGTGGCCTGTGCCCCGGGCCCCGCTGTGTAGCAAACCCATTGGAACACATAGCAATTGGTCCTGCTGCTTTTAACACGGAAATAGCTGTTGTTGACGGTTACACATGTGCTACCAAAATAATATCACTTTATAAGTAATCATAGAAGCCCCCCACAACTCTATCACCGGCGTTGTCATGACTACCCCCATCACAGTCACATAAATCTCATGCATGATACTCCTCCAAGGTTGACAGCCCCGCAGGATGTACGGCAGAGATATTAATTAAGCAGTTATTATCACTCAGTTTTAGTGTGTTAGGAAAGAGGCTTGTATATAATCAAAGAATTCAATAAACTATTTAAATTAATGAAATGTTAAATATCAAAGTTGAAAGTGTCCCTGGATATTGCAGTCATAGTACTAATACAAAGGGTATTACAGTAGAACTACTTCCATGGGTATTGCAGCACAAGTATTAATTAAAACTATGGGTGTTATGTTATTAAAACTATGGGTGTAACTGCTATGTTGGGTTTTGTATCATTAGTACTAAAACTGGGGGTGTTGCAGTAGTACTGGTACACTGAGTATTGTGCTACCACTAATACTACAGGAATTGATGCCAATTGGTGTCTCTGAGTATGGTTTTATATATAATGGCAGTTTAGTGCGGCAGGTACCGAGGAGAACGAAGACGCAGGCCAGGATGGCGATGAGTGCTCCGCGGCTCAAGCTGGCAGGTAATGCATAGGCCTCGGCGTTGCAGGAGATCACGGTGCCACCACCATCGCAGCTGCACACGCGCACTGTCAGAGTACCGGTGCTGGTCTGGACCGGCTTCTGGCCATCAGAGATGAAGATGGGCAGCCGGTAGATGCTCTGGTCACGTTGGGAGAAGCCGCCGCGCCGCGTCAGGATCCAGGCTGAGTTATCTTAGGTCGGAGGGGGTGGGAGAATAGAGGGAGCCAGTCTGTTAGTGAGCAGGCAGCTAGACCAGCCGGGGGAGTTTTCCTTTGTAGTACGAAAGCACCATCCCGTTTGGGATCTGTCTGGGATTAGATGACACAGTTGCTAGTTCCAAAAACCTGACATCTGGGTTGGATGCCCAGGTAGACTCCGACCTGCAGTCCAACAGATGTGCAACTCTGTCATGAGAATGCCAGAGGCACCTGGAAACATGCATATCCCCTGCGTTCCTGGCTGGCTCATAATCAAGGTTGTGGATTTCTGATTTTGCCAGTTGATTTTATCATCGAAAGACGCACATTGGCACTGAGACGAGAGCCAAAGCTGCAGCTCAAAGGGAAGGCTTGCATTGCCGAGGATCACAAATTCCAAAATTTGCATCCCATTTTAGTCATTTCCAATTCCGTATCAGGCTAAGTCATTTGCGTTGAAGGCAGCCTGTGTACCTCTTTGACACACTTAATTGCAATCGCTATCTTACAGGTCCCTAAAACCTGCTCCTGCAGTCAACCGAGATAATGCGGTGGGCTTAAATCCACCGGCAGCCAGCATGCTAACTCGGCTCTGTCAATTTATTGAAGGCCTATTCTTAAATCCGAGCCACTTGTCTGAAACACAAGGCACAGCCTTTCCTGTCCAGGGTGCCTGAGACTGTGTGCAAGAAATGTTCACGTTACCTCATGCACTGTAACCGGGCTTCATTTGCGAAACGTCAGTGACTAAAACGTCATACTGAAAACACTTCACATAGCTTGCAGATCAACAATTGCTTCATATTTATTCTGCAGTAATGCTGAGTAAATCTTTGAAGGAAACTTTCACAAGGTTACACTGATGTTCCCAGTCCAACTAATCTTCTTCCTTACCAACTCATCCAGGAGGATCAGACAAATTGAAAGCCTCAGTAACTTCATATACTGAAAAAACATCAATAAAGTCTAACTTGGAAACAGATTTAACACCATATTTTAGTGGAAGAGAGCTTGAGATGGTTTAACCGAGGTCTCAAATAACAGCTATACTTGATCATACTTGATCAATAGCCAGTCTGAGCTGGAGATGCTGCTCCTGCTCCAAGCAGGTTCCTTACCTTGGTTGTCCCGGAGCGTGAAGTTGGGGTTGTTGGCTGCCTCAGGTGCCAGGCTGTAATAGAAGTGCTGCCCTCCAAGTGGGTCATCAAGATCCATGGCTGTCACTGTCTGAACCAGCTGTGAACCAGCAAAGAAACGCAAAAAAAATATGAGTAGTGAGAGATCTACAAATACCGTCTTGATAGATAATCGCCAAGTGTATGTAATTTAGTCAATATTGGGCACCACATCATGTATCATGTGATTCCATGGCTGGACAACTCAGGGTGATGTATTTTAATCTAGCTTCGAAATATGAAGTACTTCAGTGATATTGCTGGAGCGATGTGGAGTCCATCCGTGAAATTCGATTATTTTTACAGCAGATGCTCTTATCCGCAATGACGTTTGTAACTCACAGCCTTCTCCAGAGTGTCTTTCACAGCAAGTGCTGAAGAGTGTCGAGCCCTCGGATTACACTCGCAGTTCATTGATCGCTAAAGCCACGTTAAGGCTATGTCTCAGACACAGTCAGCAGCTCGTATTTAGCTAGCACTTGTACCTAACGTCAGGTCACGTCAACTTACAATCAGTATACCTGGATGTTTTACTGGAGCAATCAGCTTAAGTACCTTATTCAATAGCAAAACAGTCGAGCCCCCAGCAGAGATGAGTATTTTAGCTACTATACTACCGGCTGCTAGCCAAAATTATCCCAATCGAGATTGCAGTACCTGCCCAGCTTTTGCGTTCTCACAGACGAAAGCGTCATAGTATTGTGCTAGCTGGGGGGGGTTGTCATTGACGTCCAGCACCTTCACCGTGACTGACACGCTGCCGATTTGAGAGGGATTATCTGCAAGGGGAGAGGATATGAGCTCAGTAAAAATCTGTGTAAATGAAGTCTGGGGTGAATCGCTCATTAGACTCCCATAAGGCTTGTGGGATTTGTGGGTCGTGTGTGTCGCATTTTGGCATTTGCGCCGCCCCTGTGGCGCAGTCAGGTGCTCCTTCGGCAGGCCCATTACTCATCATAATCAACAACAATTTTCATGCCTTAATCAACTGCGTAATTGTGAAATAAGTTGCACGTAAGTGGTGGTATTAACTGATGCAGGGTCCTTCCATCAATCAATTAATTAGAGGAAGATGCAATCAATTCTCCCACTGACTTCAGGTAACGCTGAAAGCTAGAAAAAGCCCTTCTCAGCTTGAATAGCTGCTGGTCTTTTTTTTTCATTTTAAAATGCTGACATGTGGTATTAAGATTGTGTATTGATTTAGAAAGCAATCTAGGAGCTCTACAAGTGTACCTAGCATGTGTTTGTTTTCTTGCTGTGACATAGAACAGAATGTTCAAAGCACAACGCCGCCACAAGAATATTAGATGGGCAAGTATCATGCTATAGCACTAATTAACTCATGTACAATATGGATAACATTAGATGTAGAAGCTTCTGCAAAATTATGAGACACTGTATCTTAGCTAAGGTGTTGTGTTTATCAACAGAATCAGGAAACCGGACTGTAGATTCTCAGCAGGTGTTAATTACAATTCTAGCCTAGGGTTGCGTGTCTTTCTAGTTGGCTACATGTTGAGGAATCTGTAGCGCATGACTCACTCATCTCCATTGCCAGCAGGGTGACATTGTGCCGGGCGACTTCCTCTCGATCCAGTGGCCTCACAGTCATCAGTGCTCCGGATGTGATGTCAATGTAGAAGTACTTCCCAGGGTCACTAGTCTTCTCGATGGAGTACCTGACCAGCCAACGTGGGTGAAGAAGAAGGAAGACGGATGTTGGTACGTTAGTGCTGATCTATTAGACAAGTGGCAGAAGGGTTTCTTTACGTTCTGCCATTGATGCACAGGTGTTGCATTGAGGGAGGGGCCTTGCCAGTGAGCAGATGTGGAACTGCAAGGTTTTCCAAGACTCAGTTTGACACGATAGGATATGAGCCGTTCACGTTGGGCTCAGGAGACTTATCTGCCAGAGGAGGGATGTTTCTTGCACAGACCCACTAGAGTCGGGCTATTAGCCTGAAAAATGATTGTCAGTTTTCCAGCCTTATAGATCTAACATAAATTGCACTACACCCATGGAAAGTTGATTGTAAGGCAAGACAGATCCCCGGCAGTCTATTGAGGTTTCATTTCCCTTTTCTTTGTACGCATCAAGAATGACTGGCTCATTGCTCACCACCTCCCTGTCGAGGCTGATATCAGGCTGGTTTTCTGTCAGAAAAAGCCCCTGTGCTTACAGCTCCTGTGTTTGCCAAGGGGGGGCAGGAGCTGTTGGAGGCACGGCGGGTGTTGTAAACCAAAAGAAATTCCCCCAAAGTATATCTGCACTGTTCTTCCACCAATGAATAGTCAAATGTGTGTGTGTGTGTGTATGTGTGTATGACAATATGTGTAATTTATCAAATCAATGGGACTTGTGGAGAAGAGAGGTAGGGGGCTGAGGGTGGCTATTAATAGTAGGTCTTTCGAGACTTGATGCTGCTGTTTCTTGTCCATAATGTAATTATGTCCAACGTGCCTTTTCATCCCAAGCAAACGAATGCTGCATTTCCTCCCCGATCAGCATACTCATGACCGGCTGTGATAAAGACCCGGCATACTGACTGGGAAAGCTTTGTCTCTCGTTACAGAAGCGGTGGGGGTCATTTGCAAGCGCCTCGCTATTACATGATATTGGATGATCATTTAAAATGGCCATTCCTCAACTGCAGCTTCAGCTAATCCCCCAACTGTGCAGTCCCTGAGCTGTCCTGTAATTACGAACCTGAGATGGGCGATCTTTTGAAGATCACATGGACAAGCTAACGGAAGAAATTCTCTGGGATGGTGATAATCATGAAGAGAAAAACATGCCGGATGCCACAGCAACCCCCAGTGCCCTAATGGCACCAGTGTGGTTTCCACAGAAGCACCAGTGTCCCGAGGCAGCAGTGGGCGGTGTAGCAGCAGGCGTCTGAGGATTATCCTATCCCCGATCATCTGCGCGTGCCTGACCCTTCCTCCAGGGTGATTCTGAATGTGAGGAGCCCTGCAGCCGGGGAGGGCAGGAGGGAGACAGCTGTCTGGCAGATCAGCCGTTCCCCCAGAGTCTCCCTCCGCTGCCCGGTGCCCTGCTTCTCCTCTCCAAGGAGACCCATGATTGTCAGACTGCAGCAATGGACTCTGCCCTATGGCACACGCTAGGTCAGTTGTCCCGTTTTACATTTTCAGGCTCCAAACGCATCCTCTGATGCACACACTGTCTCATTCAGAAGTCTACAATGGCTTTCCTTTCACTATCGACTCAAATCCTCAGCAGACTCTGGTCTGATAATTTTCTCCACAGATTTCTGCGGCGCTTGACTCTATCAGGGATGCCGCCTCTTAATCCGCCACAGCAGCCAGAGCACTGGCCAATGCCTATCACCCTATTTGCGGGTCTTGATTCCAGCTCTTGGGTCTTCATAGCTAATCCTTATCAAGCTCGGCTGATGGATTCTAGCCTCAGGCTTCTGGTACACAGGATAAGGGACATCGTCCTTGAAAAGGACCCTACAGATCACGGGGAACGGGGCAAAACTGACTCCTCTTTGTCTGGCCTAGCTGCAGCTTTTACCCTTTCAGAGAGCCCAAGACCCCGCACGGGCAAAGGGAATAAGCTGCCTAAATTTATAGAATGAATCAACGAATAAACATGTTTATGAGACAAATGCGGGGAACATGAACAACTGACACCGACAGGCTCTTGGCTGCTATCAGTGCGAGGAGAGATTGGCGGGAGGTAGGGATTCATGCGTGGAAACAGCACGCGGATTTAACGGAGCCGAACGGGCCCTTAATTAAAAATGCAGTGAATTCCCGCAGAGTGGAGCGGGTTGTGTTTGGCTTCACGGCCCGGGAAGCTTATGCTCGCCACAACTGTCGCACATTTGCTGACCTCGGAACAGATAGATGATCGGCCTGCACAAACATATGTGACAATTCTGCCACCTACTGACAGAGAATTAGAATAACTAGTGATTTAATAATGAAGAATATAGCAGAGAAATGGTCAGAGGCACAAAAAAAACCCACATTGTTTTGATTTTGGTCATAAAAAGGAAATACGTGTCTTTGGGCCATGGGAAGACCTTAAAGGGCAGAGTATTTAAACTGCACACCCAAGCAGGCGCTCAGAATCAAACCCATGACCCTGGAGGTGTAAGGCAACAGCGCCACCTGGTGAGTGTTTGTATTTTCTGATTACATTGCTATTCAAACGTTTTTTTTTCACAGGGCCCCTCCATAGGGCTGATATATTTCCCAGTGTAGTTAAAAAAAACTTTTATTATTAAATAAAATTGCATAAAATTTTATTGTTTTAATTTGTTAGCATCATATAATGTATAAAGGTATATTTTAAAAAATATTTTTGAAATAGGATTCAAATCCTCAAACATTGTTCTCTTTGTCCCCCTCGCCTGCATCCTCCTTGCAATTCCTTCTAACCCCACAAGGGGGCTATTAAATTGGATCAGATATTAAACTCCGTTTTACCCTATATTTCTCTGCAGCATCCCTCTGAGTGCCACCTACACCTCACCTTATGGAGTTATTGGCCGCATCGGGGTCCCGGGCATAGGCCATCTTGAGCACGGTGCCCACCTCGGCGTCCTCGGGCACCTCCACGAAGTAGGTGGGGGCATCGAAGAGCGGGGGCTCGTCCACATCCTCCACACTGACGTGCACGATGGTGACGTCGTTAAAGGGCCCCAGACTCAGGAAGCGCGGGTCCAGCTGTGTGTTGGCGCCCTCTACCTTCAGAGTGTGGCTGCGCTTGGTCTCAAAGTCCAGTCGCTGTTGGGGGGGGGGAATGAAATATCACCTCAGTTTCATGGACCAAAAACTCTATTCAAGAAACATCACCTCAGATTCGTCAGAATCTGAAATCAGTAATTATGAAAGAAATTATAATGCAAATCTGGCCTGTCTATCTCTTTACAGATTTTCCTGATTGCTTTGGCATATTACTCAAATGACAATTAACATTCGCAAAACAGCAAGTGTAATTCCCACACCATAACGTCACTTCTGCACAGCAGAACATCATTTCTTATTGCTTCACACAAATTTTCAAATGTTTTAGTGCATATTTGCAAATAGTTTTGTACAACTGTCATCCTCTGGTGTGATTTTCCGTTGTTTTGGTGTTGTTGGTCATAATAGATTATGTAGTTTCCCACTGTAATAATTTTACACCTGAAATATATATTATGTGATCACCGTATTAGCCACCACAAGTAAAACAGTTGAGCTTTCAAAATTATTTTAAGATATATTCCATAAATTGCAGTGATATGTCATTATTATGTTTTTGGTTCCCACGGTGCATGATTTTGTTGCTATTTTGTTGTTCGTGTTTTGCCATTTTACTATTTTTATGTTGTACAGTGCTGGGTGACTTTTTTGGTTGCTATTGTACTGTCTCTTGAGATCTCACATGTAGTGCTAGCGAGTGCTTTCTCTTGCCAGTGAACTTTATATACTTTAATGTAGAGTTTTGCAATGTTATAACAGGTGTCTGTGAAGGAAAAACTAACAGTTTGCTAATGAAAGATGATCAGCCAGTGACAATGAAAAAGTGAGAACCGACTATCATTCCGAATTATGGAGCGTACTTACACTGACATTATCACAGTATGTCTAAGCATTTTGATGCTCATGGTTAAACCAATGCAGATTGTACTTTTAATTTTGGTGGCACTGACTAATTCATTGAGGAATTATTTATTTTTGATACTCGAGTTAATTGTTTGGGTTACAGGCTTTTGCAGCTAAACCATAGTGTGTCGTCTGCATGAACTGTTTTGAGAAATGCTCTTATACTCTTGAGATTTTAAAGTAATTTTCATGAAATGTGCCAAAGCAATTGAGGAAAACTGTATTAACAATCCAACACACAAACAAACTTCCTGAAGGATTGAATGACTTTAATTAAGCTCTGTGCTGCTATTTCACAGCTGTCTGTCGCCCAGGAAGCGTGTGATCGATAGCTTGGGCTCCGGTGATCTTGTCTGTCATTCCCCAATCACCCCCTTGACTGCTTCTTGAGCTCTGGCAACCCCATGCATTGACCCTCAGCTGCCCCCCACCCACCTTTTTGACGGTAATGATGCCAAACTGGTTGGTAGGGTCAGTGCTAATGTGAAAGCAGTCCCGGCCGTCCCCATCGATGATGGTGTATTTCACGGCCGCATTGATGCCCTCATCGCGGTCCTTGGCTCTGATCCGGCCCACCATCGACCCGACTGGTGCCGACTCTGGGACACTCATCTGATACAGCCCTGGACCACAAAGAGACGGATGCAAACTGCTTAGGTGGAAAGACACAACATCAACTAAACTGCTACACTGAACACTTACAGATTTTCTCGATTGCTTCGACACATTTCTTAACCAAGAATTAACATTTGCAAAACAGCAAGTGTGACCCCCTCACTATCATGTCACTTCTATACAGCAGAACATCATTCTCATTGCTTTACGCACATTTCTAAATGTTTTAGTACATATCGTATATGCCGCTGGTTTTATACAATTGTCATCATTTGGCACAATTTTTAATTGCTTTAATCCTGTTGGTCAAACTAGATTATGTAATTTCCCATTGTAAAAATTATATACCCAAAACTATTTATGTAGGTATCCGATCATCATGTTATACCACATAAAATACAATTAACTAGGCTTTCAGAATGATTTTAAAATACAGATATTTCATGTATTGCAGTGATATGACATTGTTGTGTTTTTGGTTGCCACAGTACAGTTCCTGTATTGCCATTTTGCTGTGTGACTGTATTGTTCGCTATTGCACCATGTCTTGAGACCTGAAGAAGTTACATGTGCATGCGAGTGCTTTATCTTGCCAGTGAACTTTACATACTGTAATGTAGAGCCTTGCAATATTGAAACTGGTGTCTTTGACATGAATAAGTATTGGTTTGCTAAAGAAAAATGATCAGCCAGTGACAATGAGAAATTGGGTACCGGCTATCATTCAAAATTGTGGAGCTCTGAGAATATATCTAAGCATTTTGATTCTCATGGTTAAAACAATACTGATTGTACTTTCGATTTTGGTGGCACTCACTAATTCATCGATGCAAGACGTGAGTTAATTGTTTTGGGTAAGTTTCAGGGTTTTGCAGCTGAACCATAGTGTTTTGCTATATAACTGTTTAGAGAAATGCCTTTTTACTCTTGACAATGTTAAGCACGTTTCACAAAATGTACCAAAGCAATTGGGAAAAACTGTTTATAGCATTATAACATTGTTTATAGGTCACTTCTTTACCACATGGTGGCGCCATTGGCCAGCGAATCGCATAAAGATCATCAGCTTTTCGTTCAACATTCGAGTGTGACGTGTGCAATAAACAGTCCGTTCCACTATGCAGTGAAAATCCTGTTGCATTGTTTCTGAGTTTGAAGTAAACAGAAACCTTGCAATGTTTATATAATACAGTGATAACTGCATTACAGTGTGTTACAGTGGTAGGGTAGGGGTAGTACTGACTCTGAGTGAACCTTGGCGGGTTGTCGTTGACGTCACTCAGGGTTATGTTGACGGTGGTGGTGCCGGCCAGCCCCCCCAGCTGGCCCCCCATGTCCTTGGCCTGGATGACGATCTGGTAGTCCTCACGGACCTCCCGGTCCATGTCTGGCAGAGAGACACGCACAATGCCTGGGGGAGTGGATCAGATCGGTCAGCTCCGTCTGTCATTGGTTTGTCTTTTTTGCCAGTCAGTTTTGTCAGTTTTTAGCTTAAGAGCAGATGTTTAACTTGTGGGTTTCAGATAAAACAAATCAGCACTTTCTGGCATCAGAAAGACATCAACTGAAAAGAAAAATGTTCATTCACTTTGACCCGGTAACGGAAACAGAGGGAACAAAGATGGTTCCCTGCCACCGATCAACAAGGACGTGACACCATGTGATCATATTGTGGTCACAGCTGCCTGTCATTTGTCTTTGGCGAGAGCGGGACACCGTGTGTCTGCCTGCCCACACGCCAGCTCGGTCTGGTACTCTTGGCTGCATAAACTGGCTATAGCTGATCCAAATGGGCCTCGGCTCAATGGCATGAAATAAACAGGAGAATCTCATGGTATGCTGGGGGGGGAGGTTCCTTCAGAGCAACAAAACCTCATTTGCTTCACTAGTGCAGTTCACTTCCACCGAAGGAAATGGGACTGACGGGTTTGCCCCCATCTCTGTAAGATCCTGAAATAGTCCGGACCTCCTCACTCACTCATCATTGGTCTTTGCTAAACCAAAAAAAACATGCCTGCCTGAGTAAGTAAATTTATTGTTTCCTGACAGGTGAAGAAAGTTCATATCGCTAATTATTTGATGTTATAAACGCCAATAACATCATAGCACTACATAAACATCTAGGGGTATTTATTTAAATAAGATGTACTGTAGGGAAGTTATGATGAATATGGTTAGTAGGGGTGGTTCTGCTGGATGATGTCATTTGTGGGCATGCATTAGGGTATGATGATGTCATTTGTGGGCATGCATTAGGGTATGATGATGTCATTTGTGGGCATGCATTAGGGTATGATGATGTTATTTGTGGGCATGCATTAGGGTATGATGATGTCATTTGTCGTGTATAAGGATATGATGTAATACTTTTGTGGGGATATTTTAAGTTGCAGTCTTGGGGCGGGTGTTGTCGCTCTTTTTGGGTACCTGCCCCCCACCTGTTTGTGGTTCCACAGAGAAGTAGGGCTGTCCCTGCAGGATGCTGTACACCACCCTAGCACTGTTCCCGTAGGTGGGGTCGTCTGCATCAGTCGCCGTCAGCTGGATCACAGAGGTACCTGGGGGGAAGGGGGGCAGGGTTAAAGCTTAGAATGAAGCAGGACACAGGTGGACGATCAGAGGAGATCAGGTCATTCTTCTGAGCTGAGACTGACTGGCATAAGAAAGCAATGGATGGACAGAGGCGGAGAGAATGATGTAGAAAAAAGTCCACTGTCCCATCTGTAGCCATCAGATAAAGGACGCTTTTATACCACAGGAACTTTTTTCTGGAACCAGAACCTTTTTCCAGAACAGAACTTTGGTCATGTTCACATTGCAGTAACTCGACCTGATTGTAGTTCTTCAGAGGTAGTTCCAGTACCTACTCCAGACAAGGTACTTTTCGTTTGAACATGAACTACCAGGGAGGTGCTTACAGTGATGGCTTGCTGATTGGTTGATCACAAGCACCGGCGCTAACGTGGAAGTCACGTGGAAGTGCATGGAAAGAGATATAATGAGCGAAGCAAAAATGAAGCGGATGGAATCATTTTCGTACCTCAAGTACATTAAATGAGTTAATTTTTTTTGCTTACATGTCAATATTTCTGCATTGGGAAATTTGATTGCTAACCAATATACTTTTGTCAGCGGTAAAACTTGCCAGCGCGGAATAACGTTACACCGTTTTTTATTCTGTGAAACTGAAAGATCTATCTGCTGGTCAGATTTAATAAAGAAATATAAATATGTCACGTGTCATATGAATAAAATATAAATAAAAGGGTGTGTCCCTTTTTGATTGTGATTGCCCCCCCCCATAACTAATAAATAACTAACAAAACAATTTCTTCATCCTCCGTGTAGTTTTGAATTATGTGTGAAGTTTAACCTCTGAGCTTCTTGCCTCTCCCATGCTTATTTAGCATAATAGTCCCAGTTTTGTTGTGCGGTGTAATTAGACTAGGGTACTAAAAGTTCCTGGTCCAGAAAGCCCAGAAAGTTGTAAACCGGGACCTGGCTCTCAAATTTCAATGTGAAAGCGCCTAAATATCTTCCGATACCACACTCAGACACACTGAGCCGTAGCCCAAGCTCTCACCAATTTCGGACATCTCCGGCACGGTGGCCTGGTAAGGCCCATCCTGGAACTTGGGCTCGTTGTCGTTGATGTCCTGGATCTTGACGATGAACTCAGACTCGGGTTCCAGGGGGCGGCTCGTTTGCCTCTGCAGGGCCTGGGCCCGCAGCACATACTGGGCCTTGACTTCCCGGTCCAGCCGCTGCACGGCGTGGATATCACCAGTGACATCGTCGATGGTGAACACAGTACCTGCCCCCTCGCCTGACAGGATGTACTTGATAGAGCCATCGCCCCTGTCCATGTCCGAGTGGAGCTGGGGAGGGTAAAGAATGAATTTTGGACTGTCCTGAACTTAAAGGTTAAAGGTCATCCATCAGGAATGTGATCAAGGCCAAAATCTCCATAAATGGACCAAAACCTAGAAACATACTTACTCTGACTGTCTGACAGACAGAGCAAATACTTTAATCCCAGAGGAAAAATGAAGACTTTTCAGGGATCTTCTAAGGGTGTGACAATCTACTCCTCTGTCAGGTCAACTTGCTATTCCACTTGAAATCTCCCAGCTTGTGGGCTCGAAGCCCCCGGTGCACGTACCGCAATTGCTTTGCCTTTTGCCTGGAGGGGATTTCCCGTTAACGAGGGCTCCGCTGCCCCCAGTGAAACGAGGTCAGGCGAAGGCATCAATTAAACACCAGGCTGTCATGGGCAACCGGCGGCGGGTAACAGCGAGCGTCACGCTCCGATGGCATGCGCCCCAGTCGCCCCTGGTGACGGTTCCCGTGGTGATGCATGAAAGGGGGCACCGCAGAAAGCTGAGACACTGTACTTTTACGCCGCATCGCTCGGGTGATTATTTTTTCAGCCACACTCACGTCCCCCCCCACCCTCTGATGCATCTGGGGGCCCGATCTGGCATTCTGCTCCGCTTCTCTCAGGCGCTGTGTAAACTGGAGCCCCCCCCCCATCTCCTTTCAGCTTGCACCAAGGGATCCAAATGCCTAGAATACTAAACTCCCGCGGTTCCTTTTCTTAAAATGCCCCGGGAACAGCACGGTTATATCATTTTTCTGCACAAACAGCAGAAGCTACTGCCTTTTTGCTCCAAACGCTTACGGTGATACACACGTGACACTCATCTTTTGTCTCGTTCAGGGGATGCTCCGGGGAACTGGGTTTGGGATCGACGCAGCATCACACAAGCCTGGCTGCACACCAGTTCCCATTCAGATTAAATAGTTAGCTCAAAGTTACAACAGAAATGACGCTTTTATGTGACCGGTGCAAACTGAGCGACCTGCAGCCTGCTAAGGCTGGGAGCGAGGATGCCTTCTACTGGAGATTATTGTCAATTACATAAATGTTGATTGCCTTTAAGATGGAAGAACATATAACTCTATAACTGAGAAGAATAAGAATGTCAGGTAAGTGGAATGGGGAACTTCAGGAATACCTTGGTGCTTGTGTAACAGATTTGAATGGTTGAAGCTTTCCCAGTAAAAAGGAACAGGAACTGTGGACACTTGACCATGGGTTGGATTTGTCATTGGTGATGGGTTCAAGAAACTCGTGTTGATGGTTGGAGTCTCTCAGGACACCATGCGAAGACTGCAGGGAATTTTCTAGTTTATTAATATGCTTGGGAGTCAACTGCCACCTTTCACAGTCTGTTAAATACAGCACCTTCGTGAAATGTTTATAGTCTCATAATCACCGTTTATGTGTCATACCTGTTTAGAAGCCCCATGGTCAATATTATGGTTAATATCACAGGTTTTTTTTTTTTTGCTGGGGTGCCACGAGACACCTCTGTTCTGTGAACTTCTCAGAGAGCCTGTAGATAGGTACTGTCCTGCAGAAGGTGGAGGGTGAGCTCCGGCAGATGGCAAGTCGTTTGAGGGACAATTTGGTGCGTGGAGGAGATACTGAGCAGCCGTGGTTGGTCATGGAGTGAAACCATCAGCAGAACTGCCTCCCTGTCCACCAAAGGTCTCTTAATTGTTTACAGCCTTATTATTTTTTTGATGGACAGCAAGGGTCTGTGCCCGTGATCAGAGGGTCACCATTCGCCTGGTGTAGTGATGTCACCGTACGGCCCTTGAGTGAGGCTCTTAAGCCCCAATCGCTCTAGGGACTAGCTGAGCCGCTGCTACACTCTGATCCTCACTTCTATGTCTCTTTGTACAAAAGGGCCAGTTAAATAAGTGTAATGTGAGGCTCAGCATGTTAGGCCTCTATGCTTATGACTGAAAGGTCGTCTGTTTGAATCCCAGGGTCAATAAAGTGATTTCACAACTGGCCCCTGAGCAAGGTCCTTATCCCCCAATTGCCCCAGGCACCGGCTGACCGTGTTTTCTCAAAAAGGCATGTTGCTATGGATAAATACATTCTTCAAAGACCTTAATCTTCTAAACATATAAGACGCTATAGATCTTACAGCTGGACGCACTTCAAAGGAGTGCCTTTATGATTGGACGACCAGCAGAGCCACTGCTGGCTCCGTATTCCTAGGCCCTCGGTCACAGCGTACCTTTCCGATGTATAGAGGCTCCAGGCCAGTGTACTCCTCCAGGACGAAGAACTGATTCCACACCCAGCCCCTCTTCACGCGCCGTAGTGTCTCCTCTACTCCATCGCCGGGGTCCTGCTCTTTGGACCACGATGGCGGGACGGTCATCGCCAGGACGAGCGCGCTGAGCATCCCCAGGCTGACGGAGAACATGGTGCTGACACTGAGCCGAGCAAGTGGCCGCATAGAGAGTCGGCACCCGTTTATCCAAAGATCACGCGTTTGACTGGCCGTGAAATCCACAGAAGGCAGTCCACTCCTGGTCCCTCTTGATCTACTGTCGTCCTGTAGTAGAGAACAGTGGAGTGTTAGTCAGATGTTTGTTTCAAAGCAAACAAGCAATTAATAAAAATCCATCCATCCATCCATCCATCCATCCATCCATCCATCCATCCATCCATCCATCCATCCATCCATCCATTCTCCAAGCACTTATCTAATACAGGATGCATGGGTTGGACAAGAGGCCAGACCCACTCACACACAGTGTCAGTCAAAGCCCATGTGTTGCTCTAGGTGAGCTTCACCGCTAGCGCCCCCCCCCCCCCCGTCCAGGACAAAGTGAAAGAAGACAGCACCCTAGGTGACTGCCTTTGTTGCCCAGTGGGTTTCCCGGCACTGTTCACACACTACAGACAGGTACATTAACTCAGCTAGATTCATGCCTATGGGCTGTGGGAGGAAGACAAAGTACCTGCTGAAAATGCACATGGAACATGGAGAACATGCAAACTCCACAGCCACACGGCCGTGGTGGGATTCAACCCAGGCAATCAGTTAACCAGCTTGCTTCCATGTCTTTGACCATCTAGTCACCTCCTGCTCTGGAAACGGTAGAGCATATATGACAGGTGTTAAATCTGGGACTAGCAGCCAGAATGAAGCTTTGTTAAAAACGTGCCATGTGGCCTCCTGCATTTTTTGCATCATAAACTGACAGACGTAAATTGTTGCATATAAATGCACAGCTAAAGTTGGGTATGGACATCTCTGCTAGTTTTACAGCGATACCTTTCAGTTAAGGGCGGTGCCTCCAGAATTATCAGTCAAAACTGAAATCTGCTGCCTTTTAGTAACATCCCAGCATCAATGTCTTTCACAGCCCTGTGGATGACGATGTGGGGCACCGAGGACCCCTGGTGGGCGGATTTGTACCCCTGTTCTTACACCCGCACCGCCCACCGATATCTGGGCATCCTCAGACTATTACCGTTGGAGGAGGTGTGATGTTCTGGAAGCACTGTTTCCCCCCCCCCACCCCATACTCAGCCCTGCATAGCCTTGGGGGGGCCCTGTGTGAGGCATAACAGTAATCCATCTGTCTGCATGTTTCACAGACTCCTTTACTGGCTGCCCCCCCCCAACCCCTGTAATCAACCGCTCATTAAAAGGCTACCTTTGTGCTTCTCTTTATAAAGTATAAATATATCTATACGGCAGATGACTTTCTGCAAAGCAACTTATAGCTCAGTGCCAGTAAGTGCAGTAATCTGAAAAATACACACCAGAAAAAACTAATCATTAGCTTCATATATTAAAATGCATTGGAATTTTACACTGTGTATTCATGAATATAAGAGTACTAGCTGTTCAGTGCCACTTCACAATTCAGTTAGTTGCAGTTGAATAATAATAATAATAATAATAATAATTACTTTGAAAGACAAGCAATGTCACGAATGAAAAACACGTCACAAAATCCCTCAGACATATAAATAAAACCAGAAAATAATACATAATGATAGAAATAATGATAGAAATAGAGAAAGGAACTAGAAGAGAATTGCACCCACTTTGGACAACTGTGATTATACATGCTGGCCGTCAACATGAATGCACCTGGGATTCCAGACCAGCCCTAGGGGGTCCAGGGCTCTGGACACTACCCCTGACTTATGCTCACTTTTCATTTGGTTTCCTGGCTACAGGTATGGTGGCGCCATAATGACGGCAAACTGTTCTTTACTGGGGTCGCACTGACCACCACTAGAGGCCTGCATGATATCATCTTTGTCCTCTGTCCTTAACAGCCCGTAAAAATGGCCACATTTATTGCCGGCAGGAGGAGGTAAAAGAATAGGCGTGGTTGTGGTTGGGCAGGGGGGCTGGGGGCATGCCATTATATACTTTTTTGTTCCCAAGAAGCCAGCAGTTCTGTTTTGTGGGGCATTGTGGGGGTGCTGAGCCTCAGTCTATCGTCAGCGGGCAGAGACAAAGCCGGGGGCAGAGCCGGAGGTGGGGGAGGTCTGGAAGGCGCACCCCAACAAAGTGGAGGAGCGTCGACCTGTGCCACCCCCTCCCTTTCAGATCATTCAAGTGGACCTTTGTCATTATGAAGTCAAATTAGCTCCCAGCCATCTTGCCTGCCTCTTTAAAGAGTCCCCCTCCCCATATACAAATCTTCTACCCCACCAGCCACAGCCTTCTGAAAAGGGTCACGGTTCTCCCCCCTACACCCACTCCCCTATGCTTCCATCTTGTCCTGTATAATGAGGTGACACCCCACATAATTGTGTTGTTGGAAAGAGTCTGGAAAAGCACGCAGTAGTTTTTAAAAGCAGATTTTTTAAAAAGCTGGACGTTTTTTTTTGTAACAGGGTGGTTTTAAATTCAGAGAAAGTGTCTCCTCTAATGGTGAGGAAAGTTTCAGGAGATATAAATGTTTAGGTTTCCTGCTTTCTCTTCCGGAAGACGTTCATATTTATGCTCCCCTCTTCTTCTTTCAAAGTTTCAGAAGAGCAGATACAAATATTTATGCTTCCCTCTTTCTTTTCCAAAGTTCCGGAAGATGTAAATGTACATGCTTCCATCTCTCTCTTCCAAAGTTCCGGAAGATGTAAATGCTCATGCTTCCATCTCTCTCATCCACATCCAAAGTTTTGGAAGATATAAATGTTTTCCCCTTTCTCTTCCAAAATCTGTGTGGAATGTGGGTGCAAAAAGAATCCTACAATCTTCTTAACTATCTTAACAAGACACTAAAGTAAACGGGAATCTGGGAGGCTGTCGGAATTCTGACTCTTAAGTTGGGCACGCCATAGAGCTTACGCCACGGCCAATTTGTAAAACACAATCGATTCGGCATGGTGGATGAGGGTGGCACTGCGATGATGGCCTCCCTTGTGACCCCCCACATGGAGAGCCCCCGCCATGTTCACATCTCCTGGAGATTTTCCAGTCAGTGGGCACCAAAGCATTCTTTTGCCCCCTTGGAGTTGCATGTGAGATTCCTCCCACCCCAGGAGTAATGGCGCTGAGTGGTCGTGTCCACCTACGCCCAGTCTTTGCGGCCAAATTCACTTCTTGTGGCTGTAGCAGCTTCTTCTCTATCTGCCTCTGAGAAGCTGAAAACCGGTCAGAGGAAATCCCCCACTGAGGTGTAGGGGACAGACCCCTGGGATGGTAGCATAATTTTTAATAGCCAGCTGACTGATACAGTTCACAAGGCAACGAAAATGGCTGGTCTTTGGCTCAGTATGCTTGGATGTGGGCTCATGTTCTGAAGGTCATGGGTTCAAATCCCATGGCTTCCTAGCTGCCTTTGCATGGATGTCACTTTGGGCAAAATCATCTGTTAAATAAGTAACCAAAACTGAACCCCTCTTCTCAAACCACAAGCTATGCTGCATGCTTGTGAAAGCTGGGCCATCGCTTCCAGCTCCACCCCCCTCCCCCCCCACAAAACAAACAGCAAGCTTCATTTATAATACAGGTATGTAGGGGTGTTTGTCCTTGACTTTGTCCATCCCCCGAAAGATGCCCGCATTTCAAACACCCCCTTCAAACGTTGAGGTAGAAAGGGTCACACCCCCGAACGTGAAGCATGTGTGAACCTACTGGGCAGAGGTGGGGTGAGTTATAGACAGCACATTAGCATAGAGACCTAAGGGTGCGTCAACCAAGTTCATCTGGAGCAGGGATTTGCCATACAAACAGCAGGTGGTGGCTTCAGAGGTCTGAATACCGATTTTCTCTGATCTGAATACCAATTTCCTTC
Organism: Isichthys henryi; assembly: GCA_026776945.1. NCBI lineage: Eukaryota > Metazoa > Chordata > Actinopteri > Osteoglossiformes > Mormyridae > Isichthys > Isichthys henryi. Next base: position 19,941,687 of record JAODJX010000083.1, read on the forward strand.
TAGAAACCTCAGTCATCTACCACATCCTATAAAGAGGAGAGGAACTATAATACCAGCCAAAAGTTTGGACACACCAAGCTACTTACAAACAAGAGTGCTATAGTGTTGCATCACTTGATCTGGGCACCTGACCTAAATCCAATAGAGATGGTTTTGGAGGAGATTGACGAGAGAGTGAAGAAAAAGCGGCCATCGAGAGCTCAGCATACATGTGGGACCTCCTTCAGGACGGCTGGAAAAACATCCAAGAAGGCCACCTCATGAAGCTGGTATGGAGGAGACAGTAAGGTCAGCCAGTCCCTGGAGCAAATGGGGTAAAGGGCCTCGCTCGACACATGCCCTAGGCGTTCCTCTATGGCCAGAAGTACCAGAATCTTCCAGAACGGACGCCTGCTCTCATTTCTCATAGCACGGTGCATGGCTCCGCCTCATTTTCGGCATCGCTAATCACCGGCCGTGACACAGATAATGGCTTGGATGTCTCCCTGCCCCTTTTTCCGGAATTCTTGTCAATCTCTCGCCCTATTTTCCACTCCAATTTAAAAGATAGGAGACAGCTTAATGGTTTGGAGTGGATGGGGTGGTGGTGTGGGGGCAGGGGGGGGGATGTCGTCTGGTT
>JAODJX010000083.1:19959161-19971097 GCA_026776945.1 Isichthys henryi
CCCCCCCCCCCCCCCCCCCCCCCCCCCCCCCCCCCCCCCCCCCCCCCCCCCCCCCCCCCCCCCCGACGCCGTGGGGGCGTGAGGGTTCAAACGGAATGGAGTTTTGATCAAAATACAGATCCTATGGACTGTCAATTCGTGCAGCAATATAGTGTGGGGGCTGGGGGCAGAATAAGTTTTGGCATAAGTCGAAATGTGTATCCCGATAAGAGTTGGCGTGATTTGAGTGTAGGTATTCATGTACAATGCTCTCTGCCCCTGATTATAGCATATATCCCGATAACCGTTGCCTAGATCTGACTGCACAAATATGTGGGAGTTCGAGGGATCGATGTGGATTTTATCAGAATATTCCGGCTCACTTATGGATGCTGCTCACCTCTGGAATGAAGGTGCAGTCCATCCTCTCTATTTGTTCAGGGCTGCTCAATTTTTAAGCTGGAACATTGTGTTTCATCGTTTTTAGGCTTTTGCAACCTGTTAGACTCGGGGGAGAAGATTGGAGGAAATCTTTTAATTTTTTTAGACCTCGCGTTATCTGAAGAGCCCAGCCTATCGAGTAATTATTTGACGAACATAATTACTACACGGCTCAATAATTTTCATGTTATTTCACCACACCTTCCTTCCCCAGGGTATAAAACGCAACTTGTGATATTTATTTACTTCTTCAAAGAACATATGAAGCCTCCATTTTCAGATCAAATCAAAATGTTCACACATTCACATCCACGGAAAAGTAAGCTTTTCCGACCCAAATTTTGCCCTTTGAGCACAAATTTATTCATCTTTAGGAAAATGCAGCACGAAAGATAATTAAGAGAAGGAGGAAGTGTTTATTTTAAGAATTTATTTTAATATATCGTTTTTCTTTTTCATTTTTAAAATTTTGACAGAAAATTATGACAAACAAACGAATCCTAATGAAATCCCCATCGGATGAAGAGCTCTTCCTCTCTCACTGAAGCGGAGTTTTTCTCTCATACAGCCTGCTTTCGTGAAGCTAATATGTCAAGAAGACTGACTTTACAGTCCTGTGAGACCCCGATAAATTATGTGTTTGCTTTTAATAACAGTCATAATGGAATCTGAGGTAAGGATAATTATTATAGTAAATAATATTGGTATACTTTTTTGACCCCCGGGAGGGGGGCAGGGGTGATCAGGTAGCCTCAGGAAAATTGCGAAAAAATAAATACCACAAAATACCATGTCGTTTAAACGCGTAACCTGGACGCTGTGGGGAAAATGTCCTTGTTGTTATTTGTCATGCTTGTTAGGGGGGAAAAATTAAACTTGTTTAAGGGTGGTTTCTTGTGGTTTCTCACTGTAGACAGGTAGAGTAGAGCAAAGTTTCGAAAAAGTATTTGCTACCTTTAGGTTTGTGGTGGTGTTTTATGAAGGTGAATTCAGTTTCAGTCTTGTGATGTTTCTGCAGGCTACTCTACGGTCTGTTTTGTGTGGTCACGATTTATTTGATTAAAATCACTCTGGAGTTCATACGTGGGTCATGGGGATCGAAAGGAACGTGGAGGACCGGCTCCTGGAATATCCAGTCACAACGGCGGCTCGCGAAAAACAAATGCGATGGCGGGACATGCCGACCCAGCAGCCGCTCCACCCCCACCCCAGGCCCCCCGAGCTAGCTCATTGCCTCCTTACGACTGGGATTCGCGAGCAAGGAACCGGCTTCGCTGCGATCCTTCACTCTGGAAGTTTCCGTGCAGCTAAAGCGGTATGTGACGTCTAGGCAAATTCGACGTGACTACAGCTGTCAACAGTGTCACCGTGACAGTTCCCTCCCGCTGCCTGCCTCTGCTGGAGTACTGAGCTCCCCGGGAAGCACACAGACCTGGAGCTGGAGTCAATTACGGCCCTGAATAGTAAAACCCCGCAAAGTAGCTCTCCTCCTTAATTGCACGGACACCCTTCCTAAGTTTGTTAAATCTGTTTTCCTTTTAGATGATCATAATTGCTTTTGGTAATATGCTTTCCCACTCTGCACACACACACACACACACACACACAAAATGGACCACTGATCCAGACTTTTGGACAGATTGTAGAAGATTGGAGTATTCAAGATATAGGATCATTACTAGTCTCATTGTGTGTAAGACATGCGCTGCATTCAATTAAAGGAAATACATGCTGGCTCCTTTCCCTGGGGATATCAGACACAAGCAAACCGCTAACTTTTATTGTATTGCCCATCTGCACTCCTCCAACAGTGACAGTGACTTAAATAGCAGGTGCCCAGTTCAGAGGTGGGGCCATAGGTGCATCCATCCCAGCTGAAAGCTGATTGGCCCCCGGAGTACCCTGTGCCTGTCACTCACCAATTCAAAAACATATAGCTAGTGATATGGTTGACCCCCCTGTAGGAACTCTTATGTTCCCCTCACCTTAAAAAAATCCTAGAATTGCCCCTGCCTCATTTGCTGATTCCAGACCAACAGCCCGTTCTGGCATGACGTAGCTTGTCAAGGTGACTTGTGCAAGTCGTTAATGGGTGATGAGACGTCAATTAATGCAGAGTCGTGGCCGGCCAAGAGAGGGTAACGGTGTAGCACAACGCTTTGAACTTGGCAGATTTAACTGCTGAGTGAGCATCGATCACTCAGAGGGCGAGGGCAATGGGGCGGGGGGGGGGGGGTTTACAATGATTGTGGATGTGAGATAAATTTATGAAGAGAATCATGTCAACAGATCACAGTAGATGAAAAGATGGTCATCTTTACTGAGGACTGTTTAAAGAGGGTCAGCTGAGCAGGATGCTGGGAACCTGGAGGACCGGGGTATTTATTTAATAGGCTAGACAAATGGAGACACGTCATTGGCTCCTGTCTCCAAATCGTTGTCATGTGACCACTCCCCTACCACATACCCAAACTGAATCACCAAGATGACAGGTTCACAGACACTCAGCCGAGCGGCGTTTAAATGTGGGGTGGGAGATGTCAGATTGATGCGAGTTGTCGTGGGCCCCCATAGATAAACAGCACTTTGTTGCATGGTAAACGGACGACAGCATCCCAGTAAAAGCGGGTCGGTGTCGACTGCGTGGCCGCAAAGACTGAGCTCACGGGAGATGCAAAAAAAAAAAACACCTGCTCTTTTTCGCACACTCTGCTCTCGTAACATAGAAACGGCCCTGTTTTGACGTTTAAATATTTGATGTGTCCCCACGATTACATGAATAATAGATAGTTCTTCAAATACTAAAAAAGGGGTGCTTGTGTTTTAATTCTCGACTTTGGTACATGGGGGTGTGTCTTTTTCCATATGGATGGAGCCAAGGTTCATTTTCCCTGTCCAATAACCCCCCCAGCCCCAACCGGACACCCGCTGGACTGGTCTCAAACCCACAGTCGCTTCTGGCAAATTTCACACACCCGGGCAGATTTGGTAGCATATGGGGGAGTGAGACCAGATCCCCCCTGTTATTCAAGCAGTTCCCCTCTCATGGCCTCCCACCGCTTTTGAGCCCCCAAAACAAGGGTTAAAATTCTGGCATCTTCCCCCTACCCTGCTCTGATACCATGTGATCCCCTGTTTCATTTTACTGCAATGGGGGGAGTATTAAGGAGGGAAAACCCCCAAGTGGAGAAAGACCCCCCTCTCATGCGTCCGAGGGCAGGTTTCGCCTGGAGCTGATGCGGTGAGGATCAGCCTTTAAGGCTCCTTTGCTTGTTTTAGTCTGCATCTCCGCATCAGTCACTAGCGAATTCACAATCTCCAGCAAAGCCTGTGCTTTAATCTCATATCGATCCCCAAAACATTATTTGACCAAAAAAAAGTTTTTCAAGCAAAGCAGAAGCATGAGGTGAAACCCATTTTTTGTTTGTTTTTGCCAAAAATCAGGAGCATCACTAGATGCACAAGCCTTTACTAAGAGGCTCTGATTTTAATGACAATGAATGAATTTCAGCTATTTAGAGTACATGGTTTTCGGGGGGGGGGCGGGCGTTAAAGCCCCCCTAAGCAGCCCTAGCTACACCCCTGCCAAAAATACACTTAATCGTTATTTTTCACCTCCCAGCTGACATGCTAGAGCGGCTTTGGTTTGCCGGTAGATGATAACAGGAGATCTGACTTCACTGATGGTACCAGCTGCACGGGGAGTTAGGGAGAAACCAGCGGGAGCGGGGGTGGGGGGGCGGGTGGATTTTATCTTTATCTTTTCAAGGTAGAAAGTGTGCAAAGGAGGGGGTGAATTTCCCCGAAACAAAAGCAGCCCACAGCAGGAGTGATGAGGGCGTCCGCAAAAGCCCCCTTTGGGGTTTAGAGGAACAGAAGCACTGGCATATAAACTGGTGAAAAGTAGAGGCAGGCAAGATAAAGCTGAACTGGGCTCATCTGACCCACCGTCCCAGGATGAATGTGCCCGCTCCACTCACCCCCTCCACCGGAACATTCCAGAAAGGTAAATTCCAAAGCACGATTCAAATACCCGCACGCTTGAGGGAACCCCGACGTGCTGGGCATCGATCTGCGTGCCTATCTCATCCAGAGAGTATCTTGGCAGTGGCCTGGACAGCATGGCAGGCTGCCATCGTGTGGTACCACTTCGCGGAGTGCACCTGTCGTGGGTCAGAGCAGAGAACGAAGCCCACGGATCATCCTTCCTTTATGTGCTGCTGATTTTCAGAAGCCATGGGAAGCCGTGTCTTCATTAACATTGAGTACATTACTCTCCTCCCCTTCGGAGACAGGAGACACTGATCTAGGGAGACGCTGAAACTTCCCAGATTCAAACCACAGATATGTATCATCTCTCCTTCAGTTCGTGGACACCTGCCTGAGGGACTGTGCTCCCCCCCCCCCAACAAACCCCACCTGAAATAAGATCCATTCCCAAAAGTCAGGCTTTCATTTGTTGTGTCTACACTGTTGCATTGTGGGATTTCAGTTGGCAATAGAATTTCATGCTTTCCAAGGAGGCATGAAGTATTGTCAGCACCACTGATTCTGAGGACTCGGTCATGCCTTCCAAGGACACAAGGGCTTAGATGGGCTACGGGTTTACTTTATATTTGCGTGCGAAACATTCACAACAGGTGCTGTGGATGCTGTTGGTGGACGACAAGAACTCCGACTGCTTTCCAGCCTTTTGTTTCCTGCTTTCAAAGTCAATGCATCAGGTTGGGTCTATTGATTTTGAGTCAACAAAGTCAATAGACCAAGGCGGCACCACCATCCGAGTGTACTGGGGTGATCTCTTGAATCTTTGCTACCTGAGTTGCCTTGCCTTTGATTTGACTGAATAAAGACGGCTGTCTCCGCACTGAGAGACAGTCTGTCGGCAGCTGGGGGAATCCGATCACGGATCTGAGAGGAGGCGAAGTGATTTGGCTGTGGATTCGGCTCACAACTCCTGCCCACTTAGACATCATTAGCGTTGTTGCTACATGACAACTCCCGAGATCCCAGAGATGGCTAATGAAGTGTAGGGAGAGGCAAACAACATTTCGGGGGTGCTCAAGCATGCCACCCCCTCTCACAATCATCCCCCCACTTATATCCATTCTGAAGGGTTACGTAAAACTGAGTTTCAGGATACAGCAGGTCTTTTTAATCAGACTCATTTTGAGTATTGATTTCTGCATGCTGTCTGGCATCTCAGAGTAAGGCACGTCCAAGCTAATCACCGTAAATTACTTTCATAGCGAGGTGTTCGATCTGCTTCTTTAAGCAGCTGTCGTTTCTAATAGATTCATCACCTGGACAGTCTGTTCTGTGTGTCTGTGATGAAGGAAAATAACTGATGGCTTTCACGGATCGAGGGGAAAGACTGACTTTTGATACTAGAAGCAGCAGGAATATGACTCCATTTTTACCGTTTAATTTTTTTACAGAACAAAGTCATAGAACATTGTTCAGTGGAATTACAGCTGGGACTTTCAGCCCTTAGGCTTTAGAAAAACTTTCGCCTCTGCCAGTAAGAAAATGGGAATTAAAGCTATTCATGTTTACCCCCCTCCCATTTAGAACTTTAGCTTCCACTTAGCGCCCCTCTTTCAGAATCTACACCCACCATTTAGAGCCATCAGCCTCTCATTTAGAATTTTCACCTCTAGTTCTCATTTAGAATTTTCACCTCTAACGTTAGAACCTTCAGTTTCTCAATTAGAACCTTCACCCCCATTTAGAACCTCCACCCTCCATTTAGAACTTCCAGCCTCTTGTGTAAAATATATCACCCATTTCGGACCTTCAGTCTCTCATTAAAAATTTTTAGCCCCCTATGTAGAACCATTAGCATCTCATTTAAAACCTTCACCTCCCGTTTAGAACATTCAACCTGCACTGAGAACATCTAGCCCCTCATTTACAATACGTTCCCCCAGTTAGATTCTCTCCTGCCCATTTATAACTTTCAGCCTAAATCAAGCCTCCAACTGAAGTCAAACTCTCAGTCTTTAACGGAAATATTAGTGTGAAACTTTTGAATTGTGGTATAGAGACAGGAGCACAGTTTAAAATGTGCTCTTGGCACAGAGAGCCTTTCAAAAGCTTTCCAAAGTACCAGTTTATCTACATGGGTACTTTGGAAGTCTGTCATACCCAGCACTTTCATTTATATCATTATCATTTACATAACTGCGCTCATTCAAGCATGTCCTCAATGACACCAGGCCCATTTTAAGGTAAATCCTTTATGCACCGGCAAGAAGCCTGCCGGAATAAGTAACGTATTTACACGACACACAGTAGGAAACGGAAAATCATTCAGCTACGTTGACAGCCAAGGAAGAAAATGGCAAACTGTCCCACTGCAGTAATAATTCAGGACAAATAAAACGCATTACTTTATACAGACTTAAAAAAATGCCTTTTCCTGCAAATGATGTCTAATAACTGCCTAATGGAATATGAAAATCTCCCAAGATTATCAAAGGCTGTTCTTTGCGAAAAAACTGGTGCCACGAAATCTTTTTAAAGTGTCCTTTAAAAAAAGCTTCAAAACAAATTTTTATAAGTTTAAAATTTGTCCACTCTCCCCCCCACCCACCCCCAAAAAAAATACACTTTGTGAACTGTGACTTTCATGCTTATGGCATAAATTTTCAGCTATAAGACTCGCGTTGTTACTTTTCTGCACATTTACTCTCTTATAGTTAATTCTCTATAACCCTATATGATGAAATGAGCCTTTTATGTTTATGTTCCAGGGTTATGGATCATGGCCAATAGTGGCTGCTTTATGAAATTCTCAGAAAAATGTTTCTGTGGCCTGGAACAATTTACTTATTCATAGCCCTGGGGTATTATGGGAAATTACTGATGAGAAACTGAAAAGGGTGCAGGGTCACCCACGCTTTCACTGTAAATATCATAGTATAGGAACACTTTAAAAAAACAGAACTCATGCAATGCCAGCTGATTATCTGCGATACTCTGTGTGGGTGTCCGTCCTGAGGTCAGGAAAGTGTGACCCACAGATCGCAAGATAAAGGTACCCCTGAGAAAGACGCGCATGCCCTTATGATGTCAGAGAGTGACATCAGTTCGTTCTCCAAGTTTAAGTGTGCAATTAAAAAAAATTACAAACCTAATATCACTTCTGATGAAAATTTCTCTCTAAATGAAGCAATTCAGGCCTAAGCGCCTCGCTCAAGGCTACGAAGGCACCTCTCCAGATCGATAATCCCACGGTCCTTTCCTTAAACATATGGCTCCATCACAGTCGAACCCTGGCCAAACCCTGGCCTCCATTTACAAGCAGTTATTCTCTGCTGGGTCTTGCAGCCTGACACTTTCTCGCTGTAACGACTTTGCCTTTTGCCCGTTGTAAACTCGTCAGTGAGGCGTCATCGACCCGACACGTCAGTATTGATGCTGCCCCCCCCTCCCCCGCTCGCTCCATCCCATAGTAGAGGGTGCTCCAAGCTCCTATGGATAGTTAAGCAGTCAGGGCCCCGTGGTGCCACAATGAAATCTTTATATGCTACTAGGGAAGGGGGCTCAGCGGAGCGTGAGTGTGTGTGCGTGCGTGTGTGTGTTTCAGTGGGTGAAAAATAGCAATCCCAGTATCCCTGACTGGCTCTCCTTCATGTCAGCTGCCTTGGTTACAGTTCAGTTTGCCAGCACTGCTGGCTGAGTATCCACAGCTCCTCCAAGTAAATGGCATCTCATTAACACACACGGCTGCACACATACGCACACACACACACATACACACACACGCACACGGGCTCCCCGCTTCCCCTCACCTCCATTTAACGCTCCGCATTCGCTCGCAGACCAGAGCCAAAAACCAGCAACAAAAAAACAGAGAGATGGAATTAACAACATCCAAATAAAGAACGAAAGGACCAACTAAGCAAACAAACTTTTCCTCAATTCTCGCTTGTTTTCTGAGTTTACCGAAATAGGTGCTAAAATGGTGCCAATAATGAAAAAATGACAGGGTTGAAGAGTCATGTGTTTTTCTTCTTCCTGAACTATGGCTAATTCGCCACTTTCCCCAGCTGAACATATTCCTCAGATCCACTCCCACACTCGCACTTCTGCACTACGCCTTTTACCGACAGTGTTGCTTGTCACCGCAATGATGTCTGGAAAAAAAGGTCTTACTGCTTAAAAAGAAAAATCCTCAAAACTACGAGGGATAAATGACCTTCTTCTATATGTCCCTGTAAAGTGACACATTAAAATAATTTTTAAAGAGCTGTTATTACCTTTCCGGAAGATCTCCTGCCTGCTCTGCAATTGGAGTTCAGGATGGTTGGTGAGTTTCTCTCCTCTGCCTCTCTCTGTCTTTCCACGCACCTCCTCCTTTGTCCCCCCTGCTCTGGCTCCCTGCCCCGGGGGTCGCCCCCTGGTTTGTGTCGGTGGGCAGATCTTCTTGGGCACTTTGCGCTGGAGGACTGGGCGGATCTGGATGAGGCGGAGCTCGGACCTCCTCACCGTATCGGCTGGCTTCTCCTCCCCTTGATGCCCCTCAGAGAAACAAACTGATCTTCAGGTGGATGAAGCAGCTTTAAATGTCCTCTCTTTCCCTCCCTCTATCTCTCTCTCTATCTCTCTCTCACCCCCCTCCTTTTACCTCTCTCCTCCTCTCATGTCCTGTGTTCTTCAGGAGTTAGTCTCGTGTGTGCCTCTGCTCTTCTCTCTCCCCGTCTTCCCTCTCCCTCCCTCCCTCTCTCTCTCACTCTCTCTCTCTCTCTCTCTCTCCCTCTCTTTTGCTCTCTCGCTTATGCCTTTGCCCGCTCACCATGGCTCTTCTCATGCTCATGAATATTCTGGCACACTCCCCCCGCAGCTGAAGTTGGCTGAATTGGCCCACGGGATCCAAGAACCATGTCACTGTTGCTTGAGGGTGGGGGCCTTTCTGAGAGTGTGGGTGGCTGGGGTGCACCTCTGGCAGGGATGGGAAGGGCTGGGAGCCCGTGTGTCACGGAGCAGAGGTATCCAGTCTCCCCCACAAGGGTCTGCTTCTTCCGGGTGCTTCCACAAACCCTACAAAGGACGTGGCTTGCTTACCTTCCCTGAGAACTTTAGGTGGAGTGTTGCATAATTAAGGGTCCCACAGCATTCTGATATTTCTCAATGAGGGGGGGGGAAAGACCTGAAGTTATATTTGGCATTGCCACATAATGCTGACCCTCTAAGCAGCAAGTATCATGAACATTTAGAGATCAATTGTCATTGTTGACACACCATAACAACAAAATGTGTCCTCTGCATTTAACCCATGTGCAACATAACAGGGGGCAGCTAATTCAGCACCCAGGACCATGCTCAGGGTATCTCAATGGTGCCTTGCTGGTCAGGGATTCAAACCTGCAATCTTTCGATTATTAGTGCGCTTCCCTAACCATTAAGCCACCACTGCCCACATTTAATTTCGAAAAAAAATTTATCAACTTTGGGGATTCAATTAAATCAAAACTGTAAAGCTGTGGCTATAATGAGACTTGGAAAATGCTGAGATGGGTGTGGTATGTGACTCAGCTAGTCAGGCCTGTGCATGTGACCAGAAGGGCATTGGTTCAAATCCCAAGGTCGGCAGAGTGATGTCACTGCTGGGCCCCTGAGCAAAGCCCTTAAGCCCCATTTGCTCCAGGGACCGTCTAACCCTCAAATTTCTCAAACATCTATGATGCTTTGAATAAAAGCATCATCAAAATGTAAAATAGAAATGTAAAATACAGTAAGTAACTAGAAAGTCATTTGTGATGCATAGTATTAAAGTGATCAAAAGTCTTTTGTGCTATTAAAGAGGTTGTAGGAGTCAGGAAAAACTGCGGACTGATTAATTGAAACTGTGGCGACAGTGTCCCACGCATTATGATGCTACAGCTGTCACCACCTTGATGGTATCCAGGAGACGAGCCGGAGGTCAAAAGAGATCGATGTCCGTTTCTGGCTCGCCCCTTGACAAATGCAATTATCAAATCAACGGGAGAGGCCTCTCCCCTCTGGCGTGCATGACCAGGGGGGCATGTGAGGCAAACATGCGCCCCCCTTTCGATTTCAGCTGCCGGTGAGAAAGAGTTGGCCTGTCTGTTTCCCGGGATCGTAAAACAGTGTGAGTCTGACTCTGTAAATATTATTTCTTTTTTAACTGCCCCTGAAGATGGCCTGATAAAAAAATTAACAAACGCCCCCCCCCTTTTTACCCACATCCCCCCAGTCAATACTGCCCCCAACTCAGGATGGTGCTATAAGCCTAATTGCATTATTACTGGTACCACAGTCTGATTAACAGACTCCTAATTCAAGTAAAATCACACTCTGTTTACACGTAAAAATACAAATGTACAAATGTAGCAGTCATTTCCTTGGTAAAAAACTATATTACACTGTATTATTAGGTAGATATGCTAGGTAGGAGTTTTTCTCTATAGAATATTGATTTTCTTTTCATATGACAGCTGCACAATGTTAGCAGATCCTTTTTTTAATAAATAGCTGGCAGGTAATGTGTTCGAATGTACCGGGAATTAGCGAACTCTCTGCAGAGAAGACAACACGCCAGGTGTTTACCGGACAGAGAGAGGCAGAGGCGCTATATTCGATACACATAATGAGTCTCTTTTGCATAACCAAGGAGAGCGGCTACTTTACTTAGTACTTAGTACTTAGCACCGAGTCTGAAATCTGGATCGGATGCAGCGTTTGGCTAATGCCGCACTAAGAAGTGCTTTCTGGAGCTCCTGGCTTCGAGGGTGACCGCTGACACGGACTGAATGGACTCAGCTCTCGATAAGCCGCCGAGTAATTCCACCTTTGTTTAAAAAAGGCCCACGAGCCTGAAAGTAGAGCATTATCAGACATGATTGGAGCAAAGACTATTACCCTCTCCACTCTCTGGGCTCTGACTCGCTTGCCCACTCGCTCGCACTCATCTTCCTGCGGCCGTACTGGCTCAGGCCGCCCATTATTCAATTACCGTGCAGCCAAGGCATCGCTTTCCCGTATTTATTCTGCTCCTCCGGCGGAGATGGGCACATTATCCAGAAGATCACCTGCAAGATGGCGGACGTGTGTCTACCAGCAACGGATGCCGCGTTAAAGGGAGATGTGTCGGATACGACGGTGATTGGCACTGAGATACTCAGTGCTTGTTGCTCTCGAACCCTCAGCAGAAAGGGTTTCTGATCTTCTGGCTCTGCAGCCTGGTAACCATTGTCAGGTTACGAATCCGTTTCAGCATTCATGATATATATCCTGGCTTACTTCAGTATAAGCAAATAAGCTTATGTAGTCAGTAAGAGCATGAAACCCTTAGAGTAAATGATTGCTTATGATACATGGGGTCTGTTCTGTTGCCCCTATCCCTTCCTCCTGTATCCATATTGCAAGGACTCCTTGTGACACAAGTGGGCTGAGTTTACAGGGTCATACACAGATTCGTCTGTAGCTGATGATTCGTCTGTAGCTGATGATTCGTCTATAGCTGATGATTCGTCTGTAGCTGATGATTT
>JAODJX010000083.1:19985425-20002048 GCA_026776945.1 Isichthys henryi
TTTTTGGACTGTGGGGGGAAACCGGAGTACCCGGAGGAAACCCCTCGACGACATGGGGAGAACATGCAAACTCCACACACATAACCCAGGCGATAAAACTAGAATCACACAATCATTTCAGGAAGGTCAGGTTATAAAAAAGCTTGTCATATACCTATAAAGCCTGCTGCCATTATTTAAACACACTCTCTCTTTCTCTTTCACACACACACACAGACCTGTAGTGATATTCTTCCAGGGATCATCCATTCATTTCTATGGGCAAAACTGTAATCCCAACAATGATGACCTTAATCCCTACCCTGCCCAAGCCATAACCATGAGTAACCCCAACAAATACAAGAATTTTTTGATTCTTAATTTTTTTTATTGCAGTTACAGATTTTTATCAGGTCAAAAAAATGGGCATTCTTCACATTGTGGGGAAATTTGGTCCCCACAAGGTAAGGTATACCTGGATCACACACACACACACACATCCATCAGTTTTAAGAGGCTTCACCAGAGAATGAAAGGTTCCAACTCATTCATTCAGATCTGGAATGTCGGGGCACGGCTGATGTTTTGCGTGTTAAAAGCAGTGAGGATTTAAGCTGCCTCTGCAGGGACCCACCTTTCATCACTCTGTCCTGAAACACTTTTCACAGCTTCCTCTGTAAGAAACGAGAGGTGACAGAGCACTTAATTTGAGGTCATCCATTTGATGCTACCTGTTTTTCAGGTCTTTGTAGATCGGGGATAGGAGTTTTCCATTACTGTACTGCGAGAGTCAATGTGAAGGCTGTAAGTGTGTGTGATTGTTAGTGTGTGTGTGTGTGTGTGTGTGTATATGTGTGTTTTGGGAGGTTGTGTCAGGGCACATTCCTCTTGGGGTGGATAATGTCTGACTCCCCCCTCTCATTGGTATTCCATGGTTGGATCCCAGGGTCTGGTGCCTGGTGTGGGTTTCTTTACTTCTCACTCTGTAGGGGGGAGGCTTTGCATGCGTCTCTGTGACCGAGTGACGGGGAGAGGGGGGTGCAGCCAGCCCCCAATTATCTCGGCATTGCTTTGACCTTTTTTTTTAGGTTGTGCTGTTTATGACCAATACACGGCTGCTGTATGAAGCTGGCTTTTGCTATCGTCATGGTATTAAACACCCCCCCCCCCCAACACATCACAGGAGTCAGAAACCAGAGCATGTGGAACGTGATGGGGCGGGGGGAGGACACTGTAAAGTGCATTTGTGAAAGCCACATTCCAGTGGTGGGTTTCCCTAAACGAATCCGCTGGGAGATGGGAAACGTGTCTCCCATCTAAACAACCCCATGTTTTGTTTTGCTTTTTTTTTTGCGGGGGGGGGGTAGTGACTTGAGGCCACTCACTGGGGGGTGTCAAATGGCTGCCCGTGAAGACCCTTCCCCCTTTCCCTTCCAAACCCACCAGGGGGATAATTAACAAAGATGACAGTCAATGTGAGGATTAATGCCAAACCCTACCTGCAGAGCCAAAGGACAGCCCCCACCATCCCCAAAGGTGGCTGGCAGCCAGGGGTGAAACAAGGTTTTTTTTTTTAAGGTGGGGGGCATAAGAAGGACCATAATGATTAGGTCAGCTTTATTATTAGCCAATGATATGCTGTGAATCGGTGAGTGAACAGTATGGGGCGCTCTGGCGCCCAGTCGGCTTTCAGATATGGCCAGTGGCCCGCCTTTTTTCACACCCCTGGCAGCAAATGGTGGCAAATGATGAGACTTTTAATGTTTTCATGGTTAAAATGATGGGTTACTTGAAGTTGTCTCTTTTTATTCTTCCATTTCCCCCCACATTTCTAAAGACCTGAGAGTGGTTTAAGAAATACGGCATGTCTGACACAGAACATGAATAACTAACTTTTTTTTGGCATAAAGTTGGCACTTTCTCGTGATGGTTAATTAAAGATGCAATCTGCAGGGCTCACATCTCAAAGCAAACTTCACATCTCACCCATCATCCTCTCTCTCCGCCATTCCCGACTAGTTAACTGCCCAGGGATCTTAAATCGTGTCAGACTTCAACTCTTGGTCGCTAGGGTCTGAGCTACTCAATTTTTTTTCCCCATTTTGTCATTATGTCTTCACTGTTAAATTGCTTAATTAACTCCTTATTTACTTGCACGTCCATAAATATACCCAAACGGGAAAGTGCGTTATGATATGGCACACGCAACCCAAGAGGCGTGTAGGAAAAGTGGCAGGCATCACCTTTATCGTTAATGAAAGAAAAAATGTGAAATGTACGGAAATGGCGAGCCAATTAAGTAATTATGCGAGTGTTCTGGGGCAGAAACGACATCATTCGCAAGCTGCCAGACGCCGCCCTTGACAATTAAATTTACAGACGGCGGGCACGCCCCACGGATATTAGGGATTCATTTGAAGAACAAAATGTGTGTGTCTCGTTAACCTGTGCGATTGTTATTCAAAAGAGTCATCATGTTTCTGAAATGTTCTGAGCTGTATCGTCCGTGCCCCCCTGGTGTCAGAACAATGAAATTAAGATGATTTTTGTTTTTCTGCTTGGAAGGGTAGCCAGGACCGATCGAAGCCCAAGTGGTGCTCTAGGCAAGCTACATCATCGGTGCCCCTCCGCCCATCCCTCACACACTGGAGCCAGCAGTTTTCTAAGTCGGTGTCCCCATAGCAGATGGTGCCCTCGTAGGCCACCTATGGTACTGTGAAAGTCTTAGGTGAAGAAACTGATGCTTCACTGATTGTTACGTTGTTATAAAACTACTATGTTACGGCTGTCAAAGTGTTGTCAGCTTAACCATTTCAAAAGCTCTCCTAATGTCACCCCAGTATTTACAGTAACCATCCAACAGATCCAAGTTTTTTTCGATCAGACCACTAACACACGATGCTTGGATAATCAATGCCTCATTGAGTTATTTAACTAATTAATTAAGAAGTTGAGCCGATGGTCAAATTTAACCAATACATGAGATAGCTGAGGTGCGCTACCCTGAGGAGAGGTTTGGGAACTGAAACGATGTTCATCTAGCCATCCAGTGAGATGTCAGTAAGTTTTTGGAGAACAGAAGAAATTCAGAAAAATTGTGTTACTGATAATTCACATAAGTTGTTGTTTTTCTGAGTACTACCCAAATAAATAGCTTTAAACATTTCCTTTGACTTTAACACAAAACTGAATGTGATATAGTGGGTTAACCAGCACTGAGGGTAGCTGTACTGTACTGGTTACCGGCTGATGTCCCAATTATTTCACATTGTGGCAGGTTGCCGACAGGGTTTGTAACACACGCCATCCTGGTTGCTACCTTGATCTTTAAAGGAAACCCTAAGACAGAACTGAACATAATTTAATCGGCCGTCTGCCAGTTGCCTGCGCTCATCTCGGGATCCGGTCATTGCCACAAACAAACGAAACGGCCTAAAATTAACCCCGTGTGTTAATGGCGTGCTTTGGGAATGAAGCTGATATTTTAAAAACACAAAACAACGAGACGAAGATGCTTTTATAAGCTGGCTGCCGAGTGTATCTCCGGCTGGCAAGGTCTGCTCTTCCACTTAATTCATCCGGAGGATTGAAAGAGGTCTAAATGGAGTCATGCTGTGATTTATGACAGAGGGAGGAGGAGAGGGTAGCCAAGTCTTCTTTGCTCAGCCCTGGGAAGTCACTCGAAAGGTTTTTAAAGAATGGAAAGCGGGAACGGGAGGTGGCTTGGTAAGCTTTGCCGAAAGAAGATATATTCTTGGTCTGTGGGTTGGAACGGCGCGTAGTTACTGGGTCATGTGCTGCATTCGTGGCCAAGTCCACGGCCTTGGCTCTTAGAAAGGGTCTTTCTGTTGTACCCTGGAGTGAAGAACCACACTAGGAAACGGTTTCTAAATTCAGTAAATTGTGAAATGTGTGCTTTAAATAGTTTTGGAAAAAGTAAACCAGGAATCTAGGTTCGAGGCAGACAGAGAGACTCACCGTGTCCGACTGCGGTTTTCCTCGTTTTTCTACTGCCGGGACATCACCGCCTTCCCACACACATTGGCTTGATCTTTATGTCTCCCTTCGAAAGGCGGCAAGATGTGCGGATGTAGCATTCTGCATGGGAAATATGGCATTCCATCAGGTTCGAGAACATAATGCGAGGTTTAAAAAAAAAGGAAACCTTTTTCTGTTGACACTTTGATGTCCTCCCCCCCACCCCCCTACATTATGTAATCTCGAGATGCGGCCATCTTTAACTTCATAGCATTTTGTGAGTGTGGAGGTAAGCTTCGGAAGCAGCCTGAAAACATGGGCCACTCTCCATTATCCTTTCTGTTTTAGTTTGTATCTTTTTTCAAGATGAAAGCCCTGTAATTTTCCAGCTAGGAGTACCTAGCTGGGGGAGCGGGGGAGGGGGGGTGGTGTATGTACGGTGGCATACCAACCAAAGGAAGTCCACCGCTATAAAAGCCCTGTCTTCCTGGTCTCTCACATGCCGGGCATAATGGGAATACCCGCCATGCTGATCCCTGCCCCTAGACCCCATCCATTTGCTGCTATTTTCCCATCATGCACTGTGACATTCGCTGCCCTCAGTCGCTTTCTCGATTCGCCACTCCGCACCCCCCCCCCCACACCATTACAATTACAAAACAATTACGAGATATTAGTGCTTTTCCAAAGTGACATTTTTTGTTGTTAATTGAAATTTAATTAGATGTTCTTTTTTGTAGCTCTGCGGCAGTAAAGCGAATGAGGGCCCGATCCATCTCCCAGAATGCCTTGCCCCTGAAGTCACGGGCATTGCTGTGGGTGAGGATCACTTGCTGCAGTGATGCGTGTGGAAACGTCTGCACAGGTGGCCCATGGAAAGGACAAAAACTGGATCTGGATGCAGGAGCAACTCAAAGTCACAGTTAGACAGCGATTTAGAATAAGGCACCAGCACCAGGACCTTGATGCCCCACCAAGTCACAGAAATATGTTGTTTGTTACATTTATTTTTATTTTTATTATTAGTTCAATCCTACCCATTTTTCTTTTGTATATTGGTTGACAAATAAAGCTGGAAACTTCAACTTCATGGCTCTGCCGACTGGCTGCAGAAGGTCACACACACTTATAACAGAGTAACGTCGCCAAATCCTCCCTGTCACACTTCAGCAATCGAAAAAGTGAAAATAGTTCGGTAAGACTTCCTATTTGGTGCCATCAAAATAATCATAAATCAGTAATTACAAGGTAAATGTGAGTTTCAGCAAGTCAACTGCGGGGGGCAATTTAATTTTCATCATCTGTGGGGTAAAGGATCATCCAAAAAAAGGACAGAGAGCAGCCGTCGAGAGCGACTGGCAGTAAGATAAATACTCTCATTTTGTTTTTATTATTTTTTTGGATGTTTCCAGGATCTAATTATCAGATTATCATCATCACCCGTCCCAGGGGCATAGGATGGGGTGGGGGTTATTATCAAAGTGGATAGTCTCCTGTATGGATAAACGGAACTCACACCTCTGGCTCACTGCTGATTCATGGGATGTTCGACTGCCCGATGCCAAAAACAGCGCCTCTTGGGGCCGTGGCTGGGTACAGCGACTTTAGCTGCTCTTTATAAGCACAGGAAAATGACACGGATGTATTAAAGAGGCAGTAGCTCTATAATTGTTTTAGCAGGCTAAATACCAATGAGGCTAGGCATTTACAGAGCAGGCCCAAACACAAGCATACACTCGCTGACTCCAAATTATGTCACGAGGGGACTGCAACGTGACACTCGCGGACTCCAAATGATGTCACGAGGGGACTGCAACGTGACACTCGTTGACTCCAAATGATGTCACGAGGAGACTGCAACGTGACACTCGTTGACTCCAAATGATATCACGAGGGGACTGCAACGTGACACTCGCTGACTCCAAATGATGTCACGAGGAGACTGCAACGTGACACTCGCGGACTCCAAATGATGTCACGAGGGGACTGCAACGTGACACTCGCGGACTCCAAATGATGTCACGAGGGGACTGCAACGTGAAATGCGCGGACTCCAAATGATGTCACGAGGGGACTGCAACGTGACACTCGTTGACTCCAAATGATGTCACGAGGGGACTGCAACGTGACACTCGCTGACTCCGAATGATGTCACGAGGGGACTGCAACGTGAAATTCGCTGACTCCAAATGATGTCACGAGGGGACTGCAACGTGACACTCGCTGACTCCGAATGATGTCACGAGGAGACTGCAATGTGACACGGATGCTGAATGAGCCCCCATCTTATCACGTTGCCTGCCGTATGCCTCAGATTACGCTCGGTAGTCGAACGTGGTCTGAAAGAAAGAGCAATGCCATGTGTTCACCACCTCTGTTTCGAACAAAGGATATTTAGCTACAAAAAGATGATGGTGAAGAAGCCAGGAATATGAAGCACGGATAAAGATTTTCGCCTTCTTGACAGACTTAAGTAGGCTATTATGAGATGGATGGGCTTTCATCTGTTACGCTAAGAGAGAGGAGAAGATAATCACAACTGTTATTTCACATCTTTACACAGAGCTCCAATTACCCCATGCCCTCATAATGGAACAATGCATATAGACAGCATGGGGAAAGGTGCATTGGAATACTTTTGCTCGCTCAGTCTCACTCAGTTACAAAGAGGCTAAAGACAGTGCAAAACAAGACAGACATTGTAAAACAATACAAAACAGTGCATAGTAATGAAGACAGTGCCAAAACAAAACAAACAAAATGATAGACCGACCAAAACAAACTGTACAATATGAAAATAGGTAACGAATGAAGTGCAGTGAAAGAGCCATAAAGTGCAAGTGCCATCAATATGACCGTCAGGGAAACTTGGATGTCGGAAATTTGAACAACTTTGGGGAAAGAAGCTGTTCATGAATCCGCTAATCAGGGTTCTATTGCTGCAAAACCTGCCAGACTGCAAGGAGTGAGGGGTTTGTGGCTGGGGTCCTGAGTTATAGACTGAAGCCTGTTACGACTGAGATTAAAGTACCGCTGGTCAAAGGCAGATAGTTCAGTCCCTGTGAAAAGTGTCACTTCAGTGTTGGCAGTTTAAGAGCAGATTTTACATTTAAGATGCTTTGACACTGGCCCAGGAACCAAACTTTTGGTGCGGTACTTTTGGTACTTTCCCTTTTCCACTGACTTACGGTATCAAAAGTTCTAGTACCCAAAGTACCAAAGTAGCTGAGGTACTTTTTTGTTTTTCAGTCAAACGCATACTACATAATCTTGAAAAGGAAGAATCATTGAAATTGCAATTCTAGCTATGTTTTGTTTGAGTCAATCTTAAACCCCTGTGCCATGCCGTGTTGGTATAAATATTACACATTACCGAGCCCTATAATGTACTGCAGCCATTTTTTGAATCCAGTAGAAAATATCCTGCTTTGCTTTGTGATTTCATGTTGCTCCAGTACCAGTGTTTATGCCAGTGGAAAACCAACCGTACAGTACTTGGTGTTTTTTTGGTTCCTAAAACTAGTTCCTCAACGATTTTTGCCAAGTGGCCACTGCCATCAGGGAATACCGCTGCTATGAAGGGGTGAACTTGGTCTGCAGCAATGTTTAGGTAGGTGATATGTCTCCGCATGAATGCCAGGAGAGTTTCCCAGCAGAACATTGCCCAGAACATCACACCGCCTCCACCAGCTTGCCATCTTCCCTTACTGCATCCTGGTGCCATCTGTACCCCAGGTAAATGACACACATGCACTCAGTTACCTGTAACAAAAAACGTGACTCATCAGACCAGGCATCCGATTTATATTGCTCTATGGTCCAGTTCTGACGCTCTTGTTCCCATTGTAGGTGATTTTGGCGGGGGACAGGGGTCAGCATGGGCACCCTCACTGGTCTGCAGCTTTGCAACCTCATATGCAAGCTGTGATGCACAATTTGTGCTACAGTAGCTCAACTGTGGGATCGGCCCAGACAGACTAGCCTGCACTCTCTACATGCATCAGTGAGCCTCGGGTCCTCATGACCCTACGGCCGATTCAACGCTTGGCCTTCCTGGGACAACTTTTGGTAGATACCACTGCAAACCAAGAGCACCCCACAAGACCTGCCTTTTTGGAGATGCTCTGACCCAATCGTCTAGCCATCACAATTTGGCCCTTTCGCTCAGACTCTTATGCATGTACTATTTTTTCTACTTCCACTACATCAGCTTTAAGAACTGACTGTTCACTCGCCTAATATATAATGGCACCCTTGACAGGTGCCATTGTGACGAGATAATCATTGTTATTCACGTCACCTGTCAGTGGTTTTAATGTTATGGCTGATCAGTGCATGTATTTAACAGATGCTTTTGTCCGAAGCGATGTACAAGTGACAAATGGCACATCACAAAGATACGCGCTGTCGAGGATCAATGCATAAGTGCGGCTAGGCTGCGTTTCCAATGAATGCCCAGGTACTGGTGTAAGCAGCATTGGAGCGGGAGTTGCACAACCATTTGTAACAAAACAAGAACATCAGGGAACGTTCCCTGAGATTTAGAGAAAAGGAGAGGGAGGAGGACCAGAAATATCAGAGTGATTAACACTCATGACGATGATTTGTACAGAGGCAAAACCAGCGTGGGCCATTTGATTCGCTTTGGCTCCACGAATGTTCCCATCTCCGGTGTGCACTCAGCTCCGAGAAGCTGGTCTGAGAGCAAATGAGTCATGGCGGGAGGCTGTTTTTCAGGTTGTTACCTTTCCTTAATCAGCTTGTTAATTATAAACTGTTTTGGTGACTTGCCTGTGGGTAAAGGGGGGGGCTCGCAGAATCTCGGCATGGTGTGTTCCGGCAGCTGGGATACTGGAGCTGACAGTTTGGGAAAAATTTATAAAACGAATGAATAAGGAATGAAATACAGTGCTGTGAAAAAGTCTAAGGCAGTCAAAGAAAATGTTTAAATCTGTTTATCTTCGTAGAAAGTGTATAAAAACTAAATCTTATCAGACGACAAGAAGAAAACCGCTTCTGTTACCAAACCTCTCCTCAGGAACACCTACAGGTATTGATTAAATTTCTCCAGCAGCTCACTTAACTAATTAACATAATTAGTTAGGTTACTTGATGAGGTGTAGATGAGCCAGACAAGGAGTGCTAGTGGTTGAGAAAAGAAATACACAGGTGTATTGGATGTTTGCTAAAAATACTGGGGTGACTTTAGGAGAGGTTTTGAAATGGCTGACACACTTTGACGGACATGATATCATAGTCTTATATCAACATGAAGATAGTTTAAGCATAATTTTTTTTAGCTACTTTAGATTTTTGCACAATATTATACTTTCTAGATCATTCGGCATCTCTTTCCGGAAGGTTCCACAGACAGTTCACCTCTTGTTGCCCTTTGTGCTTCTTTTAGAGGCACGTTAGAGAGAATCGGCCACCGACAGCGATGGAAATATTTCAGCTGGAGCAAGGTCCACCAGAGGCTGTATAGAGAGACGACAGACCTTGATAAATAAGCCTGGAATGGCAGTTATCAGAATGACAAGGCCAGGGACGCTGACCGGGAATCTGCTTGCGCCATTATGGGGCACGCCAAGTTGTGACCTGACCGGATCATGCCGTCTGAAGAGGTTAATGGTGCCTTCACGCAGATTGAAGGCTGTGAGGCTGCCCTTAGGACAGGGTTATTCCCACGGGATGCAGAAACTTCCTCTCGCAGTCAAGGTTCAAGGTTTCCCAGACACACAGCGACCATAAAGCATAAAATGAAGTCCCCTGCAAGCCTCTCAGGTAATCAGAGAGCCCTCTAATGGAGTTACGAGCTCCAATATCGCCGGCTTTGATGGAGAGGTAGCTGCGACCATAGGCACTGATGAAATCCCGGCAGATTTATTCTTTCCTCGATGGACTGCTCTACCATGCTTCTCTGGGTGAAGGTCGAGGTCATGTGGTCAGGGGCTCCAGGTGAAAGAGGAGCAAGTGGGTTGGTGATGGATAATTTTCATTGACAGTGTTTTAGCGTGACATCAAGCGTACGACCAACATATAATACCGATATAAGACAGAATAACTGCACAGCCATTTTTATTTATTTCGTATCGCTCCGGTCTGTAGGTAGCTATTCCTCACGACGCACCTCTGGTTGGACACACTACTGCAACCTTCTGCTAATCCCCGAATAATGAGACGTCTGGCGGTGTCTCTGTATCCAATATGTAAATGACTGACTGAAGGATGAGAGACACGCTGTGTAAACAGCAGGCCTGATGGAGCGATACGCCGGCCTGGTGTCTGGCTGCGGACGTGAGAGCTAGGACATCTTTGCCTCTTGGCCGGGCCTGGACAGAATGTTAAAGAGGCGACCTTAACCCGAAAAGCAGCCCCAAGGAATAAACGGCCCCTTGGCTGGTTCGTGGAGGGTGACTGATACGTCTCTGCTGTCAGGGGAGTAAGGCCTCCAGGCCTCCAGTCAAGTAAGCAAGGAGCTGTTGCTGACCAGCTGGGCTGAAGCAGGAGAGCAGTGGGACAGCCAACGGGTTTGCTTTTTAGCGTTCAGCTTTGATAGCCTGTAAATTTTTCCTGTTCAATTGTCACTTTAGAGGAACCTGCTTCCCTAATTTACACTTATATCTTACCTGTCCCAGATGAACTATATGAGCATTTGTCCACTTGAATAGGGGTACCGCATCCTGAAGGAGGCACAAAGAACAGCACCCCCTCGTAACCCTCCCAACCCTCCCGACCCCGTTCATGAATGTCTTTTGTCAAGTTAATGTGATTTAACATCTGATATATTTAATATAATTCTATATCTTTCTTTTACTATGGCAGTCACTGAAAAACCTGTGTACCAGTTTTGAATTCTATGAGCTGTCAGTCAGGCTCCATTTCCTTCTGATGCGTCGGTGTAAGTATATCTGCTGCTAGTCAGGTTTAATATTATTTAACTAGCTTGACACAAGATGGACAGACGTCAACAACTTAGCTGACACTTAATACTCTTAATCCGGCCCTGTTTCAGAGAGACTTAAGAAAGGTCTTCCACATCCAGCACGCCATTGTGGCGACGACTGGCCCCTAAATACCTCCACAGCCACCCACCCAGCGGAGCAGGCGAACATAAGGGTGGCATCACTGGTCACATACAGGGTGACGATTTCCTTCACTGCCCCTAGACCAGCTCTGACGGTTTGTACTCCCCCCCCCGGCAATTTACTGAATGGTACATAACAGAGACTGTCGGCAAACATTGGAAGGAGGCCACTTTAAAACAAACGTCAACACGAAAACAAGGAGCAAGCAAAGCACATGAATATTCAACACACATGTGTATGGCCTCACCAGCATCACAAGGGCTCCACCACTAAATATGTACATGTATATTGATCGAATTGCCCGCCCCCCCCAGTCCCACTCTGCCAACCGGCTGTAATCAAGGCAATCAAAGCAGGGTCAGTTCCCCATGGCTCTCACCCCCACAACGGCCTTCAGATAATCAGACCCCGACTGGCTCAGACGAGAGTCTGTCCGGGCGCGTTGGCAAACACATGTGCACTCGGGGGTTTTGCTGTTTGGCTGGTGACCAATCGGACCAGAGCGGAGGGGCCACCAGTGTTCTCCACCATTCCCGATTCTTCACCTTTGGCCTACAAGCCCTTAAACAAAGGGAAAATAATTGTACCCTCCCCCCTGCACTGTTCTGAAGGAGGGAGAAAGAACAGTAAGACTTATAAATCTGGAAGGAAAACTGCAGTTTTTTTTCTTCGTCTTGATAAGAATGTAAGTTTTCTGATTTCAATATATTCGATTGCTGTATTTATTTGCTGTTATTATACGCATCGATCCACACCAGTGCTAGTCAGCCCATTAGGCGACATAGGCAGCTGCCTAGGGCACCATGATCGGAGAGAGAACTGGAGGTGAATCTCTCTTAGGGCACCGCATTGGCGACAATCCGCACAGTTATGCTTCTGATAGGCAGCGTCTACCAGTTTCCTTGATCCTCACTGTATCCACGCCCCTTTTAAAATAAGTCGACGAAACCACAAGCTATTAATTTTCAATGCTGTCCAGCTGTAGCATTCCTAAACAAGAATGGAAGGAATGAGGACGATCCGACTGAGATCAACCCTTTTGAACTTAGTACCGCTTAGCTGGAAATGGCGTCTAAATGAAAAGAGATGGGTGCAAATATTGCAGGGAAAGTGCCATATCAGACAAGCGGCAGGAGTGTGGCTTTAGACAGGGCAGGCTTGGTGAGGTCCTTGTGTGGAGGCTGGTTTGAAGACACCATGCTGCTTTTTTGTTGTTGATTTTCAAATAGGTTTGCTAAGCGCTCATGTCAGATGATGTGATTTTACCAGAGTCGGTGGATTCTCTCTGGGCTGCCTTAAGTCGACTGACACTGCACTAGAGGTGACTAAATAAAGTCTATGGCACTCTGTTTATTCTTAACTAATGTTGTTTTTTTGTATTCATATGTCCTGCAAGAAATGATGGGCGAAGTCTTGATAGCACTTAAGGAAACAAGGTGAGTCAAAACTAATTAGATGCCATGAATAATCAGCCTGGGAGGATTGAGATTAAATCATATCGGAAGGTTTGGCAGTCAGGCGCGGAGGTGTCAAGGTTTTGCATGGAGGTCCCTTCACCTCCTGCTTTTAGTGCCACACCGGAATCAGAGAGAAAACGAAGGTGTTGCGGAGACCAGCGGACACTGACGATTACCGATAGGTGGTCTTGCTTCGGAGAGGGAGCAGCCTTCAGGAGGCTAAGCCAACTTAATGGCAAAGTATGTGGAATGCTAATTTTCCCCTGGTATGCTTGATGATCTGTTGCCACGGAAACCCCCCTCCAAAAAAAAAAAAAGCTACTGAGCCTTCCCCGGGCGCGAGTCCTGCACCGTCTACAACATCAATTTACAACGGGTGACGTGACTTACTTAAAAGCTGGCCTTTTAATATTCCGCACGTGAAGCATGCTGTTCTCCTTGAGCCCACAGCATGGTACTGCCTTTGTGAGTCCGTTTGGCCCAAATGACGAATGGCTTGTCTGCCTATGTCCGTTTGAAGCTGGGTGTGATGGAATAATATGTAGCAGTGTTCACCTCCACATGTTACTGTGGTAGGACTGTGGCGTCGGGTAGAGAAAAGGCATGTACCTCTCTTTGACAAGTTGCAGTGTTCCCCCCGACCAGCAAAGGGCGACGATGAGAAGCTCTCCCGAATGCCTTCAGATTGCACTCTTTGTGAAGAGTGTCAGACCCCTTACCACTGACGCTGGAAGGTCACTTTACCACTGTAATACCCAACAGCACCGCACTCGTTCGTTATATTAAATAGCCTGTCATTTAGGTGTTATGAAGACAAATGACATTTTGCACTCGTTACTAATGCTTGTGTTAATCTCGCTTTGGGGGGTTTGGGGATAAACAAATAACCAGCTATCATAAGAGAACATTAAGAGGATATATTTGTTTTACTCTCTATGAAAATACTGGGAGGTTTGAAGATCATATTCAAATGGGTCGACGGTTTATGGTGTAATGTGAGGTTTCTCTGTCTTTCCGGACCCATTTGGGCTCTGGGCCTAATCACCTGGCCCCAGATCAGTGTGACGTCCGTCTGTGTTACGCCTCCTGCAACAGATGGGCCCACTCAGCGATATCTGTACACCTGTACATGTTCCTCCTAAAAAAGGGCTTTCATTTCAATATTCATCTTTCCAGAATAAATGAAAAAAACTCTTTGTTTTGTGATGCAAACTACGCACTTGGAGCCACGGCCCAGCTCCAAAAGGACACACAAAAAGGAAAAATAATACTCTTGTTTTTCCTTTTGAATGAGCCAGCAATTATGTAGAGAGGACAGGTTGGTCTCTGGACATGAGGGCAGCTTTAGGTTTTTATGACACGAGGTAAATCATGTTCCGGCAGTATGTTGATGTCGTAAAAAAGGCAGTTTGAGGCCAAGGGAAAAACATGGAGGGCAAACGGTTCTTGTCCTGCTGGAGATCTATGGGCAGGTCTCTAAGCCACGGATAGTGCCCCCCCCCCAGCATGGATATCTTTCACTCAGATTGAATGCAAAATCAGGAAATTAGTGAAAGTCACATCAGACTGTGCACTGTGAAAACAATAGGTAGGTGATTTAAAAGCACAGTCCCTCCGTCTCCCAGTGGGGTCAGACTTTTCGCATTAGAACCAGTGACTTGAGAACTGCCTGCACCTCTTCCCAAGGGGTCCACCTTAAAGGCAATCCCACCACAGCCCCCCAAGGGTAACCTCCCACTGCTGAGGTGGGACACTGTCCACTAGGTGTTCCTGTGGGAACAATGGGGGGAGGGGTTTCAGATCTCTGCTGCTGTGAAGGTACTGGGGCTTTTGGTGCATTCAGGGTGAATTTTACCCACACAAACACAAACAAACACACATACCTACACACCCCAAACTGCCTGCACTCACACCATTTAAGTTGCCAGTTGGCTTCTCTCAGCCAGTGTGGTCCGACCACAAAGCCACAGCCAGAACCAGGCCCGGCGTGAAACCCATCCGAACATGCCAGGGCCTGCCACTTTCCACAGGTCCGATAAGCACGGCTTACTCACCCCCGGTGGAAACGATTTGGTCACCAATGGAGCATGGATCTGTTTTCCCTCCCCCACATACCCTGGTGTATAATCATGCAGCCTCCAGTCACATAACCCCCCCCCCGGCCTCTTGCCTTGACCACCCAGACCAAACACTCTACCACATTTTCCCAGAATCCCTCAGGGATTTCCCATACATTCAGAAAGTTCTCCACTCTTTACATTGTAATTGAATTTCATTGACTGCTGTGTCGGTTCTGTTCTTGTTTGCTTTGAGGCCACAGCGACGGCGGACATCAGTTTTATACAATTACTGTAGCATCCAGTCATCGCCAACCAGAGATGGGTTTGTGGTTTTTGGGGCCCCATTCACAAAGTTACTCTGGGGCCCCAAAATTGCAGCGAGTGCTTGTGAGCCAAAACAGAAACAAGCGGGAATTAATAATGGTGAAATATCTGCAGAGCAAACCTTCCATTTATTCTGAGGTGGGTTGGGGTGGGGCCCCCCAAATTTCAGGGGCCCCATGTAAATGTGCGGTTAGAGCGGCAGTAAGCAGTCCTATTGCCTGTCGGATGGGTCTCAGTGCATCTTTTTGCTTTCATGTGTGCCCCCCCCCACGATGGGGGCATGTTCTCTGGACTGCCTGTCCGGCAAAGACATCAGTCACAGTGTGTGGTTCAGTATGAAATAGGGGTCAGGTGTCTCTGTGTAACTTTAATTTGGTTAAAATGGAAACACACTCACAGAGACACACCGCAAAGATACGGGGGTGCGTTTCAAGTCCAACAGAATTATCCCTCAAGGGAAAACAGCAAAAGCAGAAACGCAGAGCTTGGAGCGTTAAATGAATCGTCCGGACACCCCACGCTCGTGTTATAAAAGCATGTCGGCTGAAATATGGCACTTCGTGGTCTAACAAGGTTAATGAACTCCCGCTAACTTTAATAGTCTGTTTCTCTTCTGTTCGTTCGGCACCCTAATCTCTCAGCTGAGGGGTGGCATTTGAAACCAAAGCTCACTTAAGCCCCCTTCCCCCCATGTTCCCCCCATGCCAAATTTTGGAGCTTTTGTGTTGAGAATATGAAACAAGAGATGTTTCAGGCAGGGAAGAGTGGTAAAAATACGGGTTCTGGGATTCACCTGTATGGGGGGGCTCACCTCTCAGGTGGGGGGTGCCAGTAATGATTTCTGAGTTCACAGTTCTCTGCCTCTCGTACCTGCATCCCGAAGAAGTGATCCCCCCCCCCCACTCCACCCCATAGCCCTGGGACCAAGGCGGGCTCATTATCGCCACAGTCAGGGACGCGGAACCGAGACAATGAGAAAGTTCGTACCGGTGGCTTCCGGGCCATTCCGTGTACGGGCTAGTTACCGGGAAATGATGGAGCACAAATGCACGCCTTCCAGCCCCGTGCCCCCCCCCCCCCCCCGCATGCGACTTCCTGTGCCATTTTTTCAGGTGTTTGGAGAAGACAGCAGGGCCCCACTAAATTTGAAAGCACGTGCTAAAAAGTTCTTTTCTTTTGTTTATGTGAAATCGGATGTCTGGCAGGGCCGAATTGGTTATTAATTCATTCCGCAGGATCGTTATGGATACGGACGTGGTCTGGTCCGTCCTGAATCTCTAATGAGATGCCTGTCCATTGTTCCTCGATTGATTCATTTCGAAAGGTTCATTTTTTTTGTGACACGTAATTAATTATTACTATTTATTATTTCCCCACCCCCCTCCTGATTATGCTGCTTGTATTAACGAGTAAAGCAGTCGAGTGAAGCCACGAGGGAGAGAAAGGTGCCCCCAGCATTTCATTAAAATACAATTATAACGCAGTAAGGTCAGAGGCATGGAGTCACATGACATAGAGAATCACATGACATTGAATCACATGACACCTTGTTTATTTTGCCTCTGCTGCACGAAAAGTAAAATCTACCGTTGAAAATTTTCAGGGTTCTTACCAGAGAACCTATTTTCTTGATATTTTAGTGCATATATATATATATATATGTGTGTGTGTGTGGGTTTGCATAGATCACATTTGGGGACCAAAATGTCCCCAAAGTGCGGTAAAACCTGAAACTTC
>JAODJX010000083.1:20047355-20058029 GCA_026776945.1 Isichthys henryi
TTGGACTGTGGGGGGAAACCGGAGTACGCGGAGGAAACCCCACGACGACATGGGGAGAACATGCAAACTCCACACACGTGACCCAGGCAGAGACTCGAACACGGGTCCCAGAGGTGTGAGGCAACAGTGCTAACCACTGCACAACCATGCCGCCCCACCTGAGAGAGATATTTCCTTAAAATAATACATACTATGAGGTTCAAGGCAAGTAATGCTTTTTCCATTTCTCCAGAACAAAACCTCTATTATATATTGAAATGAAATGTGTTCCACAACAGATTTTCACCTATGATCCCTTCTTTTGTACCACAGAAAATGCTGTCTTTGTCGGCAGTAGTGGCATGGCAGCAGAATTAACACCATACGGATTGTGGATGTTTTTGTCTGGTCTTGTCAAGTGCTTGACCTGTTTTTGTGCTTTTCAGCTGATTAAATTGGTTTAAGAAGAGATGTTCACACATTTTTTTTCTTGTAGCTCAGAGTTATGGAATAGGAGGTATGGGAAGTGTTTTTGTAAATTGCTACAAGTATAAACACTGCAGTTTGTGCAAGACGGATAAATTAATAAACAATCCCCTTAACCCTGACTCAGATAGACAGAAAATGGATGGATGAATGGATAGATGGATGGATGAATCAACAGCCATACAAAAAATCATGTTAACACACCTCTTGCATGTAGAGATGATGTTTGCCACCACCAAAAACAACATGGAGGGCCCCAAACTGACTTTTTCAGTGAGTCCCTGTAAACCACAAAACAGCCCCTTCTTGCATACTATGCAAGAGCTTCATCTGGGATTGTCCAAATCAGGCCAGTTAGTCCCCTCTGTCACTGTTTACTAGTCTGTCTCTCCTCCTCTTCTTCTGCTTCTGCCACTGGATGATGTTGAATATTTAGATTTATTCTCCCCAAACAATGTCCAAGGTCTCTTTTGTGTAAGCCTCATATCTGTGGGTGCAGGATCCAGCCACCGTTTGACTGCTTAAATGCTGCCTTCTGCTTAATGTTGTCCGTCAGGGCGTGTGGCAGATAAGAGGATACGAAAGACGGATGAATGCATGGATGGATATAAAAATGTGGAAAGGAGGGGGGATATTTTTATGTTCCGATGCATTTATATTGTAATTCAGGAAAGACAAAAATCTAATAGATTGAAAAGTAACAACTAAGTCATCCAAACTGACTAAGAAATAATGGTGACTGACATACATATATATACATTTGTATTTTATTATGTATACAAAGCATATTTGAATAAGTAAAATTCATAGACACTGATTCAATGGTGGGGGTGACACTGTTGCCTGAAACCTGGGTTCAAGTCTCTGACAGGATTCCATGTGTGTGGAGTTTGCATGTTCTCCCTGTGTAATCATGGGGTTTTCTCCAGGTACTCCATTCCCTCCCCCACATTCCAAAAACATGCTGTACTGTAGTTAATTGGAGTTATCAGATTGCCCATAGGTGTGTGCCCTGTGGTGAGTTGGCGCCCCCTCCTGGGTTCTTCCCAGTCTTGCACGCATAGCCTCCAGACCCCCTGCAACCTTGAACAGGATGAACAGTTTCAAAAAATTGAAAGATGGATGATTTAATGGCATTGTCATATTTTCTTTCTTAATTAGGTTACAGGCCTGCTTTTCTGGAAGGTGTGATCGCTTCTCCACACAAATGAAGCCCTTTGGATATATCACCATGGTGATAGTGGCACAAAATATAAATTTGAGCCAATCAGATTTCCTGCCAAGGGGTCCTGTTATCACCTCTTGGTCTTGACGAGAAGCAAGCTCTTCTCTATTCAAGCTCAGAACAGGTGTCATCTAGTCCACCCAGAGCCCCGAGTTTGCTTCCTGCGTCCTGCAGGTACAGTGGCATAAAGACATGATTGTGACAGACAGAATTTGCCAGAATGAAGCCTGTTAATATCTGCTACAGTATGGCTTCCAATTAACAAACTTAAGCCACAGGTGAAAAGGAATTACACAGTAACTTCATGGCTATCAGATCAAAAACAGGTAATGGCACAGTATGTTAAGACACAATCCCACAGAGGTACAAGGATATAACAGTCTATATTACAGAGACTTTTCATTCGTGTTGTTGTCTTGACACAGCACTCTAAGGATGGCATTTTAACTAAGTTCTGGAACAAGGGTGGCTTTTACAGAATACTGCATTCTGACAATGTGCAGTAGAGATGGAATTAAGTGAACCAGTATATCTGTCAAGCCCTGCACTCCTGCCCCTTTGTTCTTTCCTCTAATGAGCCACACCTGTTACTAATTAATCAGCCCTCATGTGTCTCACTCCAGCTACCCCTCATCTGCTCCCTCGTTAGTGATGTAAAAGAGTGCCTCCCAGGCCTGTGCTCCCCAGTCCGGTCATTAGCGTTGTCCCAGTGTGTGCTCCTGGGCTTTCCACTGTGTTTCCGCTACCTTTGTTTGCCCCCCACATTGTCTACCTTTTCTTTGCATTGTCCGCTCCAAATAAATCCCATCTTGTTTGTCCTCATGCCTGCTCCTGCCTCCATCTTTGCTGGTAGCTTGACAATATCACAGAAACGGCAAGTTAACCAGATAAAAAGATCAGGAAGAACAACAGTCTACCATTCACTTGACGAATGGTTGGATGTTTTATAAAGTATGTGGTCTGCAAATGTATTATTAAGTAACATTCATACACTGCAAGAAGACATGCGGTATCATTTATTAAACTGTACTATATGGGATCAGTGTTATCTTAGGGCATTTTGCCTCTACTTTGGCTGAAAGTCAGCCTATTTGTTGCCTGTTAGATATGTAATAATGATAATTATAAATCCTGTATAATGAGTATTTAGACTGCTTGATCCCGACGGATGAATTTACCTGGAATGTGGCCAAATAATAACATCACTTTCAGACTTGCACTGCTTGGTATTTTAGTAACCGTGTTGTGGTGTGTGTTTCATGGGTACTTAATCTGATTTATTTCCATCCCATCTTCAGTCTATTTCCACTGTTTATGCATCTTTTTCTTCTCTCCTCCCCAGCCTATATCCTGTTACTCAGGCATTTATAAAACCACTCAATATAACTAAGAATGCAAATGAATGGCTGCTGGTGGACAGTGCCTGTAATATTTGGGCTGGGAGGTGCTCCAGAGCGGACATCGTCTGAGCGTAATTAAAATCTGAGACTGCGGACACTGACACCATCTGAAGTTCTTGTAATTAATGTGATTGCTTTGTTGAGGGTGTAATATATTCTGATCTTGGCATATCGTCAGTTATCAGAAAATGAGTTATGGAAGGGGTATCCATCTATCTCAGTTTGCCATATGATTTCAACCTCTCCAGAGGCCTTTCTATAATTGATGTTGTAAACAATAGCCATTTATTTCCTTTTGAGGGGTGGGGGGAGGGGACTCTGCTTGGCAGTGTCAGGTGATCATTGGGTGTCCCCATCCTGATGTTCATTTCCTGTGGATAGTCATATGTGAACATGTTTACCTTTTTCCTGTTATTTGTCTAGCCCAGTCAGTCATGCTAAGTGAGTCTGTGGTCCTCCTGGACTCTAGCTAGAACATACCACCACTTCTCCCTGAAGAGGGGAAACGCTGTGAATGAAGCCTTCCCTGGTTTCCCTGTGAAATGGTTCGGTCCTCAAGCTGAAATAAGTTCTGGTAGAAAAGAAGCATGTTTACCATCTTCACAATTTAATTTGTTCTGGGTATTGACCTTAACCAAACAACCGACACAGAAATGCCTTGGATAGGTAAACATCCTTTGTAAATAAAGCTGATTCTGCCTCTGATTCTTTGTGCCGCTTGGACAAAGTGTCTTAATGTGTTCACTGATGATCCGTTAAGTTGAGGTCATGGCAGAATTTGCATATCTGCAAGGATTGCCAGTTCCACAATGACTGCTTTCAACATTATTTTCAACAATATTATCTCATTATTATATAAAGGAAAGTGTTTCTGAATGGGCCCTGCTGTGAGACATTTAAGCTGAAGTGGTATCTGTGGATGTGTGTGTGTGTGTATGTGTGTGTGCACTGATGTGATTCCAGCTTACATATTTCCTGCACGCCCTGATGAGCTCGCAGTTGCCTAATTACAGTAATGACCTGCATTACAGCACACAGGATGCAGGAACTGCTCCCAGAATTAATTTCCACTTTCTCAAATCACATAAGAGACGGGTCACCACCTGACAATATTGCAGAGCTGCGCAGGAACTCTCCCAAGCATGCAGATCATGTGTCAATTACCTCTGCTTTAGGCTCCTGCTAACGTTAGACTCATATATGATAGGGAGTCAGGGGCGATTCTCAAATTCTTTGAAGGTGAGGGGTATTAGAAGGGAAATAATTCATACAGAAAGGCCAACATTATCATCGGGCAACTATATGTTTTTAGTTGATGAGTGACCAATCAGCTTTCAGCTCACTCGGGTACACGCCCCTGCATGCAGTCCTATCAGCACCAGATGGATCACATTTAGGAAATACTTCTCCCTGCTCTGGTCTCTACCCTTTATCAAACCCCCAATGTCATTGACCCTAATCTCTCTCTGCTCTCACTCGGCAATATTTGACCATGTTCTTTGTACATATTAGATTTAAAGCCTTGTTCTTCTGAAGCTTATTCATATGACTGGTTTTTCCTGATGGGTTT
The DNA here is from genome assembly GCA_026776945.1 of Isichthys henryi. Taxonomy (NCBI): domain Eukaryota; kingdom Metazoa; phylum Chordata; class Actinopteri; order Osteoglossiformes; family Mormyridae; genus Isichthys; species Isichthys henryi. The sequence continues at coordinate 20,052,016 of JAODJX010000083.1, forward strand.
GGAACTGACTGTTGAATCCACAGCTTTTTACTTTAATCAGATGCTTTATATGTTGGTAAAGGAGCCTTCTGTGCACAGATGGGGCATCTTAAAATGTAGATATACTCCTCACTGGGTTTGACACCTGAACATGGTGTATACCTTGAAGGGTTGCTGATGGTTCAATGGTCTCATTAAAAATTTTCTATGGGACAGCCTGCCCCATGGTGCAAAATTACATCTTCGGCTGGAACGCTGGCATGCAGAACATTATAATACGGCATGTGTAACAAGGTTGGGCGGAACCTGGGAATTAGCTAGCCAATGGTAAAACTTGATAAATACCTGTGGATTCCTTGTTATGCAACTGATTGTCAGTATATGCCCTTAGCTGTGATTAAAGTCCTCTCGAAAGACATAATTAGCATGTGAAATAGATTTTGTAAGGATCTCCTTGAATATTCAAAAAGACCAATTACACCTACTCCTGTTATCCTCTGGGATGGACCTTAGCAGAACCATTCCCAAACAAATACTTGTATGCATTTTCAAACATTTCTATTTATTGTGGTTTCACTTTTTTCAGTGTTTTTGCTTAATCCTTTGTTTATAAAACTTGTTCTTCAATAAAATGCAAAGTTTTGAGCCTCAGAGAATTTTTTTCTCCCTTGGTAAGGCTATTGGGTGTCTGGGTCACATGACTTGTCACATGACTAGGAGGAGGAGCTGTCATATAAGATCTGAACCCTGCTTAGTTGTAGTAGTGCAATCAGTGAAGCCAGCAGATGCAGCAGAACCAATAAAGGACTGACATAAGGATGCATGCTCCGGAATTTTCTGATAAAGTTATGTAACACTTGTCCTGGTTGCAGTTTTCAAGTCAGAAATGCTCTCATCACACATATAAAACCAAAAAACAGACTCAGACGGAGTGCTGGAAATGAAATGAATCTGCATGTGGAGAAAGGTCATGTGACTGTATCGCAATGATTATAATGTCAGATCAACCGATATGCTGCGGAAGGGAGTCGTACAGCTGGTGTATCCTATCCTGTGGCAAGTTGGCCCACAGCTGTTGTAACTGACCCCTGAGATCCTGCAAGTTGGCACTGGGTCTGAGTTGACGTCCAAGTCGATGCCAAACATGTTTGATTGGGGAAAGATCAGGGGACCCGGCTGGTCATAGGAGGACCTCATCACGATGAAGACAATCCATACATAGATGTGCTGTGTGTGGATGGGCATAGTGTTGTTGAAAGTCTGTACCAGGGTGCTCTCTTGGGAGCGATAAGACATGTGGACGCAGAATGTCAGTGACGTTTCGCTGTGCCATCAGAGACCCCTGAATCACTACCAGAGATGACCTGAAGTCATACCCTATGGCTCCCCACACCATGATGTCATACCCTATGGCTCCCCACACCATGATGACATACCCTCTGGCTCCCCACACCATGATGTCATACCCTATGGCTCCCCACACCATGATGTCATACCCTATGGTTCACCACACCATGAAGCCAGGAGTAACGTATAGTAGGTGTGTTTCTCCACAACATTGGCAGGATTGGTCCTCTCCCCTCAGCATCGCCATACGTGCACACGATGGTCATCCTTGGTAATGCAGAACTGAGATTCATCGCTGAACATGGTATGACGCCACTCGTCATCAGTATATCTCTGCTGCACATGCCTCCCGGTTACGGCACCACTCCAAATGCAGCCGTCTCTGCGCTGGTGTTAATGGGAGCCTATGCATGGGACAGTGAACCCGTAGTCTGGCTGATCCCAGTTGATGAGACACGGTGCGGGACGGCATGGGGGTGTTGTCCAATAATGTGTCTAGAAAGCAGCTGCAGATGTGATGGGGTTCTGTAATGCTTTGCGCATAATACGATGATTCTCCCTTGGTGTGGTCTGTCTTGGTGGACCGGAGTCTTCACGATGTGTGTGGCTGCTCTCACGTGTCCATTGGTCCCAACATTGGGCGACTGTGACATCTGCATGCCCCACATGCTGGGCAATTGCACAATATGACCACCTGACTTTATGCAAACCCACAATGCAACCCCTATCAAACTCTGTCAAGTGCTGGTAATGCTGTCTAATGCGTCTACGAGGCATCCTCTGTGTCTGGTGACTAGACGTGCCAGCTCCTTGCAAATCAAATCATTTACATAGCAATCGCTGGTCTGCACATGTACCGAGTTACATTCAGATCAGACCATTACTTCTGGGTGCTTAACTTTTTTTGTCACTGAGTATATGATCAGTCTAGCTTCAGAATTTCACCCTCAGCTGAAAACCACACATTAGAAAGTAATTCATTTGCATTAATTGCTATTCTTTCTTTGAAAAGCTTATCAAGACATTTTGGACTATAGGTGAAGTCCAAGGCTCCGACAAGCCGCTGCATACAAAAAATGGGTTCATCAGGTCATCATAATTGGGGCTGTTCAGGCCTGAGTACATGTTTTACTACATCAAGAGTAAAAACGAATATGATCATTTATGCCTCCCCTGTTTTTATGGATAGTAATCAGTTGCTTATTTCATTTTCACCTCATAATGGCAGTAACAAAAACAGTCATTACGAACAGCGTCGCCCCAAACCCAGACGCTGTGAACAATAACCATGCATGCCATAGGTAACCGAGCCTGCTACCTCAACCGGGTCATGGAGGAGGTCAACCTGGAAAAGAGAACAAGGAATTGTCTAAATTAATTACAACAGGAGTGCTTTCACTGAGGGTGTAAATTATTCAAAATTCAATACCCATCCATCCATCCATCCATCCATCTTCCAACCACTTATCCTGGTCAAAATTTTTTAACCCATGGTCACATGCTACGAAAACCTGACCCCTAAACCTTAACCAGGTACCTAAACCCACAGAAATAACTTCTCAATCAAAACACTAACCTGCTGCCTCATTCAGCTAAGTAATCAGTTATGGCTGAGACTTAATTACTGGATTGTTGTTAGCTTAGAGCAAGGCTTATTTCCATAAATAGTTGACTAAAATCGACAACTTGTGTACGACCACAGAGTAACTTAAAACACTGGTCATGTTTATGACAACCTGTGTTTCCAGAAGTAATTTGACATGTTCTTTTTGATCTTTGTGTTCTTTGGGTAGTTCAGTAATTAGTGTAAAAGATTAAACAAAATGTAAGGTCTTTTGTCACTTGCAACATCAGCCTCTTAATTAGTCTCCAGTGTAACAATTGGAGAATTTTCCAGCGTTGGGGGAGGGGGTAAATGGGGTGCAAAGGTATTAGTATTGAGGTTTGGGGGTACTGTAACGTAGGGAGGATTTGCAGAAGGCCAAAGAACCAGCTGGGGGCATCTCAGCTGGTAATGAAGCAATGGCATCTTCCTAAAATACATTCAATTTCAATTCAATTCAATCCAATTTAATTCAATTCAATTCAATTCAATTTTTTAATATAGCCTTTTCACAACACAGCTCTAGCTGGTCACTCCTTCTTCCTGTGCTGTTGGCTGCTTTTGATAGGCTGTCAGGCCTACTTACCATCCTGAGTTGGTCTCCACTGGCAGTTGCCAGCCTTATTATGGGCCGGGTCCTGTCTCTAGACTCCCCGATGGCCACAACAGTGTCATTATGCAGAGATATCTGTCCGTGGTGCTGAAGGATTGATGTTGCTGCATGTTAACAGGTTGGCGTGACGTACTCACGGGGCTCCTGGGAATTCAGTTTGGTTCATTTTATCTATGTGCTTTTTTGTTAACCTAGCCAAGATAAATCCGCCAAGAAAACACCTAATAACAGAGCAAACATCCAAATAAATAAATAAATAAAAGGAGCGCAATTTTGGAGAAAGTAATAGACTGCAAGCAATTTCCTAAGCAAAGACTGAAAAGAGAAGAGGCAATTTTGAATAACCAGTCGTAGCTTTAAATAAATTAAAATTAAATAGGGGAACAGAGAGCCCCCATCCGTGCCGGCAGATCACAAACCTGGCAATGAACATTTCATGCAGTGCGTTATGTGGTTGGATGTCTGATTCATGGGTGAACAGCTCACCTGTAAGTCGGAGGATGGACAGACTTTAATGTTTGCCAGACAGGTATGGACTTAGTGATGCCATATCTGAAAGTCCCTCTAAATTTGCATCAAACATCCGAGCACAACGCCGATGGGATCAGGGTATTCGCATGCCCTTTGTTGATATATTCCGGTTGGCTTGTCATGGATATCCACTGTTTGGTCTGTATAATTTCCTTCAGGAGTAATTTCATAGGTCTTGTTTAGTCTTGCGCCCTAACGAGAGTATTATTTGTGTTCTCCAAGCTTTCGCTTATATTTCTTAAAGCGGTTTAACGAATTTCAGATCTTCGTGGGTCACTTAAATCTATAGGATTAAAGGCGCTATTTTAATGATCTGACCTGGTGGAAACATATCACAAGCTCACAAATAAAAAAAACACATTTATAAGAGGATACCTTGTCAGAAACTGCTAAATCCTGCATGAGGGATGGCGTCCCACAAGTTGGAAGTTTTTAGAAAGTGGATATATGTGGTATTCCTCTGTTCAGTCTAAGAAACACCCATCTCCTTAATTACCTTGCATTACAGAAAGGGAAATTGTACCAAAGTGAGAATTTTAATGAGTTGCCTTCATCTTATCTCTTGCTGGATATTCGGTTGACTGACAGATACACATTTACTACTATTCACTGGGGGGTGACTGGAAAGTAGTCGACAGTCGGATCGGCGTCCAGTCTTAACGATGGAACGTGATTTGATCAATCTCTCATTGGGTAAGTACAAATTTCACCAAAATAACCACCTTTATCAAAGCAACAAAGATCCACAATGTCCTTTCCAGCATTTTTTGGACATAACTTGTGTCCAAACCCTCCAAGCACCCTTTCAAGCACACAAACAGTTCTGTCTCATTTGCTAGACACTCATTTTAAACTCGTCCAACAGATGGACTTTCATCCATCCACAAGACCTGCTAATAGGCCTGAATACTCCAGTGTTTGTGGTGTTTGTTCTCTGTAAACTGTAGGTCACATCATGCTCAGAAACATTTATCATTCTGGCGATGACAGAACCCATCTTCACTCAAAATGTTAATTTCATCCCTTTATTCAGTTGTTAGCTGTGCCTTTCTAGCTATTATAAAATAAAAATAACAAATATTTACCAAAAGTTCTGACTTATCAGTTGTGATACAGTATTGAAATGAGAAGCAGACAGTGCATTGAACCTCTTACAAACTGATCTGGGATAAGGCAGACAAGTGGCTATCATTTAGTTTATTAAGACACTATCAAGGGAAGTCAAGAGCAGATGAAACTCTGATATTAGTAAATATACTTCCAACACAAAGTGAATGTTAATGCACTGAAGACAGACCAGATATGTCTTCTTCAAAACCAATAGTTTCAGCCTTTGTGGCTAAATAATGTCTTACTACAAGCTAGAAAATATAAAATGAAAATGAAAAGCAGTCAGTTACAGGTGTTTTATGTATTGAAAATATTTTCTGATGAGAAAAGTTTGACAAAGCAATGTATGGTTTATTTTTTTAAAAATCTGAGCGTGGACCCAAACTTCTGGCCTGTAGTGTTTGTGTCTGTGTCTCACAGAAGAGCATGATGGGATATATGAAAATGAAAGCTTTCCACTATATCTGTACTCATACATGCACTAATGGTAAATAAAGCAGAGTGCAACAGAAGATAGAGTGAATTTTCCACCATTTTTCCTGTGGTTGAAATTTTAAAAAATTTTTTCTACCACACTCCTCTAGAGGTGACAGAGATTGGCAGAAGTGCTTGACAGCAGGGACGGATTACGGACCGGGCCAGCGGGGCCGCTGCCCAGCGGTCCTTGAGGTGCAGGGGGCCCGTGGGGCCCCTAGCCCAAAACAATTTGCAACGCTTATCAACAATGTATTTTCGTTTGTCTATCTTAGAGGGACTACATTCTTTGATCCTCTGCCTACAAGGGCCCCTGACCCTATAGGGAGGGCGTTTGGCTGCCAAGGGCCCTTGAAT
>JAODJX010000083.1:20067611-20087465 GCA_026776945.1 Isichthys henryi
CATGTCGTCGTGGGGTTTCCTCCGGGTACTCTGGTTTCCCCCCACAGTCCAAAAACATGTTGAGGCTAATTGGACTTCTTAAATTGCCCATAGGTGTGCACGTGAGAGTGAATGGTGTGCGAGTGTGCCCTGCATGCGATGGGCTGGCCCCCCATCCTGGGTTGTTCCCTGCTTCTGGGATAGGCTCCGGACCCCCCGCGACCTAGTAGGATAAGCAGTTTGGAAAATGGATGGATGGATGGATGGATGGCTGATAGGGCAGCCATCACACCTGGATTAATAACAAGTTTGCATTCGATTGCCGTCAATCAATGGAGAAACAGGCCAAATGACATGTGTTTGTTTACAGTGGATCAAATGTAGATAGTGACAAAATCACCTTCTAAGCAAGTTGATTCACCTCACATGTGTAATCCGTAATCTCAGATCTCAGAATCCCGATCTTGATCAAAGCAGAAGCTTCATAAACGCCGAACAATCACTTCATAGCCACAATAGTAACAAAGAGAGCAGGGCCATTGATATTTAATGCTGGCACACCTGGGTGTCCTTCTTATGTTGTAGGAACATTCATTGTCATTGAAACAGACTTTAAGATGGCTGTGATACATGCAGCAGGTTTTAACGTGGGATGCAAACCGTGCACCCAGGTCTATACAAAAGACAGGGCTAAAAAGCGCCAAAAAGAGGCTGATCTGTGCAATTCACACAACACAGAAATTTCCATGGAAAGCAAGAGCACTCGCCTGCAATGACAGTCATTCTGGAGTTTCTGTATAAAATGTGCACAATAACTGCCTCTTGAAAACAAGGATCTTAATTGAAAATTTGAATTAATTAACTACCGCCCCCCAATTCCTTTTCCACTGATTCATTTTCAAGCAGATAATGGCTTCAGTGTGTGACTAGGATGTAACCCTTTTTGAAAAGGATTTTCATATGCTGCAATGCTATACTGAAAGGCTATTATTTTGTAAAAGATGAGGGCCATCCTTAGGTTTCAGTGGTAATATTTTACTGCAACACACGCAAATAAAAGTCTCTCTCTCCATCATCACTGTCAGGTATTACATTTTTCTTTATTTGTTGGGGTAATTATTCCTCCTGAAATTACAGTTGGAGCCTCAAAGCATCATAAAAGGTATGTGAAAATTCAATACTCATGTGTGATATGAATAGTAATCGAGGTTTGAGGCTGAGATATGTGTAACTAGTTCTTGAATAAAACAGCAGTAGCTCTAAGCGGTCTTTGCCAGTGGATGTTCGAAAGGTAGGCCTCTTTCAAAGTCACTGAGATCTCTCCTCTGCTCTACCAGATACCTGAATGTCATCAGTGCAATGCATGACAAGTGTAATTACAGTCACTTCTTTTCAAGTCTTGATGTATTCGAGCTGGAAATGAAGCCAACTACAGATGTGTCCAAACAGAAGTTTGATTAGTGATCTCACTACAATAGTGTCTTCATTGTGCACAGTCTTTCCCCCCCAAATCACACGTCTCATCCAGTAAGCTGTACCACTCCTAGGTAGTTTGGATCTTACAGAGGTCTCAGTGTGTGGTATGTAGATTGGCAGGTTAGGTGCGTTTTTTGTGATTAGAAGGTTGATGGTTCAAATCCTGGGGTCAGCAGAGTAACGTCCCAGTTGGGAGCTTGAGCAAGGCCCTTAAGTTACTAACCTGCATCCATCATCAATCCCCTGTTCAGAACCCAGACCATATTAAAACAGTTGGTGAACTGCAAGTGATTTTGCTTGTGTCATATTTCTAGATTTATTCCCTGTTACTTAATACTGAAAACCTAGGAAATCATTCTCATGTTTTCTCATCATTGCTAATTAGGGTTTTACCTGCTCAGCTGTTTTTTGGCTCAGTGATGTATAGATTTGATGTATTAATGTGTTAATGGGCACAAACTGTGGTTAATTTCAATGTGAAGCACTTGCGTCTGTGTAAGCCAATCATATTATTGAGATGATTATGGTGATCTGGGAACATGTTGTGATATCACTGACCTAATGACCAGAGGTTGGGACTCGAGTCACTGACTCGTGACTCGACTCAGATTCAAGTCACAAATTCTGGAGGCTATGGGTGCAAGGTAGGGAACAACCCAGAATGGGGTACCAGTCCATCACAGGGCAAACTCACACACAGGAAATTTGGTAACTTCTATTAACTGCACTGTGTTTTTGGACTGGGGGGATGGGGAGGGAACTGGAGTACCTGAAGCAAACTGCATGGCCACATGAGGAGAACATGCAAACTTCACACAAGGAGCCATGAAGGAGACTCAAGCCTTTTCCCAGATGAGTAAAGCAGTAGTGTTAACCACTGCACCACCGTACTGCCCACTAATTCATTTCAGTTCGAAGAAATTCAGTACATGATATCATTTAACCAAAAATCATAAATAGTTATACAATAGATTTACTTTCTTGGTGGTAGATGAATTTACTGAGCTTGTATATGTAGGAATGGTTAAAGTATACTTTGTATTTTCATGATCAATAGAAAAGTTTTGTGTGACATTTAGTCTATTCTATTGGTTTGCATTTAGCAGAATCATTACATTTTAAATTCAACAAAATTTCCAAAAAAGTTTTTGTGTCACCATTTTTGATGATTTTTCCTACTACACTGCAGGTACCAAAAAAAATGATAATTCAATACTACTGCCGTTACTTGGCTCAAATATAGCTTGATGCAAAGCTAGAAAAAATTACTTAAACAAGATGGAATTGGAAAATTGGAATTGGAAACGAGATGGAGAATAATGTAGCTTCCGTCATTTTTTGTAAGCTTTGAGCTTTGTAACCCCTACACCCCTTTCAACAAAAACACATTTTTTTGTTGCTTGAATGCAGGTAAAGAGTACTTTCTTTCCAATAAAATGAAAATATACCCCTCCCTCACATGCCTTTTTAGGCTCACATTAATTATCTTTTGAAAGGAATCAAGTAACAGGTCAATGTTTTATATACAAGTACTGTAGTACACATACAAATGTATTTCATGATTAAAAAAATCATGAATGTTACTTCAAGTCCTGTTTTTAATAGTCAAAAAACCCTGAAAAAAGAAACTTAGATTTATGCAAAATTTCCTACCACGAAAAGGTAGTTTTTGAGCTTTCCCACTATCGCTATAATTGTGCCATGTAGCTTAAATAGTAAGAAAAAGTTTACAAGAATACACTCTGAATTATTTTTTTACTACCTGTGGTGTAGGAAAAGTGCTATATCTCAAAGTGAACTTTTTTTTCTTTTAAATGAACAGAAACCATTTCTCAGTTCTGGGAGGTATGGGCAATTCACATGGCAACCTTCGTCTAAATCGAACAAGTCAAACGTTTGTTGAATTAAAATGGAATATCCTAGCATTTTTTTATGAGTTTGGAGGAATATCTGTAGGTTTTCGGTCTAATGTCGAATGTATTAGCTTTTCTTGTTATTGTTTACAGATTAACAGTGTTTATTTTTTAATATTAAAATCAAATGAAAGTATGTATGTGTCATGCCCGGCTCGTCCGATCCTCGTGTGTGCCACGCCCCCCTGATTATCCACGTGTGCTTCCCTGATCTTGCCCAGCTGTGTCCGATTATTTTCTCCCAGTCCTGTCTATTTCAGTCCGTGTCTTGCCTGAGTTCCTTGCCCGTCACTGATGTTAGTCGATGTTCGAGCTTTTGTTCTGTTCCGTTCTATTCCGTCCTGCCCTGCGCGTACCTGAATAAACCCCAGTTTCCCCGTATCCTTGCCTGCTCGCCTGCTCCTTGCTCGCTCGCCTGCCCGTGCGCATTACCCGCGCTCACAGATCATGACAGTATGTCAGAAAAGAATTACAATACTTAATTTCATGTATTTGCTCCTATTTTCTTACTTATGGAAAAATAAGCTTTGTCTTTCATTTCAATGGTAGTGCTATAGCAAAAAGCAAGACATGGTACTGTAAATGCAATAGTGCTTTATTCCAATACAGACAGCCCATCATTCAGTACTTTTACATTTAAACAGCAGATGATCTTCAAAGGTTTTATGATTTAGATAGCAACATTCTGGTCTGAAGATTTTTCCAGCTACAGTGAAGATTCTCACAACTGGTACAGCGAAAGATGGCACAGCAAGGAATTCACAGGCTGGTTCTGCTCACTCAGGAGGCTGGTTTGGTTTCCTGCCCAGTAGGCCAAAGGGTTGGAACCCTCTGCTAAACATGGTTGACTCAGGTATACAGTGACATTATGTGATAGATCAGCAACTAGTTCGACTTTCAATGTAAAAAAAAAACGAAAAGAAAAAGTGTTTGGGATATGTCTGGTTTGGCACTGCAGTCATGATAGCCAGCACTGAGTTCTGGGGGCAGACAAAACGACAATTAAATTGTTAATCCTATAGGTGACACTTCAAAAGTTGCATTCCGTCATTCTGAATACAGTAACATTACAGTAACAATGAAACAGTACAGTATGTGCTGTGTATGTTAATAAGTCTTTGTGTCATCACCGTAACCACTTAATCCCAACTGGGGTCACTGGAGCCTAACCTGGGAACAAAGGGCACACAGTGCCAATTTAGACCAAACAACCTGCCCTGCATGCTCTGGACCGTGGACAGAAACCAGAGCCCCCGGCAAAACCCTACATGAACACAGGGTGAGCGTGCAAACTGTACACAGAAAGGACCTACACCAGATCCTGGGATCAAATCCAGGACCTTCTTCCTCTGAGACAGCAGCAGCACCATCCACTGTTACACCGTGCTGCCCTATGTGTAATTTATGTTGGAATATGAAACTATCCATCCATCCATCCATTTTCCAAACCGCTTATCCTATTTGGGTCGCGGGGGGTCCGGAGCCTATCCCGGAAGCAATGGGCACGAGGCAGGAATATGAAACTATTTTGTTAAAATACAGCATCTACAATATGCATCTATTTATTTGAATTCAATTGTATTTCATTTCTGCTTCCTTAAATTCCGATTTGTATTGCGATTTTGCATCCTGTCTATATCTGCAATTCAGATTCAGAAACTGGACTGGAATTTCAGGACCATTCAGTGTTAATTAAATTCTGAATGGTGCACAGCCCTGGATCGTAGGCAGGGTGACGGACGGCCGGGCTGAGCTGCTGACTATTAACTTCTCATCCAGTTGTAATATGCTGAAAATGCTTGTCTCCAGGAATCTGAAGCATTCATCAATCCTGTCTGCTGGATCATTGACGATTAAAGGGTAAGAAGTCTGCAAAAGGTTGTTCTCAAAGCATGAAACTGGATTTAGAAAGGCTTTGTGGGTGGCAGGTTAAGTGTTTTAATAATTTATATTTCATGTGCATTTTTATGATTTATATAAGACCACTTTAGTGAAAATCTGACGTTTTGGCCCCAAAACATTTTTTTGTAACCCAGGCTTTTCCATCTGTTTTATACCTGTTTTATACACCCATTTTTTATTCGCTGCAGGTGTCTTAATGACTGTGAACCTAGACTTGAAGGTTTTAAGGTCCAGTGTGGAAGTGAAATTTAAAATAGCCTTTTACTGTCATGTCACACGGGGCATGGACTGGGGAAGCAGGAACAGCACTCGAGGAATCGGGTGAATATGGGGTTTAATCAGGCATCCCTTTGAAATACTTATTTTATTAAACATTTATTAAACATGGAATACTATATGAACAAAGATATGTGAGCAGGTGGGGCCCTTGCAGGGAATTTCAGGCATTTTTAGGTAGAACTGAAGGGCTGCCTATACCAGGAACCTTGAATAGGTAACGAGATAGAAGAGCTGAGCTAAAATGTAACATCTGGCGAGTTTATGTAGGAACATCCCCCGTAGAAAAGGTATAAAAATGGAGGTTGATTTGTGAATGGGGGCTCTTCACCTTTGCATGCGGGGAACCTCTGTTCGAACAGACCTAATAAAGGGGATTCTGCATGAGTGGTGGCTCTGAGGCTAGGGATCTGTGCTGACAATTGGAAGGTTGTTGGTTTGAATCCTATAAATGCCAGAAGTGATCCTACTCTGTTCAGCCCTTGAGCAAGGCCCTCAACCTACACTGCATTGTCCTGGGTATGACGTTAATCTACATCCAGCCCTGTAAGGTCGCCCAATTTACAGGGAAAATTTGGGGGTTGGTGACAGGATTAGCATTTCAGGCACTGGAGAAAACATCACACTGTTCTGTTTCATTTGGACTAGTGTGGTACTGAGGTATCACCTGCTTTCCTTAGGTTCTCATCCCTGTGGTGGGTGTAGCAACAGACTGCAATTAGCATATGCTCTATGCCTTTTATCTATATTCATCTGAAATTTTCCTGAACGTAATTCTGAACTTATGGTCACTTGTTTTATGGTCAAATTCACGAATTGTGGGCTTACATTTGAAGCTTTTAGGTTCCCCAAAAAGCCATGATATTAGCAGATCACGGACAAGATGCTTGCAGTAGATGTTGGGTTGGGTTAAGGACGGCCATCTCAGAGTGAACATCTCAGAGAGCTTGCAGATCAGTCATGCTGGAACATCATCGACTCTATCTGAGTTTCCCTGATTTACTGATCATCACATACCTGCTGTTAAGAAGGACTGAGAACAGAGCCAGCTGTTTGAAGAAGCCAGCCCCACACTTATTTCATTAGCAATATATTATCCGATGCCCTCAGGGTTGCTATCTGTAATAATTAATTAAGCCCACCAGTTGTAAGACAGAACACAGATGCGACGTCTAAAATCAATTTGCCAGAGTAATAGTGCATTTTTTCAAGTTATCATACTAATAGAAGCATCTGGAATCTTCTCATTTGTCTCCTTGACATACCACAAAATAGTGACATTCGCCCACTCATCTTGGCTTCTGAAAGTAATGAGTTATTATGGGTTTTTATAAATGGCCACCAAGCTTGACCAACCATCATGATCTTGTGTGCCATGCAGAATGTTCTCTGCCAATTTACCCCAGCTATGTGGGTAGTAATTAGATACAACCCCACTTCTAGTTAACAAAGGCAAAATGCGCATAATGACATGACAGTCGATAAAGAGGATGCCTTTTAAAGCTCCCTTTCACTATATAACAGGTTATACTTGTCTGTTCTGTACCTGGAAACTAAGAGAAGCCACTTTAAAATCAGATTGCTCACTCTGGCTAGACACCACTCAGTATTTCGATATAGCTGTAATTATTTTTCCTTTTATAATGGGGGTGGGGGGTGGTGGATGTCAGTTTTTTAGATAGTTAAAAACAGCCCTGACCGTAGAAATATGAATATTACTTATGCAACCAGACTGGCATTTTAAACAGCCTTTCCTCCTTTCAATAATGGAAATTATCTTGATATTTTGTGATTAACACCCAATGCAGACCATCATGGTCATGTGACAGACTTCAAAGAAGCATAACTTTATTTAAAAACAACAAAAAACGGCTCAGAAACTGGGACCTGCCTAGCTGATAACAGGTTGTTTCTTCGTATTCAGGGCAGTGCCAAGCAACCCATTATATGACATAGGCAGCTGCCTGGGGCACCATCTTCTGAGGGGGAGCAGATTTAGCAAGTCAATTTCACTTTGCCTCAGACAGGGGGCGCCGGCAGTGAAGCTCGCCCAGGGTGTCATATGTGCTTTGACTGGTCAGGCTTTGCGTTTTTAAAGATTGGTCGCAGAGCATCCAGTGTGAACAACACTGAGGCTACTGACTTCAAGGTATGTAAATGAAATGGCAGAGTGGTACTTCAGCGCCAGGTTCAAAGGAAATTACAAAGGAGGGGGCCAGGCAATCAGAAAACACAATCCAGGGTCCCAAGACGATAATGAAAGACATAGACAATTAAGAAAGAGAACCAGAACCAGTCCAAATAGATGAGACGAAACACAAAGAATGAGTAGATGAACACAACCAAAACACAAAAGTAAGCAAAAAAAAGCGTCAAGTGACTTTAAAACAAGTAATCAGTTTGACTAACAGGGAATCAGTTGACTAACGGTTAGATTAACAGGAAGTGTCAATGATTAATGAGCAAACTGATTTGGAACGGAGGATGGAATTTGGACCATATATAGTAGAGAAAGGCCTGATTTTACACGTGACAATCCAAGCTTTCTGTATTTGGAAAAGATGTTTCCTGAATTAAAAAAAATTATAAATAAATAAGATAAAATAAATAATTAAACAGTGACCTATTGTGATGCCCGGCTCGTCCGATCCTCGTGTGCGCCACGCCCCCTGATTACCCACGTGTACTTCCCTGATCTTGCCCAGCTGTGTCCACTTATTTTCGCCCAGTCTCGTCTATTTCAGTCCATGTCTTGCCTTATTTCTTTATCTGTCATTGATGTTAGTCAATGTTAGTGGATGTCCTGTTCCCTTCCTAGTCTTCTTCCCGTAATAAAGCCCCGTTTTCCCCGTATTTCGCCTGCCTGCTTCTTCCCGCCCGCTTACCTGCCAGTCCGCATTACCCGATCACCAGCAACCCTGACACCTATGCTTTCTGTTTACACGGAAAATAAACGTGATTTGCAAGAAAATGTTAAGAGGCCAAAATGTCAGATTTCCACTAAAGCTCTCAGGAGATACGAATCAGTGGATAATGTAAAAATGGAGAACAAATATAGCAAATATAAAAGAAACTACGGCGGCTTGCACACTTACTTACCCTCTCATCCACAGAACCATTTGACACTTCATTTAATAATCAGTTAAAGCAGCAACTGCTTTTAAAAGAGCAGTTTTATCTGAGCCCAACATAACAAGAAATAAAATAAAATGTACTTCGTGAATAATCTGTATATTTTCATTTCAATAGTTTAATATTCTTTTCCCTGCCCAGTCTACTACGGACTCTTAAAAAAGAACTCAGTCTAATCAATTGCCCTCACTTCATCTTGCTTAAGGTTATTTTCTTTCTTATTGCTCTAGCGAACTGTTGCTGCCCAAAAAAGTGTTTTTTTTTTGTTTTTTTTATGTTTTAGGACCACATTTGATACAAAAGCTCAACAAGCTAAGCCTCGGTGCCTGTGATTGGACGGTCGTTGCTTTGAGCCCACCCTCTGCAGAATAGTCCAGTCCGTGGACCCTTGAGCAGTGCCCTTATTCCATGGGTGCCGCTGCAGGTGGCTGCCCTTCACTGCCAAGCTTGCCGTCAACTACATATGTGCCCCTGTCTCAGGGAGAGTAAGATTGGGTAAGCGAAAACAGAATTTCCCCCACAGGGATCAATAAAATATCATCGTCATTAGATTTCCCACTAGCACACCACCCTTGCAAAAGTCCAACTCCTCCCCCCAGTTTTAAAGTTTACCCATAAAATGCATTACTTTGGTTACTGTTTCCATTTCGACCTTGAGTGGTAATTTGCTGGACCCAGACCAATCTGGCTGGTTTTCTCGGAGCCTATCGCTCATATCAAAGCTAATTCTATCACCGGAATTGGATTCATGGACTTTAGCAAATCCCTGTACCTGTATCTTTCTTTATTGCTGCTAATGGTCGCTAAAGTACCAAACTCTGTCCTGGGTTTGCGGCAGATTGCTGGTAAACAGAATGGGAACTGATTCTAAAATCTGAAAGAGTAGCCAATGGGACTGTAATTCTTAATTTGGGGTTATTTTTGTACCATTGCAGTGCTATAATGTTCTGCTGTTGAGGTATAGGTTCCCACTTACCCAACAAATGGAGTTACATACAGCGTGTTTTAGCACTAACTCTATTACACAACTTTACATTCCAAGTCACACTGCTGCGCCTGCTCTTAGAATCATCAAAATTTAAAAGTTTCTTACCCAGTTTTACTGTACTGTGCACCCATGCTTTACATTTCAAAATAAAAGCCTGTAAACACGTGTTACAGGATTAGAGGAACAAGGGTGGGAAGCACATTCTCCAACACTTCCAATTTAAATAAAAAATTTAATTTGCAGTATGAACAGTAGAAGCTCTCACGCCTACATATCCCGAGTTTCATTAAAAGCCAGCGAAGACTCTGGTGGCTGGATTCAGTGCCGCTTAGCTCATTATCTGACACTGACGGAGGCCTAGGTTGCCATCTTCTGAAAGGGCATCACCATAGCCGGCCAATTTCTCTTCTTCTCCAGTAGGAGGTGTCGCGGGGTGTAGCTTGCCTAGGGCACCGTGTGAGCTTTGACCAACACTGGCTGGATCACTGGCTGGATTGCAGTCATTAGTGTCACTGGATTTAAAATGTCCTTTGGCCGATAGCTTCAGTGCGAACTGGACCTCCCACTCATCAAATTTTATGGTCTGGATTGTTTCCCCCCCCCCACCTGCGGCAAGTTTTACCATTGCAACTGGGTTTAGTCCCACAAAAATCCCCCAAATCAATGTACACTAATAAGTTTAAAAATCATATCTCCTAGTAAAGGCTTTGCCCCCCTTTTTCATAAAATTGCTAGTGACACCTCTGGTGTACATACTTGTAAATTGTCTTGAAATTGTCTTGAGTGTTATATGTCATACTAAAGGGACGCCCACAGATGACAGGTTTATGGTCTGCTACAGCCTTATGGGGAATTTCAGAGGACATACATCTGAGGAATGTTTTATGGTGGGTCAGCGGAGATTAACTCCCACCATGCTATCAAGATCCTGCCCTGTCGTTTCCATGTCTGGCCAACAGGTGTCACCGGTCACTCCTTTCCAAGTGTTTGGGTCTTTTGTGATTTGTGAATTGACCCATACCTGCTTCTTGTTGCCCCTAGTCTTTAGTGTTTGTTTAACTATAATGGCTCACACCTGTTCCTTGTTATCCTTGTGTGTACGTATGTGCCTGTCCTTGTATCTGTCCTGGTTGGTCATTGAATTTGCTCCATGCATGTTCTTTAATGTAGATAGTCTTGTTGTAATTGTTTATTAGTCTTTTGCTTGTGGTCTCTCTGATTCCCCTCTTGTAGTTCCAGGTTCTCCTTGTGTAGCCTACCTGCCTTTGCTTTGACCCCTCGTGGTCCTTTTGTTTCATGTCTAATCTCTTTAATTTGTAATTTGTTCGTCAGTAAGCCATATTCTGGATCATCCCTTCAACATGCTCATCCGTAACACAAGCGGAAAAAGCCGCTGACGTTTCTTTAATGATTCACACATCTGTGGGAGGACAGAGCCAGTAAGCAGTGTCGAACCAGCTAAATTCATTCAAATAACATAATGCCCCCCTGCTACAGCAAGCTGAACAAGACATTCATCTGCAGGGTTAATTTTGGAAGAATATAATTATGCAAAAAATTCTATCTTTGCAGGCAGTCTTGTTGTCACTGCTTCTCCCCTCCTAAGGGCTGGCTCCTCTCCACTCCCCTTTCCTGTTCCTTCCTTGAAGTTTCCTGCAGGGCAGCGTTCTCCACTCACTCGGGGAAGGTGCCACCCACGAGGTGATGCAGCCTCATGATTGGCTCGCGGTGCAAAATCTCACGGACAGTTAGAAATAAAAGAAAAAAATGAAAGTGAATGGATGGTGTGTGACTTGAGTGAAGTTTCGCTCATTTTGTTTGTTTAGGGTCTGTGGAATGGGAGGGGTGGGTAAATGGTTTGGGGGCTGAGCTTGAGAATCATTTAAAGTAAGTTTGCATTTCTTATGGGGAGAGTTTAGTGGTCCGTTCAACAACCTTTATTTTACCAGCCAGAGCATTAAGAACAGTTTCTTATTTACAATGAGAGTCTGGCAAGTGCCAAAAAGATAAAGGTATGACTCATGCATTTAATGTCAAGATGTGTGCTTGTTTGTCTGGTGCATCTACCAATCAGATGAGGAGGGTCCTAAATAAAACACTAGGTCCATCCCCGACTCCCTGCGGATCTGTATAGTGAAGTGAGGAACGGGAATTTTGGTCTCAAGCAGAGAACACAGACGTTCAGACAACCACACAGGAAGAACCTGTCAGAATTCACCTGATCAGACATCAGGCAGTTAGTGTCAAGACACATGCTGGAGTGGGTGTGCACTCTGACATTTCAGCCCGCAGGGAGCGCTTATATAAGTTTAATGATGCCACTGTGTGAGTTGTTGGCTGGTAAATTGCCAGCAGATGTAGTTTCTGACATATGAATGCAGCTGAACAGCCTTCATCTGCATGAGCGCATCCAGAGAACTTGAATAGCCTTTACAGATGTTTTTTTACAATGATCCATCCCTCTGGCCCATGGCTGACTAACCCTGCAGATTTCAGGGGACTTCTGTCTGTGCGGAGTCATCGCACGCCGACCTTGTCCTAGCAGGAAAGGACCGGTTTTGCAAATGCTGATTAACGTTTACTGTTAAAGCAAAATGCCTGCTTCCTTGCAGGACACCCAATTTTTTGGATGGAATGTTATTTGAATGATTTTCCAACATCTCAAACTGTCATAAAATATGAAGAATTTAGGTTTTAAACCCAGGAAATAAAGGGAGAGAGCAGGGAAAAGAAAAAACTTCAATCTTACTCTTCCTTCTCTGTTTCTATCTATCTGTCTTTCTGTCTATCATTTTTCTATATTACTTTGCTTATCTATTGATTGCCTCTCTTACATCTGGTGCCTTAACAAACAGAAAAATAGAACAAACCCCAGATCCCACCTTCTAACTCAGCCAAAGGAGGGTCCCATTCACCGCCAGTCAGCACAGAATGGGACAACAGTGCGAATGTGACAATAAGGGGACTTTCTGTCCTTTCACTGGTACATTAGGCTGATTAGGTCGTTTCTGCTATCCTGTTCAGTGGCGGCTTCGTGTTTTTAAGGGTCTCTGGCACTAGGGGGAGCTATTACTAAGGCTCTCCGACCTGTGGGCCTACTTGTACGGTGTGACCACGGTCTTTCTGGTGATCTGATAGCTTTCTCCTGCCGGAGGTGATGCATTAGGAGGAGTACTGTCCTGGAGTGACAGCGGGAATGCCGAAAGCTGGAAGAATCAGATGGAATGCTCAAGGAAAGCAAAAAGAATAATTGATATTGGACTGAGTTAACCGTAGCGGCACTCAGATTGATACAATGACGAGATGAATACAATTTGGGATGGGATTGAATGTTAGACACACTTAAAGTAATGATACTGGTATACTGGTAACTGATTAAACTGAGCTGTAGTGCTGGGCAGACTGAGGCATCGCGAGAGCAGAGAGAAACATGGAGACTTGCTTGCCGGGGAAAACGCACTCTTTATTAACAGTCCTTAAAAGGACAATCACAGGGAACCAATGAGTACCAAATCAAAAACACAGACGTGAAACACGAGGTTGTCAAACAAAGAACTGCGAGATGCTCACCGCAGGAGATTTACACAGACTAAATACATGTGAGGATCGGATCGATTACACACAAGACGAAGGGCAAACACACGCGACAATAGGGAAACGCAAGCATTAACGTTAACACTAACAACCACAACAATACAACAAGGGCTATTTACATTTGCCCACAGGGCATGCTGGGACATGCACCCCGCCAGTGATACAATATATTAAAAACTTCTGGGTCATACAGTGTGAGAGACCTCCCTGCTCTACTGTGCCCCTCAGCCCTGGGCTAAACTCGAGAGGCTTCTGCACGAGCGGGTGACATTTAACACTCCAATTCACGTCCATATGACGTTAAAGGTAAGTGAGTGTTACCTGTCCAGAGGGCCCTGGGCAGATCGCGTGCTGACCTCCTTCAGCTCTGCATTCAGAAAACAGCAGAAGAACGAGTCCTCTAACAGGAAATGGAACAGGAAGATACTGTAGCCGTCCACAGCAGGTAAGGCCAACATCAACGTGTTTGGGAGTGGAGATGGGCAAAGCCAGCCGTCCAACCATATGGGTTCTTATCCAGGACAAGGTTACAATGAATCATGGACAGAAGTCAGCGTTTAATTATTTAAATGATTTTTTTATTGGATTTTGCAGCCCTGGGGGTTGTTTTTCATACGTGAATTACTCATTTAGCCGGAGGTAATTGTTGATGATTTGGCATGATTCTGGATCTATCAGCTTTTCGAAACTGTTGCTGGATGTTTTGTCATAGCAGCACATCCAAATCCTCAAACCTGCTCGGAGCAGGTTTGCTCTACGTAAAAAAGGATTAGCTCACACACTTAATCAGTGTCCCTGCATGGAAATCCGTGCAGTCGTGGCCTCGCCATTCATGGATGAGCGACCAATTGCAATCGGTGCACAAATAATAAGAAGTGAATTTCAAATTGAGAGGGTTTTGTGCGATCGGCAAGATCCTTTATTGTTGCCGGATGATATTCTTTTACAATGGAATATTATATCTTAATGATTTATTAGCTCCGTATAGTAGAATTCCAACGAGGCGAAGTCGGGCTCTCAGAGCCACACAGACAGTGTGCATTGCCTTGAGATATTTTTCAAGTGGCACTTTTTTGTAAACTGTAGGCGATGCGGAAAATATATCAAAGAGTACAGTTTGCCAGGCAATTCGCAAAGTGTGTTTGGATCTGAAATATTTACATCTGGTTTTCATTGTTTTTCCCGGACACCTGCACGTGCAGGCAATTAAAGAGGCGTTTTATGCCGTTGCAGTTAACGTACACGCAATAAAATTACAGTTCTCGTGTGGAATCCCTGTGTTACTAGCTGTTCCTTATTGCTGTCATTAGTTCAATATATTTAAGTCTCCGTTATGTATGTTTTCCCCAGTCCGGTCATTAACGTCCATCTTTTTATGGTGTATCGTGTTCCTTGTTGCTTTTCTAATTAAATC
Source organism: Isichthys henryi (assembly GCA_026776945.1). Taxonomy (NCBI): domain Eukaryota; kingdom Metazoa; phylum Chordata; class Actinopteri; order Osteoglossiformes; family Mormyridae; genus Isichthys; species Isichthys henryi. The sequence goes on from JAODJX010000083.1 coordinate 20,082,286, forward strand.
CTTCGTTCACACAATTCCCCGGCTCCTGTACTGCTTCCTCGCATCGTGCCTGAGCAAGTGCAGGACAGAATGACCAGACTCCAAACTAAGACACCTCGCCTCAAGGAGGAGGAATACCTCAACCTAATAATGAGGTGACATACTGGTTCACCCAGCCCGAGGTGAAAATGGACCCCACGGCTCAAGCCCTCCCTATCCAATCCTGGTGCAGATCTCCCTGCCCGATAATTCGCACTTTGCCGAGGAGGTGCGAGCCAACTTGTGGCGTTTAAGGGGTGGAGTGGAAGACGCCATAATACAGCAGGTGTGCCTGGACAGTGGATTGCCTCTCCCCTCGCCGTCCGGGCAGTCTGAACTCCCCGTTACCCCCACTGCCTCCACTTGAAAAAAGAAGCGGAGGGATCACAGAAGGGAGGGTGTCTCCAAAGCCCCTCCAAGACATATTGGGATTCCTGTCCTCACCCTGGCGGTGTATGTCCAAGCCTGCGTAGCGGCTGCTCCGCCAGATAGTGCGCCTGAGGCTCATCTACCCGCAGCATTGCCGCCTTCCGCACCAGAAGACCTGGCCAGACCTCCAGGGTCTTTACTGGCGGGTGAGGGGGTATCTAGCAGTGCGGGACTCGACGGAGGTGGTCTTGCTCCTCAAACGGCTCAGGGGGGAGTTCACCAAAGTAACTCCAGCTTCCCCACCGGAGGAGCTGGAGAAAGCAGAAGAGACGCTGAGGAAGCTGCTCCTCTTGTGCAAGGGACAAGCCCCCTTAGTCAGAGATGCCGCCTCTTACGAGGCGTCGCCCGCTGCCAAAGCGCAAACCCTAGCTCCGCCCCCCCCATGGTTCCTGTTCTGATGCCCATAGTACTTGCTCCGGCACCCGTGGTTCCTGCTCTGGCAGTTCCTGTTCCGGCAGTTCCTGCTCTGGAGGTTCCTCCTCTGCCCCCCGTGGTTCCTGTGCTGCCGGTTCCTGCTCCGCCCCCCGTGGTTCCTGCTCCGCTCTCCAAGGTTCCTGCTCCAGTCCCTGTTTCTGACCCCCTGGACCCTGCTCTCGTGCCCCCGGCTCCCGGTGCCTATTGGAGCAGCTGCGTTCTCACCTCCGATGCCTCATTGGTTGCCTGCGGGTCCCCTGGCTTTGACTCGTCGGTTGCCTGCACCTTCATCGGCTGTGGCAGTGCCTTCGCCTGCCACGGCTTCCTCCTCCCCTCTGCCAGTGTCCCCTTTGCCTCCCTCCTTGCCTCCTCCATCTGTCCCTCCACCTTCTTCCTCGCCCCCTTTGGCGTTCCCTCCAACTCATGCCTCGCGGTCACCGAGGGTCCCTCCTGCTCCGGCCTCGCACTCACAAGCTGCCCCTGCGACTCCCACTTTCTGCCCGCTGGGGTTCCCTCCGGCTCCCTGTTTTCCCTTGCCCTCTGCTTCCTTGCCTCCTGGTTTTGTGCCCCCCATGTTTTCTCCCCGTCCCTTTGTTCCGCCTTTGTTCACTCCTGGTCCTGTTGTTCCTCCGGTTGGTGTTCCCTCTATATCGTTTTCTCTAGTGTCCCCGGGTCATTAGTTTAATGTATTTAAGTCTGCGTTAAGTATGTTTTGCCCAGTCTGGTCATTAACGTCCATTTGTTTATGGGGTACTGTGTTCCTTGTTGCTTTTCTAACTAAATCCTTCGTTCACCCGATTCCCCGGCTCCTCTGCTGCTTCCCCATTGTAATACTACATTCAACTGATAAATGTTGTCTTTTCAGCCATCTTTTCTGGATTGGGCCGCTTTTGATGTGTGTCCTTTAGTACATATTAAATCTTTGAATTCATCATACCCCTCTAATAAAAGGTCTTGCTCGGATTGTGTGAAAAATTGCGCCCTGTTTTTTGACATTTTATGGAAGCCAATGAGAGACTTGCCGATTACGTTTTCTAGACTCAACATTTATGGGCTTTTCAATCAGCTCGGGCGCGTGCAGTCATCTCGGATGAATGGATCCAGCTAGACTAATCTACTACTACTGCGTTTGAAAAACCAACTTATCCCAGATGAGTTTCACCGGCATTAACTCATCCAGGATGAGGCATCTGATCTCAGATGATTTAAGTGACGTATGAAAAATCCTCCCTGGAGTCCTGGTAATCTGTGACAGCATGAGAAGAAAAATAGAGATGCACAATAAACAGCGGCGTACAGCCTTTCTTTTTCAAGAAGAGTCTACTTCTCTCTCGGCGCCTTTTGAATGGCATGTCGGCCTCGACATTCCTGAGTGTTCCGGCCGCTTGGAATATTTCGATGTTGCTCACAAGAACCTGTGGGTCCTCCTGCCTCGAGCTCCAGCTGCGATTTCGCTAATAGCCGCGTACTCAGCCATTGGAGTAGCTCCAGTACCACATGGAGCACAGAAAGCTACACTCTGTCAGCGTTTTGTGGCTTTGAGGGGGCGTTCTGGGTAGCCATCTACTGGGCAGAAGTAAACAAGCCAAAGCCAAGGTAGCCATCCCATGTCGTTTTTAAGTCCAATTAGTCTGGTTTTATAAGCCTGCAATTATGGTATGGCCTTCGCCAAAGAGGGATTAATCTCTGGCATATCAACATGTGACCCTTGTGATGCTCATTCTGCGCAATGATTGGGCAGGCTGGCACCTTCCCAGAATGCTCACTGTTTTGACATTCCTGGTCCTAAGGGCTCACTGATTATGTCCTGCAATGATAACCCTTGCTTGTTGGGTTTTAAGCGAACCTCAAAGCCCACCAGCACCTGCACACCTACGCAAAGCCATTTACTTTGGGGCGAAAGTATCCACTGAATGGAAATAAATGCTAAAGCTAAAAGTACTAAAAGCCCTGAAAAACAGTGAAAATGTGAACATGCTGTCAGCGCGCCCACATCCTGCCTGAAGTCTGTTTCAATCCACATGTTCCCTGGGACATTAACCATTCGGTACACCAATAAAGAATCAAACACAGTGAAATCATAATAAATCCATTAAGCCAGTGGGCTTTAAACACACCAGATCTTTATTGGTCATCTATGAATCAACCAATGTTTATTTATCTGAACACGACCATTACACGACCCTGATGCATCTCACTTCGAATTTACTCCACATATTCTGAAATCTGGTAGGAGTACAAGTTCAGATCAATGAGTTTGATGGAAATGTACATTTTGTTATAGCAAGAAAGCTGTTTGCTACCAAAGGGTTCAAATCGCTTCAGCATTTAGATAACTCTATTGGATCTGCGTATTTGCGTTGTGGTTCTGCTGCCACCTATTGGTTAAGTCGATGAAACACAGGAAATCAGTCTACATAAGGTTAACATCCTGTTGAATGGGAGATGGTTCTGCCAGCACTCTTCGCGGCTTGGCCTTTAATCCAGTAATTATGATATGATCTGCACACTATGATATGTAAATTCGAATCCCATTTGTACTCACTTTTCCTTGAACGTTTCTATCTTTTTGGTTATACTTGCTCGGTAAAGAAGTTTCGCTGTCTGGGATTCTGGGCATTCCTAACCATGTTTGATGATTGCTGGAAATGCACATTTTCAAACTTAATTACCACTGGTAAGGAAGATGCACCAACTCCTTATTTTTTCTTATATTTAAAGTGCAAGTAAAAAAATTTACATGAATAATAAAAAAAATACGGCGATATGTGCTGTAAATCATGAAAAGGGTATGGCGCCAAGTTTTTGTATTTACTGATTTATTAAGTTTTATTCCATTGCTTGGAGATGAGCTGGTCCTTCATAAGAGAGGAGCAGCGAACGTTTTTACTTTTCGACAGTTTCGAGTCAAGTTTATTTCATATAAGTACGTCATTTTGAAGAAAGTGGTGAAAGAAATTCAATATTGTGCAAGAATACCTTCTTATCAATATATGAACTCCACTTTTGAGAAAATGTACCACTGCGTTACATTATTATTTATAGGACGACAAGGAGTTTTAAAAATGACATTTTTCTGAACGTGAGACAGAAGACGATCTATAGTTGGTAGTAGAACACAAATTAGCGACGGAATTCAGTTATTCGATATAATTGGTCAAGTTTTAGTTTTCTGGATGATGATTGGTGAATCTTGGTGCGTCGAGTTCTATTGTCCGTTTGGAAACATGCACTCCATTTCCCCTCGACTGCATTTAACCAATCGTGCCGCCTCCTCGGAAGGCGATGCGGCTTCTGCATTTAGGTTTCCCTGAATTAAGAAGTCTCTGCAGGTGCATACGAGAGGATGGTTTTATGTTGTAGATCAGTTTTTTTGTGTTGTTTTTAAACATAGCAGTATTAGTTTGCCACTTCGATTGTTTTTTGTGATTTTATAGGTAAGTTCTGTATTTTACGATTAGCTAGGTATGCTAGCTTTACCTATTGGTTAGTAGTATGGTCCTAGTCTTACATTAATTTATTACGCATATGAATTTGTGGATGATTCATATGCGAATATGAACCTGGGGACTTGGTAGCAATGTGCATGACTTTTGTGATCATTTGTCGGTGCAGAACACACGGAAGGTCTCGAGCTATCTACATCATGAAACCGTTGAAGTTGCTAACCGTCTTCTTATTTTCTAACTTACTTTTCCATGTTGTGATAATTTTGGAAGTGTATACCTGTAATACTACACATAAAATTTCAGAAAACTAGCATCCGAATAATTATTTTGTTATGCACCGTACGGATTTGCTGACCCAGGAGTGTTTGTCGTCATTTGTGCTGTGGACGGTGAGACATGATGTGTCAGTGTTTATTTTAGTATAATTGATAATAGCACACTGTAGATTATACTGCATTCAATAGATTTTACAAGTGAATGTTTTGTGTCTCCAAAGGAACTGTCATGGCTTTCCATCCTGGCCGTGGATGTCCCAGAGGAAGACCCCCCCCAGGACTGCATGGCTCTGCGCAGAGCTATCGGCCACCAAACCTGCGACCACCCCCACCTCATCCCCCTGCACCTCCGTACCATTATGACCAGTCGGGTTCCGGCTTCTCCACTCAGGGGAGCAGTGGGTACATGACACCTCGTCCAGACTTCATACCTTACCCGATGCCGGTGCCATCACAGGCGCCCGGTCCACTGGGCCAGTGCCCATTCCGTCCCCCCTTTCATAACCCCCCAGTTCGACAGGGCTTCCCAGAGCCCCCAAACTTCCCTCCCCCACCTCTCCCGAACTCCTCTGTGTCCCCAATGGCCAGCTCTACA
>JAODJX010000083.1:20087530-20097879 GCA_026776945.1 Isichthys henryi
CCCAGCCCCACCTCCCATGCCCCCCCAGCCAATGAACTACCAGCCTCCATATTCCATGGGCTACACCCAGCCCCCTTTCCCTCCTCCCAGCTTCAGCCCCAGCTATGGGCAGGGCTCCCGCTCCTTCAAGGATGATCAGTTCCGGCACGCCGGTGCCCCCTATGGGCCAGAGAAGCCGTCCGTGGAGCGCAGATCCCCTGATCGTGGCCGACGGCATGATGAGCGTCGTCACAAGGGCTATGCCGGATACGGTCTCCACAGCGACCGGCACAAGGCTGAGCATGGGGGCGAGCGGAAGGAACGCCCCAGGAGCCCCGAACGGCATCGGCTAGAGGGTGGACGCCATCGCCCGGAGTATGAGCGAGCTCGGACCCCCCCTCGGCACAGAAGCACAGAGCGCAGCAGGTACATTTATCCTGTCGGTCTGTGGCTCACGTGACTTCGTTTCTTCCTGTCGTCACTGAGCATCTGATTTTGGATCAGCCCAACCATCCTTTAGGGTGCGGGGGTGGGGTAGGATGACCGTTGGTAGAGCTGACCCTGGTTCAGCGAAGGTGTTCCTCATTCCAGAGAGAGGCATCGCCACCGAGACAGCAGAAGGTCACCGTCCCTGGAGAGGCTGTACAGGAAGAGGCTGCGCAGGTCAGCTTCCTGTTCCTGTTTCTGTGGTTATCGTGTGATTGTGACATCTTTCATTGCATGTCAGGTGTTTTGGTCCATTTCCATAGGATATAAGAGTTTTACTTGGGTATACAGTCAGATTATAACCTGCAGTGAAATGAATTAACTTCTCCTTAATAATAAGTGAAACACAGATATTAAAAGCAACATTATAATAAGACTTTCCATATTTATGACATTTACTATAAAAAATAAGAGCGGAAATGTGCTACACAGATCAAATAATGTCTGAGCTCCATAAACAACGAGAGAATGTTAAATTATAACTATCAATTAAGTATTGCTGATGGCTTGAGTGCAGAAGTTCCTTTTGAGCCTCATTTCTCACTGAGAAACAGTAGAAGGGCTTTCCAGACCCGCAGGTAATAGTTTGTATGAATTGAGTCCCTTCAGATTTTAGCAGCTCTGCTGCATTATCTGAGGTAAATGTCCTACAGGGAGAAGAGATCAGTCTTGCTGATACCTTCAGCTGAATGTACCACCTTCTGCAGAGCTTTACGATCCAGGGCAGAATAATTACCAAACCGGGCTGTGATTCCCATGGTGAGGATGCTCTCTAATGCTCCTGAGCAGGAGGCTGTAAGCATGGCTGGTGAGACCTTGAACCCCCTCAGTTCAAACACATTAAGGGTTCCTTTGGATGAGGCAGATTCCAGAAAAAAAGAAAGAAAATGTTTTATAATGGAGTCTTTGGGCCACATTTTAGCTCTGAATGGAAATGCTTTGATGCTTTTGGCTGTTATGTTTGCTGGCTTTAAGTCCCGCCTCTCCCACCATCCACCTACCTTCTGATTGGCTGCACACAGTCGGTCCACCAGCCGGGACAGAAAGCGCCCCCGCTGGGAGGAGGAGCGAGAGCGGCGTTCGGAGGGCGGCCCGGCGTCCAGCAGGGAACGGAGCTACACCTCGTTGAAGAGCCACGATGCGGAGGACGGTGCCCCTGACAGGCCGGAAGAGGAGCGTGAGGAAGAGGAGCTGCTGAAGCCAGCCTGGATCCGGTGTACCCATGCCGAGAACTACTACTCCAACGACCCCATGGACCAAGTGGTGTGTTTACTTCATTACTTCATTCATCAGTATGTGTGTTTCTGGTTTCTGTGTGATGTTGACCTTCTGTAAACCCCTCCCCCTCTAAAGCCTGGCAGCTGTCAGAATTAGCTTTGCCTCTTAAATTGATCCACTCTTCTGGGGGTGTTGATGATGCTCTTCCCACAGGGCGACTCCACCGTGGTGGGGACCAGTAAGCTGAGGGACCTGTACGAGCGCTTTGAGGAGGAACTGGCCCTCCGGCAGGAGCGGGCCAAAGCGGCCCGGCCCGAGTGGCAGCCCCCCAAGACCAAGCTGGATGACAACCTAGGTAGCATACCCATACCCAAAACCACTCAAACCACAGCTTTGTACTTGGGGGGCACCCTGGTGGCCACAAACCGTCACTACAATCAGTTGAACTGCATATTATAAGTACAGATGATAGGGGCCCAACTGGCTAACAGAACCTGTGATAAGCCCTATTCTTACTGGGCGGTGTGTGGCTCAGGACCTGTGAGAGTTCAAATCCCAAGGTTAGCAGAGTGATGTCATCATTAGACTGGCGGAGTGATGTCACCATTAGATAGGCTGAGTGATGTCATCATTGCACTCCCAGCTTCTCCTGGGATTGGCCAACCTTGCTTTCTCAAAAATGTATATGGCTGGATCAAAAATGGGATCAAGCTGTCCAGGCACCAGGAAAAACTAGACCAGTAAAAGCTGCCACTGTGGCTAGTCCCAGTATAAACCAGTTTCCCAGTGTTAGTCTCATGATGGATGCCATCGTTAGACGGCCGCTTGTAGTTGAATAATACGGCTTTTTGTTTTGTTGACACTCCCCCCCCCTCCCCCCGTCTCGTTCCACACAGACGAGAGCTCCAGTGAGTCTGAATGTGAGTCTGATGGTGGCAGCAGCTGTTCCAGCAGCTCCGACTCGGAGGTGTTTGACGTCATCGCTGAGATCAAGCGCAAGAAGGCCCACCCAGACCGGCTACATGACGAGCTGTGGTACAACGACCCTGGTCAGGTGGGTGCACAAACGATTTAGCGGAGGAGGTTAAGTTGTACCGTGGGTGTGGCTAATGGTCATGGTAACAGCAATGCATGATGGTCTATGTAGTCCTAAAGAAGAACAAGCGGAGTTTCTTTGCCAGGGTGACCATATTGCACAGGTAATCCTCAGTATTCATGTAGCAAATGTGTGTGGGTCCGAACATCAGGGTTTAGATCCTGCCATTCCCTCTCCCCCACATGCCATCATGTTACCCCCACGTCTGCTCTGTACTTTCCACATGCTGTGTTACATACATGTCATTGTCACATGTTGGTGATCGTTCCCCCGCCCCCAACGTTTTGGCATTGTGAAGTACGTAAGTGGATGACTTGCGCACTTTTGTAACATTGTTTGAGTTTGATCCATGAGGTCCAAATTACTTTAGAAAATGGTCTGGATGAAATATGTAAATATGTAAAGCCTTGAGTTCTGCCTCTCGGTTTGGCTTTTCGTGTTAAGTGATGTGATCTGTCTGTCCTGTCTGTCTGTCTGTCCTGTCTGTCCTGTCTGTCTGTGCATCGTTTGCTTAAGAGCTTTTGTTTGCCTCCTGCCCATTGTTTCATCTGTGTGTGTGTTTTTTTTTTTTTTTTATTGTGTCGTCTTGATTTCTTTTGCCCTCATTTGTTTGGTGTTTTGTAATCTTACATTATATATGTATTATTTATGCTCATGTTTATCGTTTTTCTGTTAGGTTTTATTTGCTTTCGTTTGCTATGTTTCAGTTTGTGTTATTGTTTCTGCATGTTCCCTTTTTGTTTTGTTTCTCATTTTGTTGTCGTTCTTGCTTTTGCTCTTGTTCCTTTGGCATTTTCTCCCTTCTTGTTGTTATATTTATTTGGTCTTCTCGTGTCTTCCCCCACGCCCGGACTCCTGCCGCAGATGAACGACGGCCCCCTCTGCAAATGTAGCGCTAAAGCTCGCCGGACCGGAATCCGCCACAGCATCTACCCCGGGGAGGAGGTAACCACCATATCTGTGCTAACAATGTAAAAAAAAAAAAAGCGTGTGTTACATAGGCGGTCTAGGTAACCCTGTCATTAGCATTGACATTAGCATCTTTTAACAGTCTGTACCGTGCTGCTGCATTAATGTTGATTGGCCCATCCTCTAGCCCATCAAGATGTGTCGCCCAATGAACAATAACGCAGGCCGGCTCTTCCACTACAGAATCACGGTCTCCCCGCCTACAAATTTCCTGGTAGGTCCTGCCTCTCCCTGCTGCTGATTTCCACTGTTTCTCCCTGTTCATGTTTCCTCTCAATGCCGCTGGTGTCCGTTTACAGACAGACCGGCCGACCGTCATAGAGTACGACGACCACGAGTACCTTTTTGAGGGATTCTCCTTGTTCTCCCACACACCACTGAGCAACGTAAGCATTGGGAGCACTCCTTATGACGTGCAACACAGGGGTTACTGTCTGGCTCAGTGAGTTGGAACGCCGTACCAGTGATTCAGAGAGTCATCAGTTCGATTCCCAGTGTTGGCAGACTGATGCTGCCATTGCTCCCTGCACAAGGCCCTTAATTGCTCCAGGGAATGGCTGACCTTGCTTTACCAAAAAAGTGTCTGATAAATAAATAAAATGTAAATGTACTTCATACTTGTTAGTCTTGTGTCAGCTACTATAAGCACAAACGATATCTTTTTTGTTTTTCTTTACATGCTGTGAATGTAGGCTCGACGCCCTAACGCACACACGGGAATGTGTAGCGTGTTTGTGTGCATCTGTTACTACAGGGAGTTAGCTGTGTTCAGTTTGGATTAAATCCCATTTGCTCTGGAATCCCTAGGAGCTGTTTGCTAAGGAGCAGTGAATAGTGGAAGCCCACTGGTTGGCCGTAGGTGTCGTCTTTCTGTCGGGTGCCTCTTCCATTGAGCAGCAGTTCCCAGAGTACCCTGGACTTTGATATATTTTATCTTTTCACTTTGTTTTGTGAACCACCCGTCCCGCTCCCCCACCCACGCTCCATTTTGAAATACCCCCCTCCCCACCGGTTACTGTCAAAAGTCACACAGACCTGAAGCTTAGGGGGTGCCTCCAGAGAATAGGTGGGGGGGGGGCATTTGGGCCTGACAGGGAAATCAATGTCCCGCGATGCGTGACGGACCTGGACGAAAGTTAACAGAGCGGGTGGAGGAGTTGGATGCGAGGGTGGGTTGGCGGGGTAGACAACACACATGTGTTGGTCAGAATATTAAAGGAATATGAAAAGCATATAGTTTGTATTTATTACTGTCAATCCCTGATACCACCACACAGCAGGAAGTTCTATCCCCCTCTCTCTCACTCTCTCTCTCTCTCCCTCTCCTGTCACCACCCCTCCACAGATCCCATTGTGCCGGGTTATCCGCTTTAACATCGATTACACCATCCACTTCATTGAGGAGAAGTCCCCCGAGGTCAGTGCCCCCCCGCCGCCCCCGGGTTGGGGGCATCGCTGCTTTGTTTATGTGAAAGTGGTCACATGACTCCGGGGTGGTTTTATCCGTGTGTGTGGCCCCGAGCCCGTTGACCTCGCCACCCTCCTACTCCGATTGCAGAATTACTGTGTCCGAGGGCTGGAGCTCTTCTCCTCGTACCTCTTCAAGGACCTGCTGGAACTGTACGACTGGAACCTCAAAGGTAAGCCTGGGACAGGCCAGGGATCCCAGAAACTCGTGTCTGTAGTCGACTACAGACACATCAGCATTTTTTGCTGGCATCTCTATCTCTCCTGTCAGGCCCCGAGACGGAAGATGAGGCCGCAGGATGCCCGAAGTTTCACTTCATGCCTCGTTTTGTAAGACTGTTGCCCGGTAGGTGGTCCTCAGTAAGAGTTACCTTTCTGTTCCTGTTCTGGTTTTTGTGTCCCTCTTGTGGTCATGAGGCTTAAATGCGGCTTAAACAAATTTGTGTCTTTGAATACACGGATTCATAAGAATGGAAGAAGACAATTTTGTAGCTAGGATGTACAAAGGTAGCGGTGGTGTGCAGCTCATTGTACTCTGAACCCTTGACCAGAAGGTTGTTGGTTCAGATCCCAGGGGTGGCAGAGTCATGTCACTGTCGGGCTCCTGAGCAAGGCCCTTAGCCCACAATTGCTTCAGGGACTGGCTGACCCTGATTTCCTTTGTACGTCTGCTTAATAATTAAAATGTAAATATATGATAATGATTAGATTGTGGACAGATGGCATTTTCCAGAAATTGCATAAGCAATGCAGTTCGGATAGGAGTGATGTATGTTTGGAGAGGATGCTGGTGCTGGCATGCTTACAGAGTATGTAGTGTGTGTGTGTGTGTGTGAGTGACTCGTGTTTCCCTTCCCTTGCAGATGGGGGCAAGGAGGTGCTGTCTATGCACCAGGTGCTGCTGTACCTGCTCCGAAGCAGCAAGCCTCTGGTACCCGAGGAGGAGATCGCTAACATGCTGCAGTGGGAGGAGCTGGAGTGGCAGAAGTACGCCGAGGAGTGCAAGGGCATGATCGTCACCAACCCGGGCATGGTGAGAGGGGGCGGGGCCTGTTGGGAGTGGCTCCACCCACTGGACCGGCACATGTTTAATACTGTATCGCATACTACAACTGCCGGTAGGGGGCACTTGTCTCTGCGTGCATTATGGCAGTGGGGAGGGAGTACCAATATCGAGGAGAATGGGGGGTCACCATAACCATGGGGTTTGGATGAGGGGATGAGGAGAGAGAGAGAGACGAGGAGGCTCTAAGACTGTGGGGAGGCTGGTAGGGAAGAAGCAGTTCAGGAAGATAAGATGGGGCCGGGTTATTAAGATCTCTGAATGTCGGGAGGAGTAAGTGGATACGATCTTTTATAGGGAGACAGTGGTGGCTATGAAGTATGGGAGTGATGTGCTGGTAGTCTCCTCACCCACACTCACTAATATCTGGAGTTTATGGAGAGGTTGTTCATATTGTTTTTGAAAAGATGGGCAGATTTCAAACTGGGTGGTAGTTACCAAAGTTAGGAAGGTCAAGGCCAGGCATTTTAAGGACAGGGGAGAGAGCCAATAATTTGAAAATAGATGGAACATGGCCGTGGGTCAGAGATGGATTGAGGGAGAAGGCTGAACACCTATAGACATTTCTTAGTTAGGGGTGTAGGAAGATGGTCAAGTGACCCAGTGGCAGAATTTGCAGCAGTAGCCTCAGAAATCCTGACAGAAGAGAAGTTGGTTGGACAGCTAAGTGGAGTTGGCACACTGGGAGAAAACAAAAATACTGAATCAGCATTTGGGTGGTTTGTGTCCATAAGGCAGAAATTTTGTAGTAAAAATATTCAAGAAAAGGGGTGGGGGGGGGGCTGGGTGGTGGATGAACACTGACAGGATTCATGGTGTTCATGTGCTTCTTTTAATGACAACAGTCAATATAAAAATATAATTATGAAATATAAAATTATTTTTAAAACGTAGATATTTTTGTCTGCTTTTCAGGTGTTTGATGCGAAATATTTTCCGACGTGCTCTTTGTCCGCTGTGTGTGCGTGCACGTGTCTGTGCACACGCATCGGGGCGGAGCTCTGCCATGCGCGATACAGAGAACAGAGGAGAACTGTAAACGTGTGACCATGTAGAGACAAAGATGACAAGCTGTTGTGTAAATAAGATAAATAACACAAGGCTATTTACTTTGTTTAATAAAGGGACAATGTATAGACCTGTTCTATAGGAAAGGTAACCTTAAATGACTTCTGTTGTGATCTGGTGCTATATGGAAAATTAAATTAACTTGACCTTCAAGGTAGGGTGGGAGATGCCCTAATATAATGGTAGAGGAAAGACTGGCGTTACAGACTTCCAGAGTATCCAATCTGTATATTAAAATACAAATGGCGTGTGTCCCTATTGCTGTTTATGAGATTGGAGTAGTAGGCAGATTTAGCAGTACGTAAGGCATCCTTATAGCGAATCGCATGTTCTTTGTAGGCCTCAACATGGACAATAAGGTGGGTTTTCTTGAGTAGTCACTCAAGTCTACGTACTTTCTCTTTCATGGAAGGAAGCTCCAGTATACCAAGGGACAAAGGACACCAGTTTGGTTTTCAAGGGGACAACAGAGTTTTAATGAGTCAGATAGCACTGTGCTGAGAATGGAGACAAATTCTTGGGGAGGAGGTTAAATTTCAGAGGCAAAGCTACAGAAAAAGTTTGGGACAGGATGGATGAGTCAACAGAGTTTGTGTTACGAAATGAAATGTGCTGTTTATCAAACTGAAGAGCACATAGTGCCGGAAAAGAAAGCCAGACAAGTCATATTGTCAGAGTGGGGAAAACGGTGACAATGCAGAGGAACACAGTGGGGCTCTGAGGGTGGGTAGGGCACGACACATGCAGTGTGGTGCCAGGTAATGCTGGACGGTCGTAAGAGTGCGGTCCAGCCTCATCAGTGCCTGCGGTCCAGTAGTAAGAGTGCGGTCCAGCGTCATCAGTGCCTGCGGTCCAGTAGTAAGAGTGCGGTCCAGTGTCATCAGTGCCTGCGGTCCAGTAGTAAGAGTGCGGTCCAGCGTCGTCAGTGCCTGCGGTCCAGTAGTAAGAGTGCGGTCCAGCGTCATCAGTGCCTGCGGTCCAGTAGTAAGAGTGCGGTCCAGCATCATCAGTGCCTGCGGTCCAGTAGAAAGAGTGCGGTCCAGCGTCATCAGTGCCTGCGGTCCAGACCACAGGACAGTTTTATATTTTGCTCCAGTCTATCTATGAGCTCGGGCCCAGAGAAGTCGGCAACGTTTCTGGATCATGTTTAGATGTGGTTTCTTCTTTGCATTGTAGAGGTTCATCCTGCATTTGTAAATGCAGGGACAAACTGTTCACAGAAAGTAGTTTTCTGAAGTGTTCCTACATGTTCTGCGTATTTCTTGTCCCCTATAATTTCCTTCGTTGCTTTTGTTGCCATAGAAACCCAGCTCTGTGCGGATCGACCAACTGGACCGGGAGCAGTTTAACCCCGACGTCATCACCTTCCCCATAATCGTGCACTTCGGCATCCGGCCGGCCCAGCTCAGCTACGCCGGGGACCCCCAGTAAGCACCCCTGTGTGTGTGTGTGTGTGTGTGTGTGTGTGTGTGTGTGTGTGGAGACGGCACAGCCTGAGATTGGGGGGGGGGTGATTAGGGTTGCGGACAGTGTGGTAATTAAGGGCAGGAAGGGTGGATGAGCAGGGAAATGGCTGCTGGGGTCAGAGAGCCCGAGTGTGGTGACTCCACCAGTTCAGTGTGGTGGTTAATGACACCGATCCTGTCGCTGCTGCAGGTACCAGAAGCTGTGGAAGAGTTATGTGAAGCTGCGCCACCTCTTGGCAAACAGCCCCAAGGTCAGGCAGGTGGACAAGCAGAAGCTCACCCAGAGGGAGGTGGGTCACGTCCTCAAGGGAGTCGGCCGGTTTTTGGTCAGAGGTGTGGTTTTGCTGACATGAACTGTGGGTTATACCTTGCGCCCTCTACTGGGGCGTCATGGGTATTTCATACAAAGTACAAAACAAATCTTTTGTCTCCCCTATATTATATGGGGGGTCCAGCTTGTGTGGAGCTTAATGATGGCTACACCCACACTCTGCCTCCAGGAGTTAGTTAGTTTGTTTATTTAATGTTATTTATGTTTGCTTTGTGGAGACCGGGGTTTAGCGCCTGGCATGGTATCATAGCCGGGGTGCGAGAGAGAGCAGTGAGTGTACCATTGTTCTGCCTCTTCTATTTGAAGCATGGTTTGAAGGTGACTCATCACTTATTCATGCCATTGTTGTCGTGCACTCACCCTGTTGCTTGTGATTTTTCCTCCTGCCGTGAGCGGGGTCTGACTTTGGGAGGGGGGGGCATACTGGCATCGTTCCCCTTCTTGCCGAATCGGTGGTCTGCTTCCCTTCGTGGTAGCTGTGGCTCCCGATGTTGTGGGAGTCCTCGCGTCCTGCTAACCCCATCAGTCTCCACCGTGTGCTCACGTGATGCTCTGTCCCACCCCCCCCCCCCCCACCCCGCAGGAAGCCCTCCAGAAGATCCGACAGAAGAACAGCATGCGGCGTGAAGTCACCGTGGAACTAAGCAGTCAGGGCTTCTGGAAGACCGGCATCCGTTCCGACGTTTGTCAGGTTGGGCCTGCGAGCTGATGCAAAGCATTCTGGGAATTTGCATGGCGATGGAGTCAGTCTGCATATAGTATCTGCAGTTTCACTGGTGCTTGTGAGGACATTGCGACTCATTACACCCCAAGATCAGCTGAGTTAGGTAGGCAGGATCATACAGTTGATTAGCGCCAACAGCTCCCTCGTCACTTCCTAATAGTGGGGGAAAGTTCCAGATACCCTACTTTCACCACCAGGAGGCGCACATTTGTGATATTTGTCTGAATCCCGCCCCTTGGGGTGACCCAGTACATTTGGGAGGTTGTGGAGACATGTCAGACTGCGATTTTTTTTTTCTTCCCTCAGCTGCCCACGGATGCATCCCACTCCAGCCCACCTCTTGAGCCGCTTAATAAATTGCAGCTACCCCACGGATTATTCCTTTGCTGATCTTCCCTCTCCTTTTTTTTGGCGCCGGTGGGGGCGGGCCGCCGCGCGGGGGGCGGGGGGGGCGGGGGGGCGGGGGGGGGGGCGGGCGGGCG
>JAODJX010000083.1:20198473-20213563 GCA_026776945.1 Isichthys henryi
AGCCATCTCTCCTATTTGACTCTCCCTGCCGGCCCCTGGAGGATGGGCTCCCCCTTTGAGTCTGGTCCCTCCCAAGGCTTCTTCCTTCTAGGGAGTTTTTCCTTGCCACTGTCGCCTATGTCTTACTCACTGGGGGTTTTGGGTGCGGATGCTGTAAAGCGCTTTGAGACAATGTAATGTAATGTCGCGCTATACAAACATAAATTTGTTGTTGTTGTGGAAGGTAGGGTCTAGGCCGGATTTGGTTGGGGGCTTGCTCCTTTCTCCAAAGCGGTGTCCCCGCTCCAGCCTCACCTTTCTGTCTCACTAATCCTTCTGAGTGGCTGCCCAAGCCATCTACACCTTGCTATGATGCCTAACACCCACACAGCTTTGTTAGGAACAGTGCTAATTTAACAACAGTTTACACTCTCACATTAGCGCTGAACCCAGTGTGTCATTGGGTCCAGCATCTAATTACCAGAAGGAGGAGGAGGGAGCATGTTAAACAACAAAGGGACATGTGAAGTACATTACCTGTGTATAGAGTCTGTTTTCCTCATGCTGTCCAGGTTTCTTTGGGGAAAATCCGGCTTTTCCCACAAGGTATGCAGTTAGGTGAACTAGAAATCCTCCATTGTATTTATGACAAGAGCCAAAGGCTTTTGAAGGGGAAACTTGTGTTTTGTTATGTTTTTAAGGCATGTAGGGAAATCCAGGAAGCAGGAGACAAGCCGTCCATGTTGAGAGCACATCACTGAGTCGCTGAAGCTCTGTTTGAGGGGCAACCGGCTCCGTTACGTTGTTGTTTCAAGCCTGTCTATGTGTCATAACCATCTCTGTCAGGAGTCAAGGCTGCAATTATAGTTCTGTCATGCTGACAGAGGGATGTTGTCTCGAGAGAGTGGAACTATTTGTAATGAAATCCTCTGTGGGTGTCTGCTGAAGCTACAAATTCCAGCTTACCCCCCCCCCCCCCCAGGTCCTGGCTTCTAGCATGTTTTCATCAGCCAAGCCCACAGTACTCTACAAGTAACTGACTAGTGTGTTTTTAAACATGCCATTTATTTTGTCTTTTTTAAATTTACTTTCACAGGTGTGACCTATAATTTTTGCTTTTTTTCCAGGTCATCTGGATTAAGGTTTAAGTTATATATGTTATAGATTAGGGTTTTAGTTATAGATGATGCCCTCCTCATTTCCGGTTAATGGGGGCAATAAATCATTCTTATATAATGGATCAGGCTGAGGTCCATGGGCAGAGGTTTTCATTGCCCATTTATTCACTGAAGCAGGGGCGGATCTATAATTTTTTTTAAGCTGTGGGGGGCTTTAGAAGGGTCATAATTCATACAGAGGGGCTGACCTTATTATTAGCCAATGATATGCCTTGAATCAGTGAGTGAGATGGGAGGGGACACTCCAAGGGCCAATCAGCGATGTCCTCAATAGGCAGAGGAACCTGTATTCAACCAACCATTTTTTTTTTAATTATTTAGCAGATGTTTCTAACCAAAACTAAAAAAAAAAGTAAAGTGACCTGTGCAGAAAAATAAAATAATCTTACTTTTACATGTGCATGCGATGATTAGGGTTGCCATGATTAGTTTGCATAGCTGATGACGACGTAGATGCTGAAAATCTGTTGAAATCAATATTTTAAATCGACGCACCTTTTTTTTTTATTGTAATGAAATTACCTTTGGGGGCTATATGGTGGTGCAGTGGTTAGCACTGTTACCTCACACCTCTTAGACCCGGGTTCGAGTCTCCGCCTGGGTCACATGTGTGCGGAGTTTGCATGTTCTCCCCATGTCGTCGTGGGGTTTCCTCCAGGTACTCCAGATTCCCCCACAGTCCAAAAACATGCTGAGGCTAATTGGATTTGCTAAATTGCCCGTAGGTGTGCATGTGTAAGTGACTGGTGTGTGAGTGTATGGTGTGTGAGTGTGCCCTGCGATGGGCTGGCCCCCTGTCCTGCGTAGTTCCTTGCCTCGTGCCCACAGCTTCCAGGATAGGCTTTGGACCCCCCGCGACCCAGCAGGATAAGCGGTTTGGAAAATGGATGGATGGAAAAAGGTGATTTGTACACTGTGCAAAGTTTGGCGGCATTCCGCAGCGGCAGTAGTGTAATGCAGGAGCGTCTGAAGAGGAAACGCACAAGCACTATTCTGGATGATGGCTGTCAGAAAAGGCAAAACCATTGCTGTCTATTATGTTTATCAAATTACTATTAGTACGGAGAGCTTTTTAAAATCTTTTGTCCTTGTAGCTACTAAATACACTCATTATTAAAGCCATAAAGTTGTCTGCCTGCTATTTTAGAATTTCCATTGAATAAGTGTATGAAAAAATGTTTAGGCTTAAATCTGGGCTTATTCTATGTTTATTGATGGTGCCGTTGTTTGTGTTTATGTGTGGTGTGCTTGTTGGGATCAGTGTTGTTACCATAAATTAAAACTGGAAGGAAAACAGTCAGTAAATCATAATAATAAAAAAAGTGAACTGAAATAAAAATGAAAACTATATATTAATCTGCAAAATCACCGCTACCCTATCACTGTCTTTTTACCTAGTGTGACCACAATATTTCCTATTTTAAAGGGTGTTGTTTTAAAGGATCAGTCCCTTTCTTCACCGTGACTTCAGGGCATTATGGTTTCCCTGATTCAGGCTACCAAAACAGTCGCATTTGGCGGCTCTGCTAACCGAATTTAATAAGCATAAAAGTACGCCGAATTTATACAGATTACTCACGATTGGGCATCTCGTTAATATTTTAGCCATACTACTAATTTGTTGTTGTTGTCAAAATAAAAGTAAATTAAATGCGATTTTTTTTGCAGGAAAATGAATCATTAAATTAATTGACCAGTCAGTAAAATAGCTGATAAATACTCATTAGTGGCAACCGCATTTGAGACCCTGATATCCGTGAAAAATGGAAAATATGACATTAAAAAGTATTCATGTAAACTGCCTTGGGGCGACTCTGTTGTGAAAGGCACTATATAAAAATAAATTGAAATTGAATTGAATTAATGAAGGGAGTAATCACACAGCTGTCCTTCCTGTTCCTCTCTCTCTGCACCCCACTGTCTCTGTACAACAGCGTATCAAAATGCATGAATTTGCACATACCACTGAGCTGGGTCAATGGGCAGATTAAGGGGCCAGCAGGACTCTGCCTTGGGAGTATGATCCAGGTAACGGAATAATTCTGAATCTCGCCCACCTGAATGCCAAGGCATGAACTTGCATCATCTTTTTATAGCCGTGGAAACGTTTCATCAATGCTTAAAATATACTACATCTAGAGGTAAGGCTTCCACAGCAACGGAGAGCTGGGATGCATCCTGATCACCCTTCTGCTTTTAAGGCATGTAGGTAAATCCAGGAAGCAGGAGACAAGTCGTCCATGTTGACAGCACATCACTGAGTCGCTTGAACTCCGTCTGAGGGGCAACCAGCTCCATTACGTTGTTGTTTCAACCCAACTGACATTTACGCTTTTATTTTTTGCACTGGAGAATGACGATAAATTTTGCAGCGAAAGAATGTTTCCCAAGGATGTGGTAAGAAAATTTTGAATAAAGATTTCAAACAACGAATTAAACATTAATTTACTGACCTCAAAGGTATTTCATCTGGTTCTAGTTCTAAAATATTTTTTTGTTGACTTTTTAAATTGATATAACTTTGTTTATAACTGTCTTCATATTAGTTTATGGAAGGTTTCTCTGAAACGTAAGGGTTTCCCTAACGAAACCTTAAATGGTTCTACTTGTTATTGAAAGGTTGCAGAAAAATAGCATTACTCCCTGGGTGATAAAATATCCCATGGCCACATCACTAATGGTTACATGCAGAGGACACATTTTGTTGTTGTGTGGCACTTTTAAGATGAATAGAACATCCCGGTGTTGTATTCCGAACCTGACTTTTACGGTTTAAACTGGTTTTAATGAAAGTCTTGGATGCACATGTCCTGAAACTGGGCCCAGGGGGGGCTTCCATAATACTGTAAAACCGTCTGGCGCAGTCAGGAAATGATGACGTAACCCTGGTGAACGCAAGACAATGGCAGTACTCCTAGAGATCTCCTGCAGGACAAGTAGCCATCCATCAAACAATCTGACAGACTCCCCAAAAACCAATATTAACTTAACAGTGATATGGTAAAACCTGGCATGAAGGGCATCAAAGCTGGAAACTACTGTCCGTTTTCTCAGTTAGTACCGAAAAAAACAGAGAATCATCTAGCAATCCCTGGAAAAGGGGAATTCTGGGAATATTAAACCTCAAAGTCAGAAAACCTCAGACTGTCCGGTCTCATGTAGGAGCTTCCTTTCTGAGGCCTAAAAGCAAAAGATAAAGTAAAATAACAGAAGTGAAATTCACCCCTGGGTGACGAAGCATGACGGCGTAACCTAATGCAGAGGGGGGAGGCTTTCAGTGTAATCAATCTTGTGGGAAAAAAAGCTGTTAATGGAATCAATGAGGACAAAGGAGAGTGGATTGATCTGTGCATATTTCTGGGCCTTTTTGGATTTCCTGGGAAGCGTCAAAGATCGCCTGTGTGCTTCAGCAGCCTGATACGGGGTAATAGTGTGTCTGGGGCCTCATTGGTCAGTAGCCACAGCCATCACATGCCCTGAAGGAACCTCAGGCATGCACAGGGAGCACCTTGCACATTTAACAACAGCTCCCAAAAATAAACATCGATGAGAGGGGCAGCTGCAATCTCCCCTCGAGCCCTGAGGACCAAGGACTGCTCCTTCGTCTGCCTGCTTTACCGCAAGTCGCAGGTGCCCCATGAGTAGGGCCGGGAATCGAAACCCGGTTCCAATTTAGAACCGGTTTTAATTGTTGTCATGCATCGGAATTGTGCACCTTTGACATTATCGATTCCTCTAACGATTCTTCCAGACTTTCACATGACGTCACACGCCACAACTTTCTCCATCATGGGAAGCGGAAGAAGGTCCAAGGCGTGGTTGCATTTTACTAGGAAAGACGACCATCGTGCAGTTTGTAACCAGTGCAAAGCCGTTTTCACTCGCAAGGGTGGTAACACTAACAACATGCTTAAACATTTAACATGGCATTCCATTCCCATATAAATACGAATGCCATGTGTTCGACTCTCAACGCTCTCCACAGACGCGGCTAATTTTAACTACGGTGCCTTAACCTACCGGCTACGGTGCATGTGTGCTTGTTTCTATGCAGTCAGTCAGTGTAATGAGAGGGGAGTATAATGTAGTGTTACTTATAATAATATTTCCATATTTTACACCATATTATTTATAGTTTAAATGAAGGATTGGTGGGTCATTTTTCAAGTGTTAATATTCACCATGTAAAAGTCAAATGGCAGGATGAGATTCGGTTATGACAGCTAATAAATCAGCTGCTTTTGGTGCTGAAAACTGCATGAGACTAAATATGCTAAGGACTAAAAATGTATAAATATGTAGCTAACCAGGTTTACATATCCACAAAATTATAAATGAATAATATTTCACAAATTAATATTTGCTTATTTTACTCTGATCAGGAATTGATAAGGGAATGGATAAAGAATCGGATTGATAAGAAAGAATAAATAATGGCATTGACTTCAATAATTTCTTATTGATTCCCATCCCAAACCATGAGCACGGCCTTTTCAGCCCTGGGAATAAATCACAGCAGATTTTCTTCAAGTTTTTGTTTGACTAGTTCAGTTTGCAGCACCTGCAGCCGATCGGAGAAAGGATCATGAATCCTGATTTGGTTATTGGGACTGATAGAATTAAAATCATCTGTCCATATTCTGAATGTCCCATCTCCTCTTCTGAGAGGAAAAGGAATCCATTCATTTGACTATTGATTTCTGAGAGATGATATTGGAGGCATGACCTGTGCCGTGTCAGACTCAAGATGTGAATTACTGCAGAGGATGAAATATGGTGACAGATAAACAGCGAGTGTGCACAGCTGTTATAGCCGGGCATGGCGCAGGCAACAAAATGGTGACAATCCATTGATAGAACTGAGACATAAGGGGTTTATTTAAAAAACGAACAAAACCGGAGGAAGCACAAAATAAAAGGACCGTGAGGGATCAGAAAACAAACGGAGAAAAAAAAATAAGAACTAACTAGAAAGACCATAAAGTAACATACCAAGGGAACTGCGCAACACAAGGAACAGAACTATGCAAAAACAGAGCAAGAAATGCACCATAACATTCACAATGACTGGCTAAGAGTGAGGACAGGCACTTATATACACACAGAGAATCAGGGCAAACAAGGGACAGGTGTAAGCCATAATCAAATCAACCTATCAATGAAGGCCCCTGACCTTGACAACAGCCTGCTTGTTACCCAGTGTCTGTTTACCACTGAATTCCTAATACAGGGGTAAGTTGTGTTTAAAGATGAGACCCAGAAATAAAACAGGAGTTAGTATCGTAATGGGCGATTATTCTGCGAGGCTTCTCGCTTTTTAATTGTGGAAATGGAGAGGGTGACATGTAGCAGGTCTAAGAGACAGGCCTTTGGCAAATTTGTGTAGCACTGTGACAGGACTGAACAAACTTGGAAGTCTAAAACATTTACTCTGCCAAAGGGCCATATACAGGGGCGAGGCCACAGGGCCACTGACCTAAGCCGAAAGCTGGTTGGCCCCTGAAGTGCCCCCTCCCCTTTATTTCACCGATCAATACACATCATTGGCTAATGATAAAGATGACCCCTCTATAAGAAATATGGTCCCATAACCATAAAATATGGTTGCACTGAAACATACAGGCATGCACACATACTTCTCTATCCTATTGCCTTCATGTCGGAAAAGTAATCATCAATTAGTTCTGCTACTCACTAGCTACTTCACATCCTACTACACTAGTTACCTTCATCAGTCAACTCTACTCCTTATCAACCACTATTCATCAACAGCTATAACCAGAACTACCTCTGCAGCCATGATGATAATGATGGTCACGCTAAAAGAGGAAGAAATGGTCATGTATTTCTGATATCTACACCATGACTGATAGAGATGATGAGGTTGCCCAGATTGGTCCTCCAGTCCTCTAGGTGTCGCCAGCATGGATAAGCGCTTTCACACATAAGGCGTTATAAGGACCCTAAAGCATGAGGGAAATCAAAGGGAACCCAAATGAGCTCGAACTCCCTAGTCTGATGCTATATGCTATGGACTAAAGGGGCTATCCGCTGAGCCCCCATGTTCAGGAGACCAGTCTACCCAGCTGCCTTTTTATCCTTGTCATACTGCCGCTGCCTTCTCACCCTGACCCATGACTTCGGCTCCCACATAATCCGCAGCCTTTGTTCTATGCTGCTTCCGATGCCACTTCACACGGCTGCCTCATGATCTCAGATCTCCACACTGGCTATGATGTGCTCTCCACTTTAATCTCGGCAACACCATTCCTGTTTTATCCCTACAAAGAGTCGGTACAAGTAGCCCAAAACCACTGGCTCGGGAAACTAAACTACCCAGGGAAGAGCAGCTCAAGCTCAGGTAAATAAAGCCATTTGATCAAAGAATACACAGTATGCAGAAATAGACTCAGAAATCACAGTCTGAAACCATAGTAGGAACTGATGCAATGCTTGCATGATTTGTTTCATCAAAATGTTCATTTACTGCCTTCTGGATTATCTATTATTCTGTGGGTATTTGTAACCACATGCGCCACACTGCTTTTAATCAAAACACAGAGGATTTGCGGAGAACTTTTCATGATAAACACGGCAGGTCTATCAGCCTTTAATGTGAATTTCACAGCTGCGCAGGGATACTGATGATTGACAGAAGACAATCACATGTGATTACGTACACCTGAAAGGGTCAATCAATTTGTGCAGCTCATAAATGTTCCCCACCTTAGCACTTCCAGGGCAGGCTGATGTACAGATCCCCCAGGTGAGGTAAGGATATAAGACTTGAGCTGAAAACCAAGTGCATGGACCAGAGTTTCTTTCAACCATGTGGGACAACATCCAGGGAGGAAGGAAATGAATCTTTCCTTGGCTGGAAGAAACAATTTAACGCATTGCTTTAGTCAACTCAACAGTGATTGTAAATTTCATGGATGAACAAGCAGACAGACACACGCACACTTGGCGGACTGTCCTATCAAGGTTCTTTGTGGGTCATGACTTTCGTAAGGAGGCTACCGCTGAAGCCCCCTCAGGAAATGTCAAACTAAAGTGGGTCATTAAAGTCCTGTCTCTGTAAATGAATAGGTATCTTTGTCCAGAACATGAGTTCTGCTTAGAGGCTGCGTTTCTGATTCTCTGCTAAAGGCTCGCTTCTAAAACCGAGGCATGAATGTGGGGGGCTGGACAGATAAATAAATGAGATAAACTTTAAAACAAGAGCTGGGGTTTCACCACTGCTGAAAATAAAGCGAAACCGGCAAGTTACCATCGATACAGCTGAATCTTTCGCCGTCACTTTTGTAAATTTATGTAAAAACCATGAAAATTGAAAGCTGAAAGAGGAGGAAAAGCTTGAGAGGCAGGCCAAAATAAAGCATCATTGAAATTGAATTGCATAAATATCATTAACGGAATATCACCTGTTAGATAAGTAAAATGAATGGCTGACCGTTTGACCGACCACAAGCTAACCAATCACAGCCTTGCTCCTGCCCGCTGTGGGCTCACACCATTCTCCCCAATGCAGGGAGACCACCGGCTGCTCGTTAGGCACCACACTGGCTGCCCCGAGTGCTCTGCTGTGCATGTGGCCGGCGGCGGTGGAGCCAGGACCTCAGGATGCCCGTGGATGGGCAGCGGCCAGAGTAAACATCCGTGACAGGCTGCAGATCATTACTGTCAATAAAGCTGGAGCTGCACCTACTGTCCAGCAGGGATTAATGGGGCCGGATAGCGGACTCCTCCATGGAGTCATAGTGGAATAAAACAAGAACACAACACTACTTTTGAAAGGTATTCTCCTACTTTGTTTGGCCATTATTTATATTATTACATTAGATCACTTCTCGGATGCGTCTTTCCAAAGCTTTCCTATAGAAGGACGAGTTTTCTGTACCCTGGACTGAAACCGGCACACTTTTCAGTTGCCTACCTCGTGAATTGCTGCTCTTCCTACAGCATGGGCTGAAGGGGAACGGGGAATTTATTTATTAGTATAATTTACATTTGTGGCATCGTAATGGGACAATTTGTAAACCCACTTTTTTGCCCAAAAGTGAAAGCACTCAGTTGACACTGGGACATTGAACTTGTGATCTTCTAATCACCTGCCACAATGGTACAAGTTACATCTGAGCCACTGAATGTCTGTGTGTGGTGTCTCTCCCTGATGAAGCCCATTACTGGCGTTTTTTTTGCTGTGCCCAGAGGCATCGCATCTAAAATGTCCCCATATACCCAGTCCCCGTATAGCCCATCCCCAGATACCCAGTCCCCGTACACCCCGTCCCTGTATACCCAGTCCCCATATACCCCGTGCCTGTATACCCAGCCCCCGTACACCCCGTCTCTGTATACCCAGTCCCCATATATCCAGTCCCCGTACACAACGTCCCCGTATACCCAGTCCCCGTACACCCCGTCTCTGTATACCCAGTCCCCGTATACCCAGTTCCCATATACCCAGTCCCTCTATACCCCGTCCCCGTATCCCCAGTCCCCGTACACCCTGTCTCTGTATACCCCATCCCTGTATACTCCGAATACCCTGTCCCTGTATACCCCGTCTCTGTATTCTCAGTCCCCGTATACCCTGTCCCCATATAGCCCGTCCCCGGATACCCAGTCCCCGTACACCCCGTCGTTGTATACCCAGTCCCCGTACACCCTGTCCCCATATACCCTGTCCTCATACACCCCGTCTCTGTATACCCAGTCCCTGTATACCCGTCCCCGTATACCCAGTCCCCGTATACCCCGTCCCCGTATACCCAGTCCCCATATACCCCGTCCCCGTATACCCAGTTCCCGTATACCCAGTCCCTATATATCCTGTCCCCATCCCTGCCGGTATACTAAGCTTGTTGTGTTAATGAGTTGTCGCTAAATGCTTGTCTGAAGGTGCACATGTGCGTCAAGCAGTGGACTGTAGAGAGAAATTAAAAACAGAGGGAATAAAACATAACCCATAGCCCCTGAACTAGAATGATTTCAGGAACTCCATATGACCAGCTCATATCTGACCTTCTCTGCGTCTGTATTTTAAGAATGATATGCATTTTTGTGTTTTTTTTGTGAGTATTTTACGCCCATGTTCTTGTTGCTGAATAGCGCCCTCAGATCATGGTTCTTGGTCATGATTTTAGCTGTGGGAAAGACAGCATTGTGTCCATGCAGGGGTGGGGTGGGGAAGGGGGGTGACACAGGTGGCCCTCAGAAAGGGGGTGGGGAGCCATCTCAGGAGGCAGCGACCCCTGGGGATCTTTTCACTTTTTCTCTGGGACACAGGCTTCCGTTGTTCCCAGGGCCCCAGGCATTTTGGGCTCATCTGAGAGAAATGGTCCAAGTGACCTTCTGTGGAGGGGGAGAGGGGGCTCAACAACTCCCCCCAAGGCACGTCCTGTCCCCACAACTTCCCAACCCCAGACTAACCCCCATCTGGAGCTCCTCCTGCCTTGCTCCCTCCAGGGATAGCATGCCAATACCCCCACCCACACACAAGATGAAACCCCACTGGGCGCCCAATAAGGAACTTTCCAGAAAAAGTATTGGGCCAAAGCTGAGAGAAAGAGTGGCAGTTCACTTTGATTCACGGACAGCTCAGCTGCACAGAGGCTAATGCCTAATTAGCTGCTTCGTTATTAAATCATTATTAAACCATTCACACCACTGACAAAGCGGCGGGGGACATTTGAAGGTTGTGCCCATTTTACCGTAAATTTCAGAAATTCTTAATTTCACTGCGGCAGGGGACTTGTGGAGAGCTAACAAGAGCAGTCAACCGACTGCTGGTGCCCAACCGGGAAATGGACTGAAATCACAATACTGAAGACAGGCCTTAGAATCAAGGCAGGACAGTATTGTCTGTGGAGTCTTGTGGTTGGGACCAGAGGAGACTGTGGTGTCATTTGACATTTGACTTGACTTTGACAGTCTCCAGGGCTGTTGCATTTTTCCCAGGCCATTGCAAGTAGCTTACGGTCTTCTTGGGGATGCGGCCTGCAGCTTGTCACAGATAATGTCACTGCAGTGCTGGTAGATGGGGGGGTGGTCTCGCCCCAGGCAGAGTCTGACTTCCTTTTCGGAAAGATTGATGAGATTACTCCAACTTCTGTTTCTTAAATTGCTTTACTTCCAGCATCTTATTTTAGGTCACTCCTTATTATGCTAAAGGGATTTAAGATTCATCTGGTCCCGTTTTCTCACTCCCTCCCCCCATAATATAAGTTATGCAAAGAGTTGCATAACTCTTTGTGCAACTGTGTAACCACACCTTACATTAAAATGAATGCACACCTGAATAATAGATCTCATTTATCGGATGACTCAATGATGAGTCTGTCCTTAAGTAAAAGTGTGGCACTCAGCACGGGCACACACGTTGCCAAGGACAAAAATTGGGCAAATTAACAACAAATATCCAAGTCTGGTAACCATGGAGATAAGTGCACCTGTCTTAAATTCCTGCACTCTTGTTAATTTTTGTACTTCAAAATTTTTGGCCATGAATCAACGAATTATATAAACAGAAATCTCTTTGTTGAGCCCAAAGGAACTGCAAAGGAAAGCAGTTTTTGGAGTCTGGGAAAATCATGGTTCTCTCGTACACATGTACTGAATATAATGATGAATAAATATTAATGACTCTGAAAGTTATATTTTATCCCTTCTGCATATCTCTTAGATGCATCACTGAAGGGTAATAAAATTCCAAAATAAAATTTCCCAGAAAAAGATCTAATTGCTTTAATTAATATATAGCTTTTTAATCCATGCTAGGGAGAAGCAAGAGTTGTACAGTACAGTATGGTTGCTACTGAATGCTAACATGCTGACTTTTTATGGTAATTTTTGTCATGATATGGTAGAATTAGGATACACAACGTAAGACAGGGGACTTTCACTTTCAGGTTGTGGGAGAATTCAAGTGACAAGTAGCTCTGTCCTCCTCCTTTATTGCAAATCCAGTCCTCCCTGTAAGACCCAACCTCTGTTCTGTGTTGGATCTCTCCATACCTCTTCTTTGTTATTTCTGAGAATGTGACTTTCCTTGAATATTCCTGCCATTCAGTCTCACAGCCCAAAGCCAACTCGCTGTTCAAACCCAACACACTCACAGGACAGGTACAAACAGAGTGAGTGTAGTGACAGTGGTCTGCATTTACAGAAAGTTCTTGGATCTAGATAACGGAACTTTGGCTTACTTAACAGCCTACCATTGCTCCAGCAGGGGTGCTAAACATAACCAGGGATGTTTGTACATAGAGTCAATTAACTGGGTTCTATTTTGATGATCCAAAATGCAGAAAGCAGAACTTACTGTTATGGGCATGTCCAAAACCTTTGTTTTTGGTATTTTAATGGTGCAAAAACCAACCAAGTCTCTTAACTATTCAGAATCGTGTTTCTCATGTAATATGCAATGAACCAATCAGAGTGGCATGTCACCTCACCTTTTAAAAGCAGTGGCTCATGATCTACTGCGGATTGCTATTTCGCTTTTCCGCCAAGGAAACAGTGTGTTTGTGCACGAGGTGAAATGGCGTGAGCATGTCATCTACGGGACCACCACTGTTTCACTTAAGCAAATGTGTGACGTGCCCCCCTGGGGGATGGCATTGCAGAGGGGCACAAAGAAGAACAAATCGCAGGTCGGGGGTGTGCTAAAATGTGTAGCGGAACCAAAGTTTAATTTACGTGTTTGGAGGGTGAGGAATAGCAAACATTACCCCTTGAGTTTTTTTTCTTTCAGACTATCACGTTGCAGAAGAGGATGGAGGACACAGGGGCAGGATTAAGGGGAAATGTAAGGACTTTTTTGAAACCAAAAGGAACCAGGGCAAGAACCAAAAGGATCACACAGGATCTAAAACTAACACTGGGGGAAAGGCCTGAACATAGCCACAGCAGGGAGCGACATCAATGACAGAACTAAGGAAGACAAGACTGGCAGGAACTTATACACTGGGTTAAGGGGGGTGGATAGACAGGAGGCAGCTGGAGTGAGTTAACAAGGGGGAGGAACAAGAGGAGAGACAAACACAGAACAGGCATGGCTCATTTGAGCCCTGTTGTCAAGGTCAGTTCCTGTTGTCTCAGTATTTCGTGCCCCTTCCCTGTTTGGCCAGCAGGTGTTGCTGGCCATCCTGTCCCTCCTGTCAGCCTTTGTGTTTTCCCCTGCTCCCTGTCGGCCACATGACTCTATGAGTTGAGTATGCGGCTGCCTGTGAACCCCTCTGTCTTGTGTTTGAATCCCGCCTCTGTTTTTGTATTGTGTTCCTAGTGTTTCATTTGTATTAGTTTAGTCCCATGATTTGTATTTAGTTTTGTTTTTTTGCTCTGTGCCTTAATTGTGTTTTATCGGTATTTGTTATTCCCAGTGTTAGATTCTGTTTTTATTGTTACTTTCTCAGTTCTTAGCTTCCCTGTTTAGTTCTTTGAGTGACTTATTAGTGTCACCTGTTGCCTGTTTTACTGATCTTGTTAATTGTTCTCACCTGTCCTGTTATCCTTGTTAGCCTGTATTTAAGTTCCTGATCCCATTCTGTTCCTTCTGGAGTCATTAATAATGTTGCTGGAGTGTCTGATGTATGCTGTGCTCTTTGTTGCCTACCCACCTGCCCCCTTTGTTGCTCTGACCCTTTTGGTAGTTAGTCTATGTTTATCCCTGATTACATTTGACCCCTCGTGGTTCTTTTATTTTGTTTATTTTGTTCCTAGTGTTTTCTGTTTTTGTTAATAAACCTCTTCTATTCCCGTGAGCTGCAAATGGGTTGTCCGTATTTCTGTTCCTGCCTACACCATGCCTCGTCCCTGTGCCAAACCCGCCCGGATCCATGACACTGCTAGGAAGAAACGGGCTGGGCAGGTAAGCGGGCTGTGACAGAACCCTCCCCCCCAAAGCGGAACCTCTGCAAAAGGAACGAGGAGAGATTTAAAATGAATTTTGTTTAATGACAAAGGATGTCGAAGATGTTATCTGGCTCCATACTGTAAGCGTCATCTTTGTTCCATCTCCATTTACTCCTGAATTCCTGTTGTCACCATATTTTTTTATTGATGCATATTGATTCTGACTCAAAACGTCTGCTTTATATAAGCTAACAAGGCCATATCGTCTAAAAAAAAAAATTCTAATTAAAAAAAGAGGCTCAAGCATGGGCATCGTAAATCGGAGGACAGGGAGGACATATCTCCCCACCCTCATAATTGGCTGATCCCCGCCTTCTTCCCAAAAAATTAATACGACAGGTATCTATGCAGGGCTGAATCATATTTACAATAAAATAAAACAGTGATATTTCTGGGTTTTGCAATAACCGTTCATGACTATGCCTTTTGCTATCTAACATGTTTCTGTCAGGATACAGATGTAACAGATAGGATGAATTAAGAGCATGGTCCTTATTTTTCATTGTGAATCCGCATGTTACTGAGGTCAATTCACTGCTCATTCAGAGCTCAAGGACAAAATATATACATAACAAAGACTGTAGTCGTATATCAAACAAAATCATTTGTATCAGTTGTTTCTTTATAGTTAAGAGACACCACTGGTCTCAAGTATCCTCACTGATAACCAAAGAAAACCTCACAGAGATTCCAGTGACAGTGAAGTTTTGCTGTGACACGTTGAAAGTCCTTGCTAACTACTGAAATCAACCTTAAAACTTATGCATATTAATTCCGCCAACTCTAGTGCTGATGGCCGACCGTGATGTAAGTCATGACTTGCCAATCACTGAGAGGATTACAGGCTGACAGCTACTCTCACCTTCCCTGCCTCCCTGGCTACTGACAATACAGTAGGTGTCAATTGTGAATTATAAGTACATGCACTCCCCTGGCGGGGGGGGGGGGGGCCCCCCCCCCGGCGGGGGGGGGGGGGGGGGGCCGCGGAGCTAAGGGGGGGGGCGCGCAACGAGAACAA
>JAODJX010000083.1:20231186-20242736 GCA_026776945.1 Isichthys henryi
TCGTCCCGGCACAGAAGCAGGTGAAGAACAAGCCTGCCATTCTATTTTTTATTATTTTTCTGCTGCCTGTGCCCTAATGCCTCCATTTTCCCACCTTTTATTAAGGCTGATCCTCCAGCGTTACTCACATGAAACGGTCCATTGTGCTCCAGTACTGGCCTGAATTATGTACCCTGGCATACCTTTTCAAATTGGTGTCTGGAGATCAAATGTAATAATAAGGTGGTGCAGTGGTTAGCACTGTTGCCTCACACCTCTGGGACCCGGGTTCGAGGCTCCGCCTGGGTCACGTGTGTGCGGAGTTTGTATGTTTTCCCCATGTCGTCGTGGAGTTTCCTCCGGGTACTCCGGTTTGCTAAATTGCCCTTAGGTGTGCATGTGTGAGTGGATGGTGTGTGAGTGTGCCCTGCAATGGGCTGTCCTCCCATCCTGGGTTGTTCCCTGCCTCGTGCCCATTACTTCCAGGATAGGCTCCGGACCCCCCGCGACCCAGAAGGATATGCGGTTTGGAAAATGGACGGACAAGTCTCTGCCCTGGCTCCATGTATTCGGAGTTTGCATGTTCTCGTTTCCTCATGGGGTACTCCGGTTTCTCCCCATAGTCCAAAAACATGCTGACCCCAGCAGGTTTCAGTGCCTCTACTTCTTCACAGCACACGGACACTGAAATCCCATACAGGACCGAAGTCTGACTCATTGTACACCCTGTGATATAAACATAACATAAGTCTTGTTGGTCGCTCTGTTGCCGCCACCCTGGTCGCCTGCCTCCAGTTTCATCTTTGGCTGTCCTGCTGGATGGAGACGCTTAATCAGACCCTTAGAGGATCTACGTTTGAGACTGACCTAAGATTGAATACAAAGGTTTTACGTTTGCAAGGTGCTTTCCACGTGTAAAGCGCTTGCAATCGGGTTGAAACAGAGCCCTAAAAGCAGCTGCTTTGATCCGCTATTGATCGTGTTCCTTGGAAAACCATACTTACTTATTTCCAACGTGCGTACAATATCTCCGTGTACTGCCTTGGCGGTGGACGAATTCCAGTAGAAGAAGCACATCTGTGTTCTACAGGATCTTGAAATCCAGGGAGATTCCCGGTCAATGGTGAAATTCCAAGCAAACCAGGAGAAGGGATGTTTAAATATGGTAACCATAGTAACGTGACTGTGTCTGCTGCGTTGTCCTCTTAAACAGCGTTGTTGTCCCGGTCATTCTGCTCAGTGACTGTTTCCATGGAAATGACCAGGTGCAAGAGTGTTGTGAAATCGGCTTGGTGTCCGGGTCACTGGTCACGCATCGTATGTGGTTCCTCGATAGTGGAATAAACTACTGAAGCACTTCCAATCATCAGACTCCCTCCCCACCAGAAGTGGAGATTTCAGGCCCAGAAAGTACAAATCCAGATTTTGTTTCGACCAACCGTTTAAGTATAAAGAGTCATTGTTACAACTGGTTGGTTGAAACAAAATCTTGGTCTGGATTTGTACTCTCTCGACCTGAATTCTCCACCTCTGCTCTCCACCTTCAAGAAATGTCTCAAGACCCATCTGTTGCAGAATCACCTCCACTACCCTGATACGACTCAGTGTTCCCGTCACTCCATGTATCATTAGTTTCTTGCTTGGTTTGGAAGACGTTTTGTGTAACAGGGGCAGATTAACATCTCTGGTGGCCCTAGATTCACACGGGTAGGGGGTACCTTAACTGGGCCATTTCAGCCGAAAAGATCTGAAAGCAAAAGGAGAGGGAATTAAAAATTATGGAACATCAATGACATATTAATCACAGAGCGGGGTGCCAGCGATAAAACTTATCGATCAGGGTGGGGGATGGGAACGCGTACCCATATTACAAAGGTCAAACATGAAATGCAATGACTAAAATCGAAGAAAAAAAATCTGTTAAAATGGTATGAAAAGGAAGATATTTTGTTTAGTTCACAGTCTACTTTGAAAGTTCATTAGTAACAACAAAAACAAGATATGGTTATTTGTTCAGAACATTTCAAACGGATGCGATTAAAAGTATTTTACGGAAATCAAATAATACAGAATAACATTATACAGTAAGAACGACACGTGAGCTCAACTCAAAAGGTTCCCCATTGGATATGGAGACCGAACCAGGCACTTTCAGAGTGTAAGGCGACAGCATAAACCACTGTACCAGCATGCCACTGTACTAGGCACTTGTAACATTTATGTGACTTACTCATTTAGTCTGTCTACAATTCATTGCCAAGCCAACTCCCTGGCTGTGTTTATCGCCACAGTATTGCCTTTTTTAACGATTACATCTTTGTATTTTTCATACATTTCCATCAGCAGCATTTGTTCTGCGGCGGAAGGAAACACCGTTCTCGTTTTACACGCTTTCCGACTCATTTGATCGATTTATTGTTCATCCATTCATTTTGGCTTCTTAAATATCTCAGGTGTGCGCACTAAGTGAGACTATGCAAGTCTGTTTTGTTTGAGCCTTGATTAGTTAAAACTGAACTGCGTTAGTGGAACGACATGAGGCTTAAGGGAGTTTAAAGATGCCCCTAGTTTGAGTCTGACTTTTTCGGGAAAGTCTGGCTTTCTTTAGCTACTTTTTAATAAATAACTCTGTTTAATAAAACCTGTTTCTTTTGACCTGCTATGTGGGTTGTCCTTCCTTCGTCATGCCCTGCCATAAAAGACAGTTTAGAATTTTTGCATACGTTTGTTTAGCATCTTGTTTCAAAGCAACCTCAAACTGCCACTTAATTTCACACAACAACTGGGTTTCGTCTGTTGGCAGATGGCTCATCAGCCCAGGACAGTTTTTATTTTATAAAGACTAACTTTGGGCTCGACCAGCGCCAAGTGCCATTTACACCCCAGGAATCTGAAGCTGCGACTAATAGCCCATGACCTGCTCCTTGAGTGTTTTGGAGGAGATCTTGGCCATCATGGAACATCTACACTCCTCAATTATTTCCAGATACTTAGCTCTCCATAGTCCGTGAACACTCAAACAACCCCCACGCCCACCACCTTTTAGCAAAACACACATACAAACAATCCACAAATAACCTTGAGCTTCATTAATTGTCTATGGAGATATTTTGGTTAATGGTCTAATTACTAGCAACCATGGCAACCAATCAAATTCAGTTAAGACCTTGTAGCACAGTAAAGCGAAGGGTCTGGCTGCAGAAGGCGGGGTGGCCTCTGCCAGGAGGACCTCTACTGTGGGGATGAAAAGCGACACGACCTCCAATCCCGTGCCTAACATGACATTAGGCATACTTCAGGAACACAGGTGAAATTATTATAGGTTATAATAATAATAATAATCATCATCATCATAATAATAACAACAACCTATTGTAATACAGGATAGGATATTATGTATAGTAGGATTATATCCTATTCTCCATAATGAAGGATTTACCTTCACTAGGAGGCTTGAAATCCCATGACTTCCACAATATGACATTAGTGTAACATCAGGAACTAACTTCAATACCCCAACCTACTGAGTTCTGTGCAGAAGCATCATGTCCGGGTCAGGAGTGGAGATCATGTGATTTCTGGCCCCACAGTGGAGGTTACCCAGTGTTCTGCAGCCAGATGCTCTTGGTCAAGAAGGTTCCACCAGTGCTCAATAGGATTATCAATGTTTCATTGTTTTTGCTAGGAATGTTTGCTGGGGAATGATAATCGAAATGACTCGAGAATAATGCTGCAGTCCACTGGAACTCGTAACTTGAAAATTCCGAGTTCCTAGTTGGAAATTTCAGCTGTAACGGCCCCTCAAGTTGGAATTCTGACTCACAAACTCGGAGGAATTGACACAACCAGAATCCAAGATGGCTGCGCCCTTTATCAATAGAAGTTAAAGCTGTAGTTTTATACTGTTTATTAGCATGTATGTTTGATTTGTGGCTCATTAAATTGGTCGTATACACAGTACTGTCCAACTGCTATCTGTGGATGTGTTGGTATGGAGTAATTGAACAAAGATAAAGGCCATTTAAATTGAAATACCTTGAATCCAAAAAGTTGTCCAGTTAAGCAAGAAATGTTGCTTTTTGAAATGGGTCCCTGGTATTGTTAAATGGCTTTCAGACTTGTGTTTAACTCGTGTATGACATCATTCCTAGTTCTGAGTTCCAAGCTCCAAGGTAAATGCAGTCGCAGCATTAAGAAGCAGTTTTAATAACCAAGCATCAAATACTTGTAAAGCAAAGGTCACTGTTTTCCAGAATCACATGGCTTGAAGCGATTGCTTTCCAGCATAGAATAAAATCCACATCCATTTACAAATGGCTGCATCTGGTTAATAGATATGGCTAAAAACAGTGGGTATTTGTCATTTGTGAGTGGGTAAGGTACAGATTACAGGTCTTAATGACACACCAGTTGGACATTTGTCCGATTGAGTAATCCCGATGAAAGGGTATTGGAGACACATAGGTATTTAAGTCTCACAATTTACAGCCCTGTTTTCTGACCTCTGCTGCAATATTAATTTTAGCTACATTTATGATTGCCAGTTTCTCCCCTCTTTCTCTTCCCCTTGTGATTCTCTACTATGTGGAATTACAGCAAAGACCTATTTAGCCCAAGGAGTCAAGGGCTGTTTGATCAATAAAAAACCTGCTAAAACATCCCATATAGGGTTTTATCCACAGCTGGATAAAACCGCTTTTCCTCTGGCCTTTCATGCCAAAGTGATTCGACTTAAGGGTGTGAAAGAGCCAGACGAGCCGGCTGAGGTCATTATAAGGCCCTGAATGATGTATAACAAAAGATCCTGTTAGCATCAGCGCTGTAGGACTAGGCTGGGCTGTACTAGGCCAACCTCTATCCTCCTTGGCTAACCCATGCGGACCAGAACCAATTTCAGAGTCACTGCATTAATTGAATCATTGTTCATTTTCATCACTGTATATACTGCCATTCATCCTCTGTCTACCATGCATGCTGTATATACTGCCATTCCCACATTGCCTACCACACACACTGTATGTACTGCCATTCCCAAACTGCCTACCATGCACACTGCATATACTGTCATTCCTACACTGCCTACCATGCACACAGTATGTACTGCCATTCCCAAACTGCCTACCACACACACTGTATGTACTGCCATTCCCAAACTGCCTACCATGCACACTGTATATACTGTCATTCCTACACTGCCTACCATGCACACAGTATGTACTGCCATTCCCAAACTGTCTATCATGCACACTGCATATACTGTCATTCGCACACTGCCCATCACGCACACTGTATATACTGCCATTCACACACTGCCCACCACACACCATATATACTGCAATTTGCACACTGCCAACCAGTCACACTGTATATACTGCCATTCTCACAATGCCTACCACGTACACTGTATACACTGCCATTCTCACAATGCCTACCACATACACTGTATACACTGCCATTCACACACTGCCTACTAAACACTCTGTATATACTGCTACCCACTACTATTCACACACTGCTTACCAAGCACACTGAATCATATTTTTATACACATACTTTTACGTTCTATCTTGCTTTCTTTTTTTTAGCCTACTACTCCCTGTACTTTTTCACTTAATCTAATTTCACCTTTATTTCTTTATACTCTATACTTTGTGTACAGTTACAGGAGTGAGCCCAGCTTTACAGTTCACTCCAAGTTGTGCCAATATAACTGTGCAAGTCATAAATAAACTCTGGAGTCTTGTTAGTAACACAGTAACACAAACTGACTGACAGTGTTGATGAAATCACACCACCAGTCACTGGGAGCTCAGGAAACAAGACAATAAAATGTATCACTGATGACTTGTGGACACTTCAGAGTTAAGTTCTAAAAAAGCCTGGTGCATTTTGGAAACCATAGGGAGCCATACCTGTGTGCCAAAGTATTTACACTGAATGTCATCATTCTGTCAGAGTCTGTCATATGTCCATTATGAAAACATCAAATGGATTGTTTAGTTAAGGTGGGCTTCCTTTAATTAAGTCACTCATAATGACATCGTTAGTGTGGCTCTGGTTTTACACCTCTCTTCATAATTAGGTCCCAATTTCCTGACCCAAATCTACATCATTCCCAAAATATCCCTGGAATTCAGGCACCCTGTTGGGATATTATACCACATTTTTCCTGAACATGCTTGTTGATTTTCTATTTATAGTGTGTATGTTTTTCTATTTATAGAAGTCTGTAATTGCTGGGTGGCAGTGGGACAATTTTTACACAAAAGGAAGGAATGAAAATCGAGTTGTTGACTGAGTAACGGGCACTATTGTATTTGGTAATATTGAAGGTTCAGGGTTTTTCCTTGTTGTAAAGCTGCCAGTCAGTTCAGAGAAATACAAGATCAAACGATTCATCTACACATTTTTTTTTCTTTTTTGTCAAGCAACAAATGCGATTCATCCTTTTTGAAACTCATCCAACCCAACGGGAAACCTGGAATAATACAATTTCAGAAACAAAACTGTACTGTAATGAGTTGTAATATAAGCAGTTTGATCCTAAATCTCAATAAGAGTGCAGCATTATACATTTTGTTTTCCAAAGGACACACACCAGGATAATTAATTGAGGCCATTTATGAATTTGCTCTTAAACTGATGATAAAGTAATGAAAATGAACAATGATTCATTTAATGCAGTGAATCTGAAATTTTAATACATTTTCTTCACTTTCTAACTTTGCATTACATTTGTTTATGGCTTTTAATGACAGGTGCAATCTGGCTTCTGACTTAAGCCTCTTGCCCTGAGTCTGTTTTCATGATGTTAGGAAGTTGTGAAGTAGATACTTCGGACCCGACACCCCACAGACCATCATCTCACCATGACTGAAACAACGCGCGGTCCGATTCTGGAGCCGGTTCTGGTTCTGACACCACACCGCTGTGCTTTTTGGGTCATTGAGTTGGTTTGGAGGTGTGATTTTAATAGTGAGACCTCTGGGAACATGGGTAGGCTAATGGCTGGCAGCAGGAATCCATGGAACTCTCCGGAAAGATTGTGCTGGCGTGGAGAAAAGCTGCATGCATCCTGGTGGGGTGGGGGGATGATTATTCATGGGATCGTTATGGAATACATGCTGGAAAAGTAGCATTATTCTTGACCTATCCCAGAGTGCAGGGGGGGGGTGTGCTTGTCTTGCGTAGCGGTGCTCTTCATGGAGGAGGGGGAGTTACTGCAGGGTACAACAAAGCCTGAATTTAAATGCTCCTCCCCAAACTGCGTCTATAATGAGCAGTGGTTGTCTCATGCAAATATTTCAAGGGGGATAGTGGAAGTGTGGGGATGGTGATGGGCTGGTATGCTTTCATACCTCCCAGGGGGGGGGGACAGCCAACATGTGCCTCCCATGACAACTTGAGCCCTGGTAACGAGAGCCTTGGGCAAAACGAAGGCTGTATTTTTATATCATTACATCAGGCTGGCATGAACTCTGAAGTCCTACTTACATTTGCTTTTCTTAGACATACATATAATATTTAATCCAAAGATTTGAATCCAGCTTCATCTTTACTTCATCTTCTTAGGACCGGGGGCGGACCCCCCCCCCCCCCGTGTTCTGGTTTTGGTTGAGGGTTTTTCTGTCAAATAAAAACCTAACATCCAGCCGGTAATTATGTCGCACCTTGTCACGATGTCTAATCCCACAAGAGGCGTCCTCTCTGCACTCCATGGAATTTGCCAGAATAGACAAACCTCCACGCCGGGCCGGGTGAGACCCACTTAGTTGAGACCCACGCCTCGTAAGGGATCCTCCTTGTGGATTACTCTAAAAAACCCATAATCCTTCAATTTAACATTTCTGAGCCTCGCATCCGTGTCCAGTTACAAGCAGCATCTCTCAGACCCTTAACGAGCTGAAAGCGAATCAGCGACACTCGTAATATTTAGGTTTAAGTGCTTTAATCCACAGTAAGTAGTAATGCTGGACTTTTCACTGATGCAGTTTAGGCTAACTTGAATGAGGTGTAGCAGAAACCGTCTTGGTGCCTGATGACCGTGTCACACTGCCCTCTGCTGCCCGCCGTCACTTATTGCGCCCCCTTCTTGTTCCATCTTAGCAACGCAGTGGCTATACATTCACTGCCCTATTGCGTGACCTCATTGGAAATAGGAATGATCTCTAAGGAGACCACAGAAGCCTCCATCCATCGATGACTGCCTTTGGAAGCCTCCAGAAGCATGACCTCAATTTACCTCACTGCTTGCACTTCATGTGTAAGTAACTGGTGGCTCTTTTAAAAATCCCATTCAAAGGTTCATTAGCTATGAGCAAAATGATTCCTTGCCAATGCATCCTCATCTTTGTCAGGTGAAGAAAGCTTAAATGCTTAAATGTCGTCTTATCTCGACGTGCGGTTGGGAGCTCAGCCTTATCAGCGAGTGTTAACCCTCGTGTTAATCCTCCTATGTAAACGGCCCTGCAGTGATGTGGATGCGGCATTGAAATCTCATCACCAGCAGACAATTGATTTAAATTTTCATACATCAATGCACCCCGAGTTTTTAAGCTCCTCTTAAGTGCTTTTGCCTAAACATGAGCTCACAGTATCACCTGTTGATAAACATCGGACGGTGAAGCATTCAGCGACGGCCGCGTTGATCTGATGTCTCTTTGATCTCACATTCGTTCTTCGAATGTCCCAGTGGTCTTTAAAGCCCGTATCAAAGACAAAGGAGTTAAACAGATGTATGTTTGGCGAGAAGGTCTTTCGTATCTGTAAGGTCATGTGTAGATGTTCTCCAAGGTCATCGCTGCTGTAGACATATGCCTCGCTAATAAGATCGGTATTTCACGAAGCGAAACAGAAGCACAGAACTACCCTGTATTAATTCATTTATTGTCAGGAAACTATCAACTGTTTCTTTGGCACAATGTTTTTCTTTCTCATACTATGAGCCCTACTTCTCCACTGAACAGTTCAGTGGTGGCTTCTGATGAATTGATTCCTAGCCGTAATGTGTCAGGAGAGACCCAGCTGTCCGGAGAAACCGAGCCTGTGTCCGTTTGACCGGCCCGGTGGGTGACTTGCCCTGGAGAGATTCACACCCCACGGAACGCATATCATTAAGTCAGCTAAAGGCTAGCCTGCTGCCTCCATCACTATGGAAAGATTACAGGCTGTCATTGGAGCCCCCGTCTCTCACATGCTCCAGATGGGGGCCAGGCGGTCTGGTACGGTGGTACAGTGCTTGGGCGTCAGGCCGCCACCATCGTGTCATGGCGGTCATTAAAACTGCCGGCTGACAGGAGCAAGAACCCCTCGGCACTCGATCTGGCTGGGTGGCGCTGGGTAGTTCTACAAGCATGGCTCTCCAGTGACTATGGGATAAGGGCCTCTGTTGCCATGTGGAACAGTGTGTTATCCACAGTGTCAAGCCCTGTACGCATCCATCCGGAATATCTAGGAATACATTTCTGGCTTTTTACAAATACAATAACCCCTTCAAATTTGAGTATTTGACATTCACAGTTTTGGTTATTTACGAGCTACCTATGAACAATTACAGGGGAATGTAGAGATTGGCCAAAGATTGCAAAAACTCACAGAGGATGCTTAAGCCAAAAACAATACTGAAAATAATTTGGATCACATCAAATCATATAATATATCACTATTAGTAATGCATAACATTTGTTAGTGTAAGTACATACAGTGGAACCTTGGTTCTCGGAAGTTTGTGTTTGAGAAGGCATCAGTCTTTTTACGCATAAATGAAGGAGAGAATGCATGCATATAAGTCAGTCTACTGCTGACTCTCGCTTAATGATCATCTCCACCAAATCCTGCAGTTTTTTTCGCTTTTGTTGCTCTTATTTTGCATTTAAATAAGCCACAGTGAGGGCTAAGAATGTTAGTCAACCAAAAAGGAAAGTTCTCAGAAGCATGATAGAGCTGAAAAATGAAATAATTGTATGCAGTTAGCTCTCTTCAGTACAGGTAAAGTGCAGGTAATTTTTCATTTATTTCATGTATTTATGGGTTTTAGAGTTTTTATTTATGGTGTTAGCATTAGGTATGTATTTATACAGGTTTAAATAGGCAATCATTTGGGGGTCCGGAACGAATTAATCCAATGTAAATTGTTTCTTATGGGAAAAAATGATTTTGTTTTTGATCAAATCAGTTCTCAAACAGCCTTCTCGAATGGATTCAGTTTGAGAACTAAGTTTACGTTGTACTATGTTCAAATTCTTGGCTTGTGTACACCGTGCATCTTTGCCTCAGTCGTGTTAGATGCCGCGGAATTTTCTTGCATTATATTTTGAACTTTTCAGGCTATTAGTACTTATTTTGTTGACTTAATACCGTGTCATTAATCAGGGCTAAATCCATGACGAGAAAACAGACTGAACTAAAAATGTAAAAACTTAATTCGTATAAATTGCTACTAACAGTCAAAACAATCTTAATAAGATGTTTTAGATTAGTTTTAAATCAATGGTTCAATGCCTTACTAAAACCCTGTGTTAAAGAGTCACATACAATTTTGTGTTGGGTTGCTATTTGTGTGTGGTCCGTTTAAGGATTATTTTTTAAAGAGCAAGTTCTCTATAAAACTAGTGTCATTTCTCCTGTTCTTGCCGCTGTGATGCCTGGCTCTTCTGGATGTTATAATAATGTTATTATCAGATGGATGCTATATAAGATACAAATACATAATGATTCAGAAAACAAATTTTTAATATACATTCTTTCATGTTGCAGTAAACTAGCTATGACAATAGCACCGGAGCACTGGATTCCAATGAAAAACAAGGTTGACATGTGTTATTATACTTCAGTTTCATATCGCAAATTTATCGGAAGCCAACCTAAAATTATTGAAATTTTGCTTAGTGCTAAGATAAACCAAGAAAGTGGACCAGTACTGGGTTACTCCTATTTCAAGAAATACCAAAACAGCTTTTTCTTTGCCATTTTTCTGACGTCTTTATTTTAATAAACGGCTCCGTTTCACATTTGAGATCGTCTTCTTAATTAGGCTGTTATCAGGTAGCGTAAATATTTCACTGCTCAGCCATGTCTGAAGAGGCAGTTGCGTTCGAAGGAACACAAGTACCACAGCTCGCATCCATCTAGACAGATTGTGATACATGTTCTCAGCAACACCCCCCACGCATCCCCCCCCCCCAAAAAAAAAACACAAGCACCCACACCCCCACATACTCCTACGTACCCTATCTGGGGGGAATCTGGTCCAGCTACTAGTTTGTTTTTTTGTATGCTGAAAATAAAGCCATACATTAAAAAACGATAAAATACTCGCTTTCTTGTTTATATAGGATTCGGTTCATGGTTTCTGTGAACAAATGGAGCCTGTGGTTCCATTCTTAGGCTGAGATGCAGGTGTAGTGGTTCTGCGTTCTCTCAGGACCTGTCCGGCTAGACCGAATCAAAGAGGAAGGACTCAAGCAAAGCTTAATTACTTCATTGTCTTTGCATGACAGTTTTATCATTTTTTTGTACCTGTTCCTCTGGAGGACTTGAATTTTCCCGGTGCACCACCTGTTAGGAATGTCA
>JAODJX010000083.1:20315897-20326026 GCA_026776945.1 Isichthys henryi
GCCTCGTGCCCATTGCTTCCGGGATAGGCTCCGGACCCCCCGCGACCCAGTAGGATAAGTGGTTTGGAAAATGGATGAATGGATGGATGGATGGATGGAAAAAACATTTGGACATGTGTAAAGCAATGAGAAATGATGTTCTGCTGTGCAGAAGTGACATTATGCTGTGGGGATTACACTTGCTGTTTTGCAGATGTTAATTGTCATGTGAGAAATGCTCCAAAGGAATTGAGAATAATTTTAATGTGTACGCAGGGCATTGCGGAGTAACAGATGATGCACATTACGGCTTACAAATCAAGGGTCTTTAATAGAAGCTGAAGAAACCAAGAAACAAAAAAGGGGGGGGGGGTATTCCATGTATGTGTATTCATGAATTGTTGACAAACTTGCTCAAAGCACATTTATTCAATGTAAACAAGATGAAATCACAGATTTATAGTAAACAAAAGTGTCCGTTCAGGTAAATCGTCCAGTCAGCCCCCCGCCTTACTTATGAGAGCAATTGATTGGTACAATAATTATACCATTTTGTTTCAATTGATAAGATATATTCTGCAATACTGAAGTCCCTTTTACCCTTCACACAGTTGCCATAACATCCGATTCTGTGAGCTACACCATGACTCATTTCTCATTTTGATGCAAAATGCATCCAGTGACTAAATGCCTCAAAATTCATGGATTTCTTTC
The DNA here is from genome assembly GCA_026776945.1 of Isichthys henryi. Classification (NCBI taxonomy): domain Eukaryota; kingdom Metazoa; phylum Chordata; class Actinopteri; order Osteoglossiformes; family Mormyridae; genus Isichthys; species Isichthys henryi. Next base: position 20,316,591 of record JAODJX010000083.1, read on the forward strand.
CCACTCAAAAACCACCATCAAAACTTTACGTTTTTGAAAGCCGTTTTACATGTGCTTACATACTGTTCTCAAAAATGTTAAAAATACATTCAAAACTGAATGACTACAATTTACTGCAGTTCTATCAAGATCCTTCCGAAATATATAGCAAAACTGACATGATATCAAATGAATAAAATGAAAGTGAGGCGAAACACAACAGGCATCCATTCCAGGTGATTACCTAATCCGGTGGATTGCTGTCAGCTGATCTCATTATTAACGATATCGATTATAAGAGATCACCTCTGGAATTACTTATTTTGTAAAAATGGACCAAGCAAGAGAATGACAAAGAGGAAGAATTGTTGCACAAAACGGGAGAGGCCAGCGAAGAAGAGGAAGGCCAAGGGCAGTGGTTACAGATGAAATAAGGCCTATAGTCACTGACCATGTCATCAATCATAGACTTTCTTTCAGAGAGACAGAGTTAAGAGTGCAGCCAAATTTGCAGGGCACAATGGGTGCATCGATCGCAAGAATTTCACACCAAACCGACAAGTAAAATGCATGTAAAATCCTTCAACAGTATCAGACCAGAGCTGCATATTACAGTATGTGCTATATACAGTGCAGTGACATACATTGAGTATTGTATTTCATCTACAGGATCCAAAAATGACCTCGCACAGGGGGGCAGATACAGATTTTTATGTGACAAGCAGGAAACTGCCGTACTTCACATGGTCACTGCTAACAACGCCATAAGATTCCAGGAAATCCAGGTTTTGACAGACAACACAGCATTTGGCAACGTGGCAACAGTCAACACAGCAACAATTGTCAGAGTCCTACAGAAGCATAAATTGAGCATGAAGCACTTATACACTGTCCCATATAAAAGGAACAGTGTACTTGTAAAGAAACTCTGATACCAATATGTCTGGGTAAGAGGTCTATTCAATATAACACTGCTTTTGTTTCCTTTAGTGGTTGTGGCTTTGAAGGTAAAACACATACACTTCGAGTAAATACCAGTAGTACGGTACTTCAAGGTGTTGGTTTTCCACTGACATAAAAACACTGGTACCGGCGTTGAATGACATCACAGCAGGAGACAGGGTATTTTGTAATGAATTTTGTAATGAATACTAACATCACATGTTATGGACATGCAAGTCTTGTATCGCCAGTAAGATAGTTTACAGTTTTTATCAATTGCTTAAGCACAATTTTGACAACAGAGCTCATTACTTCAAATCACTAAACACAATTTACAAAATCACACACCCAAAGAGCAAAACACCTCACCTATCCTGCAAAACTGAATTGTGAGGAAGGAGAACTAAGTGAAATTCAAAGCCACGTCATAAATGATCATACAATTTTAGCCACATCAGGCAAGTCACCCTAACCCATGAAAACCAAATAAACATGAGGCAGCTTCACAGGTCGCCCTTTCAGAGAAATGCAGAAAGAATCAAAGATCTGAGGTACGAGTATGTGACAGTAAGTACAAAAGCTATGGCATACAGCATTTTCACAATACTAAAATATTTCATATCGACTTTTTTTTCCCTTTCTTTCTAGAGAGTTCTGGAAATGGATGCGGACACGATCTTCCATGGGTTTATTTTCATGGATTAGGCTGGCTTTGAACTCACCAAAATCAGAAGAAGAGGAAGAAACATCATTGGTCACAGAGCTGTTGTGGAGGTTCCTGGCCTACATGGGGGAAACATTGCAATGCCTGCTGCCATCACCATGCCAGTTTTGGTCCTTACAGCACAGGCCTCCTCATCTCGTTTCTGGACAGGTTGCGTGACATACTATAGTGATCCAGGGAGACAGTGTGGATGATGATGGGCAGCACAGATATGTTGTTGTATGGGACAATGTAAGTTTCCATTGTGTTGCCCTGGTGCAAAATTGGTTTTGGCCAATCCAATGTTTACTGTCCTTTACCTTCCCCCATACTCTCCATTCCTTAACCCAATAGAAGAAGTCTTGTCAGCATGGTGGTGGAAGGTCTATGACCGTCAACCACATGTCCATGACAGCCTTTTTCAGGCAATGGAGGAGGCATGTGAGGACAATGTCGCTGCTGTCCACGGCTGGATTAGACACTCCCAGCACTTTTTTCTTCGCTGTCTAGCAAGAGAAGACATTTTTTTTTTGTGATGTAGATGAGATGCTGTGGCGACACCCAGCTAGAAGACATGACTGTCTCGCAACTGCTTTTGCTCAATATGCATGCCTACATTATTTACAGTTTCTTTTTCCCTTGTTTTTTTCTCTGTAAAGTTTCGATTTGCATTGAATGTGCCTTTTTAGTTTGTTGTTGAAGAGTGAAGAAAAAAGTTTCAATCACATTTGTTTCTGCTCATGTGTCTGTGAATTTTTCTGCAATATTTTCTCTTTGTGGTCTTTTCAGCATACACGATTACGAGAATCCCCCAAAAGCCAAACGTGTTTTCGATTACACATGGCAGTGTGTAGTTGGTTAGATCAAAAATTCAGGATGTGAGTGAAGTGTTTATTATTTGGGGCAAAAGTTTTTTGATAAGGGTTTATATAGTTTTGCATGTGGAGCTTCATGTTGCAGGATAGGTGAGGTGTTTGGATTAACTGTTTGGGGTCTGCAGTGCATTTTGAGGAAGAGATGAACTGTTTGGCCAAGCTTTGTGTTGGTATTGTACACTGTGAAAGTCACTGAGAAAGTGACTTCAGTATTGCAGAATGTATCAGAAAACTGCAAGAAGAGCATCAATCTAGAATTTTAAAGTTTTGGAGCTCAGGTGCATACTTGCACTGATATTTTAACAATGTACAGTATCTAAACATTTTGATTCTCATGGTTAAAACAGTGCAGATTGTATTTATCATTTTGGCGGCATTGACTAATTCATTGGTGGTATTATTTGATATGATACACGAGAATTGTTTTGGGGTGAATTATGGCCTTTTGCAGCTAAACCATAGGGCTATGCTGTATATATAAACGGTTTTGAGAAATGCTCTTATTGTCGTCAGAGTGTTAAGTATGTTTCATGAAATGTTCAAAAGCAATTGAGGACAAACTGTTATGAAGAACAAAGCAGCATGGCTTTATATGAAGAAGGAGTGTGTGTTTTTTTATCTAATGTGTGCAATGGCTGTTGGGTACTTGTTTGTGTGCTTGATTGTTTGGGTCTGAAATAATTCAGTGTCTGGAAATGTGACAACAAGCCACTGGTGGGGAGCTTTGTTTGAGGGGGGCGGGGGGCAGTGGTAACCGTGTAAGGCAAGGTGCCCAAACAGACAATCACGATCAGCTAGTTGATCTTCAATCGATTGCGAGAAGCGCAGCTTTCCTGTTTGCGCTCTCCTTTTTCACCCTCCCACTTCTGGCATAAACTGTTAGCTAGCTAAGCTGGCAGGATGCAAACATGTCAGAAACCAAAAAAGGAAAACTTTTCATTTTCATTCAGACTGGGAAAATGTTTTTTTTTTCTGTTTACTCAAATTCAAAGTCCATCTCTCTTATCTGCAGTGCGAGCGCAGTTTTAGCGAATAAGGGCAATTTGGAGTGTCATTTCAAAATGGTCCACAAAAGCTAAGATACTGATTTCTCTGCAAAAATAGCACTACGCAACTGAAAAGTGCGAGAACTGAAGGGTTAGTTAGCAGCACAACAGTCAATTTTTAACATTCCCAACACCAAAAGAAAGGCGACATCTTAAGTCACGTTCTTGCAACACACAAGAAATCTTTCAAGGATGGTGAAGTTGTTAACCCTCTGGGGATTAGCGCATCGTCAGCGATGCAGGATATTTTTCACGTCTATTTCAGTTTATATCTCGCTGAAATCTTTATGTAGAAACATGAAAAAAACGCTGACTAAATCTGTAATCTGTCTTCTTTTCAAAACGTCAATTGTCGAAGTATTAAAATTTTTAAAATTAGGTTAAATCGGCAAAAAAGTAAACCGTGTCACCTTACTTTGTTTTACCTGCATCGGGGGACGTGTAGTGATCGCTATTCACATTCTAAATAGCTGCATTACTGTGTATTCAAAACGCATTAGCATGGTAATTTGATGATGAACGCAACGGCGAAATGTGATCCAGATACATCCCCATCAGCACCTTAAATGGGGGGGGGAGTGGGATGTCGCCGAGTGTGATTGGCTCATGCATACTGTACACATGAGAGCTTCTACATATTCAATGGCCAGAAATAGTGACATGAGTTAAATTTTTCTAATTTATTTATCTAATTGAATGTCACAACTACACCATTTAGTCATCTTCATGTAGCCAAGACTTTGGTGATCAGATATCTGGGATCAAAACAAACTGCCACCATTGCTTACTATGTACTTTTATAATGTTTCTGTAAGTGTTCCAAACTGCATTTTGCAATGTCTATACTTTGATGTCAGATTACAAACTACACATAAATCTGACATATTTACGAAGTACACCAAGATTAGGATGAGTGTAATGCCAAAAGAAATATATAAGAAATAATTTATTTGCCATGAATTAAGTTTATGACACTGAAAGAAATGTGTGATTATGCCCCAGTCAGTGAAAGTCTGTTCCTTACCCCAAGACCCCAGAGCGTTAAAGAAGCATTTGTCAAGAAAACAAACATTTTTTTTTTTTTTGTATAGTGCGTTATTACAACATTAAATCGTCTCAAAGCGCTTTACAGCATACCCACCCAAAGTCCCCAGTGAATAAGCCAATGGCGACAGTGGCAAGGAAAAACTCCCAAGAAGGGAGAAACCTTGGGAGGGACCAGACTCAAAGGGGGATCCCATCCTCCAGGGGCTGGCAGGGAGAGTCAAATAGGAGAGATGGTTAAGTGCCAAGTCACACTGTCCAAAAAAAGATTTGAGAAAAAACTGGAGAGCAGGGAGGTTATGACAGCCGGTGTCGACTCTGCTTCCAATCGCCAGGCAACCAGAAGTAAGGCAGCGGGTCATACATGGAGGTTGACACAGGCAGAAGGGCGAGCTGGATGCAAGGACGTCATGGGTAGAGGCGACGTCACATGTAGCAGGGTGTGCAGGAGATCTTAATAAATTGAGATTTCCAGGCAGCACCCCCCAGGAGGAGTAGGGGAAATAAAATGTGCTCTTAGCCATTCGAGGGAGTCCCTGAAATGTCAGCACTCAAATTCCACAAGGGATTGTGAAGCTAGAGTGACAGCATTGACAGTCCAGTTTATCCAAAACCAATGGCACAGATCCCCATCCAGCTCTACACCTCACACGATAGGTCAAACTGGGGGTGAGTAGTTTACTAGAGCTAGAACTAGAATCCCTGTAAGGTGGACTAAGCAGGTGTGTTTTTAAGTCTAGACTTAAACATTGAGAGTGAGCCTGAGAATGAGTCGGTTATGTCGGTTTGCCTGCCGCCTAGACTTGGCTCTAGTTAGTCAGCGATTTGACTCGAGGCTATGAGCTATACTTTTGGACAGGAGGTCGGCACCAGCCCGCGAGGGGTGAATACCGTTCCTATTCAAAAGCCCAGGCCTACCCCAGAACATCCGCAAGTTGTCTATATAACCCACACCATTTATCGGGCACCATTCCGACAGCCAGCGATGTAGCGACGATAATCTGCTGTACATTTCATTGCCACGTCTAGCAGAGATGGGGCCAGAGCACGTTACTGACACACACATCTTCTTCGCAAGGTTACACACCTCTTTAAGATACAGTCTTTGCTGGCTTTAAGAATATAACAGATATCATGGATATTACTGCATCCAGAGATATAGGTAAATGCAGAGCTAGAGTGGCTTTTGGATTTAGCTTTCCTGGCAGATCTCAGTGAGCTTCTCAATGAGCTTCTCAGTGAGCTTCTCAATGAGCAAATTTTAGAGCTGCAGGGTAAGGATCAACATATAAGCAACATGATCATTTCAGTGAAGACATTTAAATGCAAGTTACATCTGCTGTCAAGCAGGCCACAACAGCATGAGCTGGAGAAGTTTCCTCACATGCGGGTAGAACTTCAGTATCAGGGCAAAGTCACAGTGCAGCTTGACCGTTCACATTATGAGGAGCAAGTTCAGAGCATCTTGTCAGAATTTCACAAGCTTTTACTGACTTTGCATCCATGGAGCCTGTTGGTAGCTACCTGTGTTTTCCATTTGGTGTCAATATTGTGTTGTTTCTAAAGTACTGTAGCATCACAGTTCCACATGGACAACTCTGCTTTTGAGAATGAGATTCTCACACTACAAAATGACATTGAGATCAAATGTAGGGCAACACCTGGCATGAATGTAGAGTTCAGAAGGTGTGTCTTGAGCTTGACAGCACTTTTTGGATCAACCTGTCTGTGCGAGTCTGTTTTCTCTCACATTAAAATCATAAAGTCAAAGTAGAGATCAACAATGACGGATGAGCACCTTCTGTCCTTTCTAAGGCTTGTAACCAGCTCCTACTGTCCTGACTGACGAGAAACTAGCTGCCTGCTCCCAGTGCCAGCGGTCCCACTAAGGTAGAGAAATACATTTATTTCAACTCTTCCAATTTGGAGAACTACCTTTTATTATTTCTGGATTACACTGTTTGTTGTGAACATTTTAACTATGTAGGTAGGCACAGTGTCTTTAGGGCTTGGGGGGGGGGGCAAGTTTAGACACATTTCTGATGGATTTTTTTTCCTTGGAATAAATTTATGTTAATGAAACATTGGATTCTTCTCAAATTTTCAGTGTGACACAAAACTGCTTTACCAAAAGGTGGATTTTTTTGTAACCCTTTTTACAAATCTTTACAAGGGGTGCCAATAATTGTGGAGGGTGCTGTATGCATATTAAATGTAACATATTAAATAATGAATCACTTGCATGTACCGGGTTATGAATTGTGGCTCCTGTTATATTAATGATATGCTGATGATCTGAGAATATCGCCCAAGACGAAAAGAGCACACATTACTCAGGGCTGCATGAAGAAGCACACACACCATACTGTCAAGGCTCACTAAAAGGCAAATGATTTTTAATCGATGCTAATGGATTTGTTGGCGGACAGAGATGGACACACAACCAACAAATATGTTTTTTGGGGTCGTTTGCCCGATAGAATCCACAAAGGGATTTTAAAATTTTATTTACATAAAAGAAAATAAATAGAAAATCTCCATAGACAATGCTCTCTGTTATTCTCAAAATTGTTGAGACATCACCCCTCTTCATTTCTACAACTAGACACATTCCAACAGCATGGGCAATTAACTAGTCATGCGATGGGTTGTCCATGGTTGAGTCTAATTGAATCACTTGACTCACAGTGACCAAGGCATCTCGATCCCCGACTAATGGCCGTTTCCCAATTATCAACACCCCGTTTCTTTGAGCAGTTCTTAGCTATGTGCCCCTCTCCCTGACATTTGAGACAGATGGGTTTGCCATCGTCGGTAAATTTTAGCTGGACCCGAGGTTTGGTGCCGGTCTGATTGTTAGAGTTTATTGTCTGAGTAGTCAGAGCCTTTACCGATACAGTTGACTCACTTATTTGTTTACCGTGCTCTGTTACAACTTCGAAAAAGATCCTATAAAGTCACTGATTTTTGTTCCCTGACCTTGACTACAGCACACCAAGCCTTTTTATCCACACCATCAGCTCTCTTATTATTACCTTTTATAAGACTCACGGCCTCCTCTATCGACCACAAAGATACTTCTCCATGTACTTCATGCTGGAATCTGGTCTCACTCTAACATATTTCCTCAGCTCCCTCTTCAGTAATGGTTCTCGGAGCCCTTCTATAAACTGATCTCTAAGAGCCTGTTTCTCGTTGGCTACTGCATTCGGAATTTGCTTCAACACCTGTCTCAGAATCTGACATAAAGCGTGTGAAAACTGAAGTATATCTTCACAATCTTTCTGTTGCGATTGTAAAAGTCATACAACAGCTAAGTACATCTTTTATCCCTAAATGCTTCACAGGTACACGAACAAGTCACTGACATGACCCGATACACCGCGACTTCTAAATCGCACTTCTTCTAAAGCTGCACCTCTCAAAAGGGACATAACAAAGTCATACTGGACACTAACTGACTGATTTCTAGCACGCAATACACGTTCGACCTCCTCATAAAATCGTCAACCGAACGGCTATCTTTGTCACACTCGCCACTAAAATGTGTAATATGCCGTTCCCTAGATACAAAGACACAAGAACTCTGCGGTTCTTCGTTCAAAGCAGAAATGGCCGCCGTTGCTCGCCGATGTTTTCTATTCAGTCCTCTGTCCTACACTAGCCTCCCTATTGGTTACTAAACTACCAGACCCCACTTCTGGTATCAAGATTTGTTGGCGAGCAGGGATGGACATACAACCAACAAATACATTTTTTGGAGTCTTTTGTCTGATAGAATTCACAAAGGGATTTTAAAATTTTATTTACATAAAAGAAAATAAATACAAAATCTCAATAGACAGTGCTCTCTGTTATTCTCAAAATTGTGGAGTTCAGAAAATAAAAATTTTCCTGTACATCAATTTTTTTGCTTTCAAACGAAATCGAATGTATGACCGTGAAGACTACAGGTCGAAGAACACACACCCGGTCCAGTATTCACATTAACTGGAAAAGGTAACCAAACTAATAAGCCCAACAGAAACGGTAATGGTGATACAAAAAGAATAGAAAACCAAAAAAAAATAAAACGTTACACCACCACTGTACACTTTTCCATACATCCATACGAATTGTAGTTATTCTCAATTATACTTACCCACAAATCACATCCGTTATGGCTCTGGTATGAGTCCTCTGCACCAGGCCTATACCCGTGGCTAAAACGACCTCATGGGATACACTTATTTATGAAATATGTTTTCCCTAGTGCATTTTACATGCCATATCATTTCACGCATTTCACAAAATAAGCAAACACTGCATTTACCTAGATAAATAGGTATTCAGAATGTGTGACACTGATTCTCATTATATATGCCTGATTTCCGACATGGCCAACGCCACAATCACAATAAGGTAAGATAAGATATAGTATAAACATAAAGAAAAACTGAATTTAAAAAGGAATACTGGAGCAGCACAAACAATGTATGGATATGGTAGATGTAGTGGAATATGTGTACATTTAATATCTGTTCAGTGTCCTTTGTACTACTCAGGCATTGAATATCAACGGAAATTCCAGACAAATCAGAGAGATGTCCCTGCCAAGTGAGGAAAACCACCCCCCCCCCGCCCTCTTGGAGAGCTGTACTGTCGGCTCCCCTGAGTGCACATGTGATCCACCGACTCCCATCTGTCCATGGGACTGCGAGGCCCAGACCAAATGGGAGGGAGCCCACAGGCCACATCCCAAAGGCCGTCGCTCACATGACGAACCTGTGGACACCTGCATGGGGGGGGGGGGTGGGGGGGGGTAATGTGCCCGGAATCAAAAGAAATTCACCCGCCCCGCGAGCCTT
>JAODJX010000083.1:20479391-20503474 GCA_026776945.1 Isichthys henryi
TAACAAAAGATGACACCTATTTTGTGAGCTGAAAAGCCACACTTTTCATTAGTGATATGGATCATTTTAATTTAAGCTTGGTGAACAAACCTGTCTCTGAAATATCTGCCCCCTCCCCGCCCCAATTTAAACTACAAGATTGGATTTTGCTAATAAATTATTATAATTCTGCCACCAGTCATTATCCGAAATATTCGGCCTATTATCTCTGGGATCTATGCTTACGACCAGCAGAGAAGAAAATACAAATGTTTTGTTGTATCACTGTCAATGACGGTCACACACAGACTGACACACACAACACACAGAATGGCAAATGCAGAAATGGCGATAAATCAAATGGTCCCCTTGGGCTGTAGTGGCCTTCTGGAAAACCCAGAAGATAAGCAGAGTTCCCACTGAGTAAATTACCTTGGCTTCGCTGTGGTCTCATAACTGCCAGATATGATTACTGTGTTTCACCTGGGTGTTTTGATTAATTTACACTACATAAGCTGGGTCTCCATGCTAATTTATTATTCAATAGTTGTCATGTTATTATATTATTATTATTTATTAAATGAGTCCAGGCAGTAGGTACATGAATGTGAACTTCTAAGCCAGAATGTTGCTAGTTTGAGCCCCGGGAGGGCCCTGTGTCTTTGAGGAAAAGCCCAGGCTGTTTTATGATGCACATAAGACACTTTGAATAAAAGCATGCACGGTGCTAGTAGGGGGCGGCATGGTGGTACAGTGGTTAGCACTGTTGCTTCACACCTCTGATACCTGGGATCGAGTCTCCGCCTGGGTTACATGAGTGTGGAGTTTGCATGTCCTCCCCATGTCGTCGTGGGGTTTTCTCTGGGTACTCCGGTTTCCCCTCACAGTCCAAAAACATGCTGAGGCTAATTGGACTTGCTAAATTGCCCATAGGTGTGCATGTGTGAGTGAATGGTGTGTGAATGTGTCCTGCGATGGGCTGGCCCCCCATCCTGGGTTGTTCCCTGCCTCATGACCATTGTTTCCGGGATAGGCTCCGGACCCACTGCGACCCAGTAGGAAAAGCGGTTTGGAAAATGGATCGATGGATGGCACTGTGCTAGTAATGAGATGCCCTTAGATGATGCTGAAGTCCATTACAGACCCGAAATGGATCCACACTCATCATGTTTGCCTGGTGAACCTCCTGAAAATTACAGTTTTTTTTCTGAATGTTTAGGCACTATCTTTGAAACTATAGGCTAGAGCTTTTTCAAAACTCTACACCCTAAGCACAAAACCTTACACCAAACCAGCAAAACATTATGTATTTATATTGTAAAAACAAATAGCTTTTGCGAAACTCTTCAAACCCTTTTAAAAAAACGTGTTTTGGCGTCAGAACAGTACACACAAACCATCGTTTAAATTGCATACGAAGTGCCAGCTACACACTGACAGTATAAATGAAAATTAGTTGTAGTGTTAGCATTTCCTGTGTGCAGGGCACAGCAGTTTGCAAGAATGTGCTGTCGTACATGTAATTAACACACATACAATTTGTAAAGCTTGAATGTGTATTCTGAACATAACAAAGTATTAGTACACATAAGGAGATAAAAGTATTTGTTTTTTTCAAATTGCTCTGACACTTGCCGAACAACGTACGTACTGTAGATGAAAGCAAAAATATTTGTGGTAGGGAGAAAATAACAGAAATAAAACAGGCTAAATCTCATGTAATTTGTGGGCCCGGCCATAAGACTTCATTCACATCACAAGCAATGCAAGGGGAAAAGGATGACCTGGAGTGTCGTAACCAAGCCTGGCATGACCTCTGATCAGTGTCCTCCGTTGCCTGTAAAAGGGGTATGTGTTGGTGGGCCTGAGAGATTGAGTGCCATAAAAAGTAGGTGACTTGTGAACCAACTGTGAACCACAGCAGTCAAATGGAAACTAGCGTGGTCCCAGATGAGCATTAGGAATGAGTCTGTTGTGGAGGGTGTCCAGAAAGGTGACAATGTGTGCAGTGTTGTCTGGGCCTAGGATTGCATGATGGCGAAGGATGACGTTTTGACTGATAGCTGCAGACATTGTTATGTTATCAGCACATTATCTTGGGACTTTGATAGTGGCACATTATCTGATGATATTTCTGCCACGGGCCCCTTGTTTTTGTGAGGTTAAAACCTGCCTTGTCTACATATCTCCGCTCATGAAGTGCTGCATGTGCTTCTAGCTCCATGACTCTCTGAAAGGCACAAGAAAAAACAATGTAACATAGTATAAAAAGACAGGGACCAGCCCACCAAAACACAAAACACTCAGGTGTTTTACATGGTATGAGTTTCTTTTGAATGGGACACTGTACAGCTATTTCATCCTAATTCAGTTTCAGTAGACGAGACAGACAGAGACTCACTCTGTCGATATGTTGGAATAGGGTGTAATCTGCCATTTTGTGGTCCTATAGTTCTGAATCTGATGCAGTTATTTGCAATGACCATATTTACAATGTGGGTCTCCTGCTCTTAGGTGAGCAGTAGACCTTTCCCACCAGATGCTGGTTTTCTTGCAGTTCTATAACAATGTCTGTATGCATTTATTGATAGATCGATAGCATATTACTCTACCAGTAAGGCTACAGTACTTACAGGTTCTCATTTCGAAGTGTCCCGATAGTCTCTGCAACAGTATTTTGGCTCAGATTTGGTGGAACTCCATACCCTGCCTCCCTCACGCTCATCCTATGGTTGACAACAATGTCAGTCACAGTTGCTCTGATTTCATCAGTTATTATTTTCCTAACTCCCCTTCCTCTTCTCTGTTCTCTCCTTCTCCACCATCTTACTTCACCACTTTCTTCAGCACCTCCTCCTCTTCTTCACCCCTACTCCTCTTTATTATTCACCTTTTCGTCCTTCTCCTTGTCCTCCTCTAGTTCTCACCCCTCTTATATTCTGTCCAACGTTAGCCTCCATTATAGTCCAAACTAAACATACTTTACCTGCTTATTTATAGTAGTTAAGGTGTGATTTGTAAGTCAACTCTTTATTTGAAAGTGTTTCCACATTGGTCAATGTCAAAGCAATTGACATAATAGTGTGGAAAGGAAATGTAGAGACAATTTAAAGTTTTGCTAGAAGTGTGTTTTAAAATTACAAACTGAGTGTAAACAAAGAATGTGCATTCAGTTTGGCACAGTTGGTAAATCCATTAGTTACTCATGTTAATGGTTTCAAGGATAGTGCTTCAAGAGTCACTTAGTATTTAAGCATTCATAAAAAAATGTAAATGTACAAGGCCACCCTCAGGCTTCCCTCTGGGGGACTCTATTCACTATGGAAGAGGTGGGAAACAGATGATGCTTAAAAACATGCGCAATAAGTGTGCAAGGCCTCCTGATGTTCACTCACGGTGCATGACGTTTTACTGGTTGAGCCACACTCAACATCATTGTGATGACTCACCTGCCATTAAACTTGAAACCCCCTCTGCTTCCACAGGAGGGGAAGGGGAATTGGCTGTGGTGTATGGGTGAAATATTTAGAGAGATAATTCAGCGGGCAGTGTGGTAGATCAGGGTGCGGCCTGGTGCATTATGGGTTACTGAAGGAGTCCTTAAGGGAACCCTAAAGCATAATAATTAACCTCATTTGCTTCAGAATAAAAGGTCATTATGAATAGAGAAAGCATCATGATGTTGTCTCACTGATTCTGGAAAGTCCCTTCCCAGGTGGACTGTGATCAGAGGGACAAGAATTGGAGACAGAAAAATTTAGGAGAGGAATGTAATGGAAAACAAAAAAAGTGGTGTATTGCTGGTTGTGGACGTCTGGGTGCAAGTTCTGGACAGGGGGAGGTTCTACAGCCGGTTCTCTTCTGAAACTTGGAACCGCAGCCTGTAGGTTATTAATCCAAATGTTGTTTAACTGTTACACTGCTAGCTCGGGTATGCAGGGGTGGGGCAGAACACGTCTTTGTTATTCCGAATGGTTATGAAATTAGCTCAATCTGTCCGTCTCTTACAGAAATAATTTTATAGCCTGTTGAGGCGTTACAGTGCTAGAAACAGCTCTTTCTCCAACTTTTGCTTGTGAATCTCCTCTATAAGGACTAAGCAAGGAACAGGGGTATGCCATTGCAATCAACCAAAGACTAGGTGCAACAATAAGCAGGTGTGGGTCAATTTTCAAGAGACTCAAACAAGGGAAATGTAAATGGATGACCAGCGACAACTGCTGGCCAGGCCGGGAAATGACAGTGCAGGGACTAATCTTGACACTGCTGTGTGTGAGTCGTGTCAGCATCTTTAATGATCCTGTCATAATCAAAGCCCAAGTTCCACAGCTCTTGTCAGACTAACTGTACAAAAGGCCCCCGACTGTCAAGTATTTAATAATTGAAATTATTATTTAGCTCCTTTCATTATTCCATTTATAATGTTACATGGGAGCAGCCATTAGTTTATTGTTTCATGGTAGTATGTGGGCACGCATGGCGCGAATTAGTGGCGAATTAGTCTCCATTTTATTTCCGTTTAGTAAAAGTTAGTAGCGGGGCTAACTGCGCGTGCCAGTTCATTATGTTCATGTGCGTAAATGACTAAAAGGTAAGAGAAATATTGAGTTTAGGTATCTTTGTATTTGCACCTTCATTATACGAGTGGTTATCTGCAATTGTTCTGTTAATATCGGTAAAGTAATTAGTAAATGCGCTTCTTTCACGTTGCAAAATATAATTGTATGTAAAACGCGAGTTCATGCATATAATCCCTGTTAATATTTAAAAGGAGAGGAATTATAATTGTCTAACATAGGGCATATTATGCAGTGCAATACTGTGTTAGTATAATTAACTTTAGCGTGCAGGTTCGATTGTACGCGAACAGAGAGATTGCTATGTCCAGGTATGGTTGTAAGCTGACATTGTTATGGGAAGTTGCTGAGTGTACACTTACCATACTTTTGTTTCTTTTAGACCACACACACCACACACACACATACACACCCAAGCACCTACATCAGCACCTGTGTATGTGAGACCTGGAGAAAGGATGTTGCACTGGAATTAAAAGAATAAATGACATTCATCAGGATCCATGGGCTTTAAGTGGTGTTCTGGCCGGCACTCCGGAATATACATAACTAGAAATCAGACCCAGCAACTTGGGATAGTGATCGTAACAGCAGTCTCCACTACACTAACCATATGGAAGGCTCTGGAGCAGCATGATTGTACTGGGGCTGTGAGTAGCATATATGGGGAATCGATGCAATCAAGCTGCATCCCTATGTAAAATATGTAAAAACATGTAATAACATGTGCAAATACTGAGTGTCCATGTATATATATATACTGCGATGGGTTGTTCCCTGTCTCATGCCCATTGCTTCCGGGATAGACTCCAGACCCCCCGCGACCCAGTAGGATAAGCGGTTTGGAAAATGGATGGATGGATATACATTTTTATATGTATAAATTGAAAATTTTATTCATAATGAAAAAGTCATCAGGTTCTTGGTATGTATGTGGTGGATTCCTGACAGGTATTTAGGTCTAAATAGCAGACACATTCTGGGCCTTCGGCTCAGTGAAAGGACTGTCAGGAATGTCAAGATTCATGCATGTCACGCTTGTGCTCACCATCAATCATCTCACGTTGGCAGGAGCGCCGATGAGTACCAGGGAAGTTAAACTTCGCCAGGATGATGGGCGTCCCGTCAGCACGAACACCATCCTGGGCCCTTAATCGAAATAAATATTTTCACGTAGAGCACTTATTGAAACAGATCGAGATGTCTAGAACCTGTGTCCACTTGTGCATTGCTGACGTCAGCGTGGGATCCATCCAAGCACTGGCTGCCTATCCTGTCACAAGCTGCTCACCCACCAGGAGATCACCCTGCAAAATTCACTCGCAGCACCTATACACGGTGCCTAATTGGGGAGGCTTGATGGCGTATACAGTAGGATAACGACCTCCATATTTTCTATTTGAGCTACCTTTCAGTAAACTGTGACTACACTGTATAGCATTATATTCAATAATAATTCAGTGAAAACAATCAGAAACTACGCGGGTGAGAATATTTGAAAAGGGGATTTTATGCAAGAGGAATTACTGTCACAAGGTCAAAGTGGGCTGGGATTAGTTAAACCTGTTTGGTGCTGAGTTTACTCATATCCCATGTGTGCATGTCTATGTTCTATTGTCGTTCTTTGAAACTACCCACCTCCATGGAGTTATTAGCGATCGCCATCTGGCTCCAATGATAATTTGTTTATTTTAAAGCTTGTGTATTTCATTGCACCTGTCCTGAAGAAAGGAGAATCAAATTATAAAAGAGGCAGCATGTCTCAAACAGTCATCTCCTTCAAGAAAATTCATATTTAATTGAATATTGTTCTGAGGTTCTTCCAGGGTAAAACTTAAAATACCTGCTCCGCCAGCAGTCATCTGTTTGGCTGTATCACATTAACATCTGTATGAAACCTCATTAAAACATTGGCTCCGCCCACTGTCATCTGTTTGGCTGTATCTCTGTAACATCTGCATGCATGTCATATTATCCTACATATTCGTGTTCAACATCCCAGCTACCTGATGTCAGACATCACCGCTACATCCCTGGATACAAGGCATGTTCTGCTCAGAAGATTGGCACCCTAGGTAACCACATATCTAACAGGTTATTCGGCACTAGCTATGAAGTCGTGTTATAAAATACTCATGGATTTGATTGGCTCACCCTGGTAAGACGTCAAGGAATGGGGTGACATCTTGCATAGGAGCTTCCTTCTTCCTGTGGCTCCTTATCTAATGAAATTGCAGCTCTGTTTTGAATAATCTTTGCCCATAGTGCTGCTTAGTCAAATTGAATAATGGTGTCACCACGGCGCTAGCAATTTCACACAAGCTCAAGGTGCAATTAGGGTCCGATGAATAATTCCACTCCGGGCAGGAATCGGAGAAGCCTACTGCAATATTTCAGTTTAAGCTATTAGTTAAGCAAATATTGCTTTTACATTTTTATTAGGCTTCTTCTGTACATAATTGCGGCATGATTGCATATTGACAGGCGGCTAAGCCAGAATCTAACAAACTGTCCCTTAGAATAAACCAGTCTTTAGTATTTGATTCCCGTAAACTTTGCATCTTGTCAAGACCCTGCTTGGTCACACCTTTCAGCCTGAAGTTGACTTTCAGCAACGCTGGAGAAGTGTCTGTGTGATGGTATGATTCAGTAGTAATGAGATCGACAGAGGAAGGAAGCTCTTATTGATGTGAAGAGATTCAATCCAGCATGGTAACGAGTCTCATGGAGGATGGTACGCAACTTGAGAGGCCATTGCCTGAGAGCGTCTATGTCCTCGTTTGGCTGAATGTCTGGAAGCTGGCCAATGAGAAATAGGGTTGATATGTAAAATCGTAAATGATGTCTCACTCAGAGAATATTTAAAGCCTTCCTCTGCTTTGGTTGGAGGCAAAAGATACCAGGAGGGTTGCAAACAGACGTGGGGGATAATTTGTTTTGGGGCAGTGTGTCTCTCTTGATTGTACTTGTATTTACACACGTCAGTTTAATTTGGGCTGAAGTATTCTCATTCCTAGACTCTGTGTTAGTTATGGCAATGTCTATTTCAATTTCAGAAAGTGACAGAATCATTTCTTTCCATCCTTGATTTGTCAGAGTAGTCCCAGACAGGTCAAGTCAGACTGGTCTTACTTGCGAAGTCAATGACGTTTTTCATGTCTGTGAATCTAGAATGGATTTAATCAAGAAAGCTAAATCTACAGCATTACCCGTAGTACAGAAGCCTTTCGGTGGAATTTTCTCTCTCTCCTTGTCTTTCTCCTGGTCGTCACTGACTTGGAGCATGGTGCAGGTAGGAAATGAAGTGATGATCCACTTGCGGCTGAAAGACTAACAAGGGTTTATTGAAATAAACAAAGAACACTGAAGAAATGCACAAAGAATCAGGACCACAAGGGGTCAAAAGCAAATGTGGAAAACAAGAGATAAGTAACAGACAAGCACATAATACAATAACTCACAGGAGAACAGAGAGGGCGGGTACTTAAATGCACATAGAAAACTGAGGCAAATAAGGAACAATCAACAATCACTGGCAAAAGAAAATGGGCAACAGGTGGAACTAATAACAGTTAAACACAGAAACTAAGGAGCCTTACAAATAACAAAAACTAGAAAACATTAACTGAGAATAAAATACTAGGAATAGAACACAAGGATATTTAAACAAAACCAGAAAGGAACAGAATAGTACAGAACAGAAGCAGGGAAAACCTATAGAACAAGAAAATTAATATAGAAACTAAACACTACGAAAAACAGAAAAACCAATAAACAAAAAACGTGAGACTAGCCTCGAACCCAAGGCTGTAGGGTTACAACCTCTGTGTTGAACAGTCAACCCCCTAAGCTATGCAGCAGTTCAGGCTAGATATGATTTTAACAACTCTGGTCTATTAGTTAAGTTCTCCCCAAATGAGCTTGATGAGCCGAATGGCCTCCTCTCGTTCGTAAATTTCTTATGTTTTTAAGGAGCAGGGGAACACCCAAGGGTTCACAGGGGAATGAAAAGGTGGCATGGCCAGCGACACCTGCTGGTCAAACAGGGTAGAGGATGCTGACCCAGACACTGATGTATGTTAGTTAATTCATAGGCAACTGCCGAGCGTTTTATGCGACGGGACAAAGGGTGGCAGTGAAAAACCTTATTCGAAGTTTGATTCCGCGAGGTGTCATTTGAAACTTTGACGTGTGAAGAAATTACCTCAAACTCTCAACACCTTCAGGAATATCTCCTGATTCATTTTTGTCATGATAATGAGGTAATAATTGCCCTTTACAAACCTTCGGAACTACATCTGGCCATTTTCTGTTGAATGACACAAAAGAAATGAAAATGACAGATGATACAGGCGATATTTACTGCCATTATGTAGTCTTTCAAGCATGTGTCCTCTATGGGAAAAGTATGTTAACGTTTGAAAAGTACTGTACAAGAATTAAAAGGTTAATTTATAAAATGTTCACACTGACAGTAGTTGATGTAAGTTACTGTTCATGTGAAAGAGGAAGAGGAAAAAAATCTCCATTATCAGTGTTACTATTATATTTTTCGTGTTAGCTTTAGGATGAAGAGAAATAATTGCATGGAATGAAGGAATGCTGCCATGAATGATGTGAGAGCAGGAGAAAAGTCTTTGAAATGATTATTCAGATGGGTGAGTATATGACATCATAAAGAACTGATTTATCTGCTTATCGATTGGTTATTTGAATATAGGCTCATGCACTGCACTCCTGATATCTGTAGTAAATTTAAAAGTGATGCATAATAACTTAATTGCATTCCTTAACTAGTTTATAATACAACTAATAACCCCCCCCCCCAAGTTTGTATGGAAATATCCAATAAAACAGGGGGTTTGGTTGGTATTGGCATGTCTAATTTAGCGAACAAAACACACTTGACATACTGTAATACATTCAGTTGCTCAGAAATCTTCTGTCTTATGTGAATGACCACAAGACAACTGATTTAATAAAAAGACATTTATTTACGTAAAATAACACAAACAACAAATGATGGATGTTAAAAAACACGAGGGGGAGGGACAAGAAAATAAAATAAGAAAAGGGAGAGAGAGACACACACACCTTAGAATAAATGAACGCTATTAACTGCACAGTTAAATCTCCAACAACCGACCCTAAAATCAACATGCCCCGATGCACAGGCTTATTTTAAGTGCCAGTTTGTCTGGTGGGTTGCCCCATAATGCCCAAGCCCTCAGGAACAGAGTCAAATTTGGGCATCCGGGGAAACCAAAAGGGCTTTATTAAAGGGAATCATGACACGGATGGGGCAAATCAAACGGACCACGAGGGGTCAAAGCAGGCAGATGTGAGATAAGCAGGAACACAGGAGATATTCAGGATCAGTTACATTAATGACCAGACTGGGGAGCACAGGACTGGAAGGCACTCTTATATATCACTGATGAGGAGCAAACGAGAGGTAAGACAAACGATCAACAGGTATGGCTCATTAGAGGGAATGAGGGGGCAGGAATGCAGGGGGTGGCAAGAAGTCCGTTTCAACAGGGATTTCTCGACAAAATGTACTCGTTGTATCCTAGAGTTCATTTGGCGGAGACAACCTTTGCGGTGACCTAGGAAGGGATTGAGTCAAGCTAATAAAGCCAGCACGGTCTGGCCAATTTGCTGCAGCAAAGCGAACTGATTAATTAGTACTGCGAGGAGGAGCAATTTGTTAATTAATAAATGTCTTCGCAACATGGGTCTGGCCTGGGCAAGAGACTTGGGTAAAGAACAAAGACTGAGGCCAGTAAAGAAGTATAATAGAGAGAGGTAAGGAGCAGGCACTGATTACAGTGTATTGCCGCACCCACCACATAACAAACCACCTCAGGGGTGAGAACCTGAGTGCAGCCATGTGGCAGGTGATACCTCAGCATCACACGAGTCCGAATGCACCAGTGTGAGTCTTTTCCGGTGACTAGTGGCAAGTATTTTCCCTGTAAATTGGAGGACCTCCTTAAACGGCTGGATGTAGATTAACATCATTCCCAGGATGAAGCAATTACAGGTTAAGGGCCTTGCTCAAGGGCCCAATGGAGTAGAATCACTCTGGGCATTAATGGGAATTGAACAAACAACCTTTTAGTTGCTGGCACAGATCCCTAACCTCAGAGCCACCACTCTGTCTGTGAAGTGTAATAGGAGAAAAGCAAAAGAAACAAAAGACGAAAGAAAACTGCAGAAAAGAGAAAAGCCAAAAAAGAGCACAGAAGAGAGGGGGCATAGGTGTCCTGGTACTTTATTACTCCAGGGTAACTTCCAGTTGACCCTGAGGGGGAGCCCTTGCAGCCAGAGGAGTGAGCAAAGTGGTCTCAGTGCAAGCATCCCCTGGTGGCTGGTATGGTACTTACAGCGGATTAAGGCGCTGTCCACATGACTGGGAAGTCACCAGTCTGAATCCCAGAACCAGCAGACTGATGCTGCCGTTGGGCCTGTAAGCAACACTCTTAATCTTTTGCTCCAGGGGTGCTGCAGGCTGAGTGACCCTGTGCTATGACCCCCAAGATTACTGATTTCAGCGTATGTGTCCTGAGAAATCACTTAGATACAAAATGATCCAACTTTAACACACACACACTACACATAAACAAGAAAATGGTAATATGTAGCAAACATAACTCAGGTGACACATACATGCTACGGTATCGTGGTTTGGGACTTATGGTCACTCTACTGTAGATAGGTAAAAAGACAATTTCCCCATAGGGATGAATGCAGTATAGTATCTGTATTACAAAACCTTGTGTGCATCTATGCAGTTAGTTGTTGTAGAAAATCATCACTTTTCCTGTTAACAAACTTTCTTGGACATTATCTCTCCTTCCTGAGCTTTGACGTCCATCATTCCTGTGCGTCTGTGAGTGCACAGAAAATTATGTCGTGCCTCATCTTAGACCAACTAAATTTAAATAAAGCGGATGCAGATCTGACCTTCTGTCGAGTTATTTTTAGCCAGTCGATACAATCTTGGAGTCATTACTTTGTCTCCCGTAGCATTTATTTTGAAACACTCACGGTGCTGACCTTCGCATCCCCAGACACCCCATGAATACCGATGGCTGGGACGTCTTTTACTGCAGTCAGAAATGATAAGACCGGCTATTAAGGCGCTTTTAGTTTATATTACAGAGCGTAAAATTGACAGAATTTGTCATTAAAACTCCAGAGAAACCAATAACACAGATGTATGTGGTCTGCAGATGACATGGAAATAAGGCATAACTACTGACAAATATAAAACATAACTGATGAAGGTGAAGTAGAGGATGTTGGCAAAGGGAACTAAGAGCTGTTTTATTTAGGGGCGGTTGACTCACCTAAGTGGTTCCCAGTTAAACTACAAGCTGCTGGCAGACATTAAGGGACCGGGAAGCAAGTGCAATAAATATCATAAAGTGTTTTGCTCTCGGTGAGGTAAGCCTGTTATTATGGTGTGTTCCATTTGAACTCCAAAGTTACTAGCTGTAAATTTTAACTGGAAGTCTGAGTTCCAACTTGGAAAGTCAGAGTAACCCTGATATGTGAATTCAAGATGGCTGAACTCTTCAGCAACAGAAGTGACAGCTGTAGTTATATATTGGTTAGTAACACTCGTGCCTAATTTGAGTCTGATTAAATTAATACACACAGTACTATCCAACATCTGTGGACATGTTGCTATGGTGTTTTTATGTACAAAATACCGCATAATGTGTTATCATCAACTGGTATTGCTAACAATGGATAACAATGAACCTGGCTAAAACTGGTGTCGCTAAATGGCTTTTTGTACTGGAATGCGGTTAATTCGCTTATGATGTTGTTCCCAGCTCTTGACTTATGATGACCTATGAGGTAAATGCCCTTCCTGCTAGGGGTGCAACAGGGCGGGGCCACAGGGGCACTGGCATCAGCTGAAAGCTGATTGGTCACCAGATTGCCCGCTCCCCTGTCACTCACCAGTTTAAAAGATATCATTGGATAATACTAATTTTTGAATGAATCGGGGCCCCTCTTATGCCCATCATTAAAAAAAATCATTACTTAAAGCAAGGCACCCAGGAGAGGAAATCAATGCCAACCATCCAGAACATTCTAATTCATATTCTTAATAGAGAATTATCCTGTTTTTTTCCATTATACTGTAAATGTTGAATACCAAAAATATTTCTGAGGTCTAAATCAGCTAAGCCACAAGCGAATTTGAAATGGTGCCTCTTGGGAAATCTGTCGCATTTACAGGGACGATTTTCTATCCAGCAGGGCTCTGCAGGCCATTTTTCTCCCTCCAGGACTGTCCATCCTTCAGCTCTTCCCACCCGGAACACACATGACCTGCCTGAATCTGAATGAAGGGAATATTACGAGAAAGGCCAGCATTATGGAATAAAATAATAATCAGCAAGACTGAAGGTGAAAGAGGAAGAGGAGGAGCAGCGATGAGGTGGATAGTCAATGAAAGTCTGAAAACCTGGACAGGAGACAGAAAGTTCTGGAAGGATCTACAAGGTAAGTGTGAGCCAGCATTGACTTGAAGGCACGCAGCAATAATTAGACCGCCAGTTCATCTGCGTTCCTCAAAAGTAGAAATATCGAGATAGTTCCACTTAAAATCCTTTGCCGAACAGAGGACAGGAATTGAAAACAACCAATAAACAGGAAAAGCAAATTCATTTTAAATAAGCAATTTTGATCTTGCAGCTTGGTTTATACTGCAGTAAATTTATAGTTAAATTGTGGATATTGAAGGTCAGGTCTGGGTGTTATGACATAGAGTGCCTTCATTGTTATTCAAATGATGCTGCAAGTGGCCTTATTAAAATAAATTTAAACGCTTACTGAGAATCACTAATTACTCAGAATCTTTACAGAAAAATCGCTGACACTAAACACACCTCTTTTTAGAAGAACGGGTGACACATTTGCCAAAATAAAAGAGATTTGTGTCAGAGCTCAGAGACCTTTATGAGGGACAGGATCTAGAATTGTCTCTGGCTTCATATTTTTTGAAGGCAAAACTGATGATTTGTGCTGAAGGCAGTCAGAAAGTCGCTTTTGTTATTTCGCAAGTCAAAAGCTCATGAAAGACTTTTATGCAAATTAAATGCTGGAAACAAAAGAGTATCTGTAAAATGGATGATTTTTGTCGTATAAAAAACATATTTGTATCTGAGTGTCAAGGACTGACAATCGTTAGGAAACTAGAGTAAATAATGTCTTAACCTGTCTGGATATTTCTCTGAGACAAAGGTGAATGATTCCATTGATGTCGCTTTATCACAAAAACACGTGATAACGGTTTTCTATTTCAAATGACGGTTATTGGTTTGAGAGCAATCCGAGAAAATTTCAGCTGTTATTGGTCTTCTTTTAATGCACGTGACACAATGACCAATGACATTGTGATTTTCCCAGCATGCTCAAGAGATTTGAAGCGTCACCCTCACCATTAGTTAACCCGTTAGGGGACATATGCAGCTGCCCAGGGCACCATGTTATAAAGGGGCATTGACTTAGAAAGCAGATAGTCTTTCACAGAAGACAGAAGTGCACTTAATGTCACCCTCGTCATACTGTCATCAAAATAACATCTAGGATTGATGACATCAAGTATATAAGTGGAAATTCGGGACGTCTCAGGCTTGGAGACTGAAGAGACAGACAGTGAGCTAGTGGCAGGGAGCAGGGCAGGATCTCTTAAAAGGTGGTTGGCGAGCCTTTAATACTCCCCACCCCCACAGAACTTCCCCTGAAAAGGAGTTCCTTCAGCCACTTTATCGCATCACTGCAGCAGCCGATGTCGCTCTTACACATAGTCATGTTGCCACCGCAGACATTGGCGGCCCAGTCGCCATGGCATCACTCCGCTGTGCCTCAGAGCTTTCAAAGGGAGCGATCCAGGAATGGAGTTCCTCTGAGTCTAAGCTGCAGCCGAAAGCAATACCGGGGGCCCAACTGCATGGCACAGAAATGTGATTTATTATTGTGGGCTGTGCAAGGAGAGGCAGAGCCGTAGGTCAGGTTTATGGTGGCTACAGAGAGGAAGCGTGCTGATCACATTTTCCACGAATTTATGGTAATGTACAGGGATAAAGTGGCTGCAGCAAGCAAAGCTTTTTTTTTGTAGGGAATAATGGATCAGCAGCTTCTTATTGCATCGGCACCTAGAAAGATACAGGAGCTGCTTTCTTTCTAGTTACTTCTATTAGCTAGTTGCCGGTGACCTGTTGGTCTGCTGATTTAAGTAAGGCTTTCTAGAGGGCACCACGAACTTCTTGGAAATTAGGGACCCTAAAGAAAGTCGTCCAACAGACATCTAAGATGTTTAAGTGGGCCAGTTCTGTAAGGGTACCTTCACCTACGGTCTCCCCTAAGCCTAAATTATGTATGCATATTAAGTCCAAATTATGAGGTACTTCTTTTCTGAGCATTACCTCCGGTGATCTTTAGAGTAGGAACCGATGACCTTCAAGGAGGTGAGGAGAACAGAGAGTGATATTCGAGACACGGCGCAGGGCCACGATAAGCTCCCATGAAAAACCCAGCTCTAATTAGCAGCAACTGGCAGGTTGAGGAACATTCCCAAAGCAGAAAGGAGACAGTTCTCAGCGACCCAGTGGGATTTTATGAGTTTCAGTGAATACCCTTCGGCCTCTGCGAGGCGGCCGTTACCAATCAGCCGACTGCAGGTCGTTGTTGGAGGATGGAGCCCCCAATCACTTTATTTCGCCAAGTATGTTAAACATACGAGGAATTTGTCTTGGCTCATTTACGTTTCATTGACATCTAATTTTTCCCAAACAAAACTGTACAGACTATGTACATATATTCAAGGAAATGAAAACTAAGGAAAAGGTCAAATAAAAGAATGAATGGAGGAAATGAAAAGCTAAGCATGTGAATGTGTACTTGTGAGGAACACATAGATATAATCGATTATTCACAGTATGTTACAGGGTTACATGTAGGTCATTCATGTGTGACATAAGTGAATCCGAGCGTTAAAGGGTCAGTGTCATGACTTGTGGGTTACAGAACGGGGAAACATGGGCAGGTCTCGGGGAGTCAGGTGAACACAGGATTTAATAAGTTAGGAAATAACACACACTCAGGAACATGCAACTACATCACAACGTCAATGACCGGACTGGGGAAACATGCTTTAATGTGGACTTAAATACATAACAACAATCAACATGACTCAAAACAGCTGGTAACAGGGTTTCCACACAGGGTACATGAGGGGGCGTGGCACACAAGAGGATCGAGCACGAGCAGGGCATGACAGTCAGCATGGACAATGGACATATCAAGTCAAGGTTTCTTCGTATGTTACAGTATGACAATAGTAGTTTCAGTCAAAATTCGTTCATTGAAAAAGTAATCATAGTACTTTTCCTTAATATATCACCCACTAGTCAAGCTCAAATATCACTGCTTATTGGTAAAATTAGTTATATTGATATACAATCATATTCATAAACTTGAAAAACCTGAATAAAATAAACATGAACATTCATTCATATCATTATTAAATCTTTTTTAAGATTATATCTGTAGCTAAAGATCACCTATGCGAAAACAAGAGACAAATTCACTTATTTAACAAAAGAAATTAACTAAGATGTCAATCTCTACTGAAGAAAAGTTTAGGACACCGTCATAGCTAGTATGTCCCCCTTTTACTGAAATGACTTCAGTGAGACGTTTCCTACAACCATCTATCAATCTCTGACATCGACGGGAAGAAAGTTTCCCCCACTCTTCAATGAAGAATTCCTTAAGCTGTGTGATCTTTGAAGGGCGTCTTGCATGCATTGCCTGTTTCAAATAACCCCACAGCATCTGAATAGGATTCAGATCTGCGCTTTGACTTGGCCATTCCAGAACTCTCAGTTTCTCTCTTCTAAGACATTCCTTGGTAGAATTTCCTGAATGTTTTGGGTCATTGACATATTGCACGATCCATCCCCACTTCAGCTTCAACTTTTTCCACCTGAGCCATTGTCCTCAAGTACTCTCTGATTCAATGAAGAATTCGTAGTGGATTCCATAATGGTGAGCTGGCCAGGTCCTACTGCAGCAAAGCAGACCCACACTATGACATTTCACAGTTGGTATGAGGTTCAATTGCTCAAAAGTCTTTTTCGACAGCAAGGGTTTCCGCCTTGTACACTCGTGCAGTCTTTTTCTGATGGTAGATGCATGTACCTTGATATCAACTGTGGTATGAGCATCCTGTATGTCCTATCATGACATTTTAGAGTTTTTGGAGACTTCTTTCAGTATCTTGCAGTCTGCTCTTGGGTCGAACTTGCTAGGATGGCTTTCCCTGCCCATGTTGGCAGTTGTTTTAAATGTTCTCCACTTTTAAATTATTTTCTGGAAGTGGAATGGCAGATTCCAGACTCTCTTGAGATATTTTTATATCCCGTCCCAGACTCATATGCATCCACAATCTTCTTTCTAAAGGCCTCAAAAAGTTCTTGGATCTCACCATGGTGATACCACTCACTTAAAAAAACAAAAGCAAACTAAATGTCTGTGATTTAAATAAGACAGGCTCCAGCAAAAAGCTCTGTTACAATGTTCTAATAATTTTTACCTGATGTGGTGCCCCTGAATCAAATTCTAGGCAATTTACAGTAAATAGTATTGAACGTGGAGATATAATTTGAACAAGGTTTAATACTGAGATGCTGATATTTCTTAATAAAGAACTAAATATTTAATGGGGTGTCCTAATTTTTTCACATGACGTTTTGACTTTTTTCTCTGAATTGAAATTTTCTTCATAGAAAACTGCAGGCAAGAACATAATAAACATTGACACAGAAACTCCTGTTTTTAGTCTATGAAGATGCACCAACTCCGGCATAAGCACAGACACATCAAGTTGGACAGAGAAATTGGTGCCTTTTATCTGAAAGCATCACTTTACAGAGATGTGGGATGACAGAGGTTTGGTACTTTCAGCATTATTTTATCAGTTCTGCTTACATTGTGTCATTTTTAATGTATTTTTACTTTGTTGATATTTATGTGAAGTTGGAGACTTTGTTCTTTCATAATCAGAACATTGAACAAAAAAATAAGGCAAATATTTGTCCCTACGTGCATCTACATTTTCTCAATTCTCTGTAAATCTAACTTTTATTGAGCTCTGATATGAATATTTCATCTATTTTCGGAGAGAATTATTCCATCAAAATCCAGTCAAGATAACATGTTTTTAGGAGATTAGGACCCAAAAACAGAAAATTTAGTTGAGATTGAAAAGCACATATTCTGATAATTCTGATAATTCACATATTCTTCCTAATAACCCTCATAAAATGGGACAAATCTGATGCACATTTCCAGAGACGACACAGTGCATAAAAGCATCAAAGTGCATCTTTCAGTGCGATGTCAAAATGAACCCAATCATTGTTCATTTTGAAAGTGTGATCTCAAAATGAATAACATTTTGAGGAGTCACAGTTGGCTTATCATGGGTATTCACTTGTTTACTCTGATTATTTTTCCCTCAACTGAGGAAAACAGCAGTAAAACATGTAGTAATTAATGCTATATTTTTCTTAAATCCCTGATCAGCAGACTGCATTACCTCGACACAGCATGACATTCACCTGAACTCGTGGTTAATCAAATGCAGGTGCCAGTTTAAACATGTAGAAACATTTGGCGAAAAAAATAATAGAATCTGATCGTCATTCTATTTATTAGTGCTTTTCATTTGATTTTATAGAGAAAACTCTTTCTCCCACTTGTGCGCAGGTTCCCATGAGCATTGTACAGCAGCTATAATCAGATTTCCTGAGTTGGGGGAAATATCAGTGGGAAGTGCGACGGTCTTGCTGCGGTCGAGTTGTTCCACTCTGTCAATGGAATAAATGAATATGGATGGGCTGACACTGAGGATGGAGATTTTTCCCATACCAGAGACTGACAATTGATGCTTGGCATGATAACTCAACAAAGTAACAACAGCCTAACTTGGGGACGGTCAGACATTCAAAATGTCTTTCTCTGTTAACATATTTAAACAATGCATCCCAGTCATTGGCTGGATTGGCTGAGGGATGTGTGTTTGTAATGACAAAATTTGTTGATGCAAAAAAGGACACTGAATTACACCAATCAAATGTAATAATGCTTAAATATATGAAGGCTGTAATATAATGTACGTTGAAACACTGAATATTCCAGCTGAAAATATTTCAGTTGTAATTTCATTAGTAAAATACAGTTCCACGGTTCAGTTAAAAAATATACAGTTTATAAAGTTTATTTTTATAATTCAATCACGTGAATTCAGTTCATATACTTTTGTATGTTCATATACAGTAATTCAGCTGGAAACATTTGATGGGTTTTCATGCCATCTTCATAATTCAAGGGGTTATATCCAGTCCTTTTATTTTCAATTTACAAATATCCTGCCAAACTTTCAGTGGATTAAAATACAGCAAACAGTGGCAAAGTGATGATCCACTTGCAGCTCCGAGACAAACAAGGGTTTAGTGATTTAAACAAAGAACACTGAGAAAGAAGGGGTCCAAAAAAAATGGTGTGTAAAAAAAAAAAAACACAGATTAACAAACTATGGAAACCATAACTAATGACAACTAGGGAGCAGGACTACAGAAACCAAGCGGAGGATCACTACAATGACTCACTGGATAAAAGCGCAGGGCAGGCACTTATATACACAGAAAACTGGGGCAAACAAGGAACAGGTGTACGACAATCAATTAACCAATCAACAAACACTGGGACAAGGAAACAGGTGGAACTAATAACTAATGTGCACAGAAACATTAATTGGGAATTAAACGCTGGGAGTAAAATGCAAAGATAATCAAGCAGAACTGAAAAGGAACAGAACACAAAGACAACCTAGGGCAAGAAAACTAATATGGAAAATAAACACTGAAAAACAAAATCCAAGTAATAAAAATAAACAGAACGTCAGCAGCACTCAGTTTGAGCTGTACACTCAGCCCACTGGCATTCAGGGAAGCAGGGGAAAACACACAAGGGCGTGACAAGGAGTGACAGGATGGAATGGCCAGAGACACAAATTACAAAGGATAGAAATGACTAAACTGTCAGTAAAACTAATAAGTGTTGTCTAAAGACTAAAACTAAGACTAAATCTAAAGTTGCTGCCAGAATTAACACTGGTTTGTTGAGTTAAGTAAGTCTACCGGTGTGTGACCCCCTTTCACATACAAAACCAGTTAATGTAACAGGTGAAAATAACAAGCAGTAGATTTTCATTTCCGCTTATTTCTTCCGTAACGGTAAAGTAACTGATGGCTGTTAAATGTCACGCTTCTCCATCAACTGCGACACAGAACCATGTCGTTACCCTCCGCTCCTTCGGGTGGCTCTGGACTTCTGGCATAGTGCTGCTAATACGACTGAAGAATCATACTGCCAAAGGTTTAACTCTGTTTATTAACTTAGATATTAAGTATAATTTACTTTGGGGCATCTTCATACTGTAAATGTCCATTACACCAATTTATTATTATTAGCAGATCAAGATTGTGTAAAATAGATGGGCTTAAAGTATAATAAGAGAATTGCTAAACTGAAAGTACACACTTTCCTATCAGTGTCACACAATAACCCATTTATTAATATACAAAGCATATTTAAACAAAAATGTAGCTATCACGTAAATGAAGGGAACTATCATATGTGTCATGCGACTCAGATTACTGTAGTACTGCTGACGTTTTCTCTGCCATCCAGAGCAGATAAGAATAAACCCTTAGCATTACTTGAAAGACCAGAGACTCCTCCCTTTTGCCTCTATCACCCCACCCCTGTCACACACAGCAAATCATTCTAGCACCCTAAGCAGCTGCTTGACCCACTCCTGATTACCGGTCCAAGAAATGCATTCTGCTCAGTGGCGGCTGGGCAAAGCCAGATCGCCTAAAATCCCCACTCATTAGAAT
Organism: Isichthys henryi; assembly: GCA_026776945.1. Lineage (NCBI taxonomy): Eukaryota > Metazoa > Chordata > Actinopteri > Osteoglossiformes > Mormyridae > Isichthys > Isichthys henryi. The sequence continues at coordinate 20,499,940 of JAODJX010000083.1, forward strand.
AAAGCGGATTAAATCCCACTGGCAGCCAGCTCCTGGTCACAACCGGTGACTGACACCGGGCCGATTGAAACTGCGATCTGAGCTGAAAAAGCTTCTGGAAAGAGCGCTCTGACCAGCCAACCACTCTGGGGGGCACTGCTCAGAATTTATACCCATAATCTGATTCTCTGAATGGAATAAACTTGGCTGTAAGCAAATCTGAGGAGATTTTTGTTACTCTTATAGTGTTTTTTATCAACTGCAGCTGCTAATAGGAATTATCTGTATTCCTGCAGGCCCCAGTTCATATGGTGGTGGTGATATAAGAAAATACTGTATTATTCAACCTTCTTTTGATGTGTTTTTAAGTCATTAACTTGCAAGTTTTGAGCTGCAACTCAAATTGTTATTCTTTGTAACTTATAGCCTGTATTTGTAAAAGTGGGTAACTTGTACCCGGGCCAGGCCACTAATTACAATCGGTGACATACTGTAGGTGGCTGCTTAGAGCGCTATCTTTTGAGGAGGTGCTGAATTAGCAAGCCAATTTCACTTTGTCTCAGATAGGGGGTGCTGGTGGTGATGCTTGTCTAGGGTCCCACGTGGGCTTTGACCAATACGGAACCGATTCCTTTAGACTGGCAGTCCAGTTGGTTACGGAAATGCACCTAAATTTGCTCCTGATTCACTTCCAAGTGAGGTGATAGTATCCAGTTAAAAAAAGAAAACAGCTCAGGATAGCTAGAGTTACCAACTGATAATCCTAAAATGTGGGGCAGGGGGGGGGCGCTTTGCGTCAAACAATCGACGCAAACTTTTATTCAAAGTTCAACACACAAAATTTGAAGTGGTTTTAGTTCTCACTGCTGTTAATCTGTTTCTGCCCAGACATCTTAAATTTGACAGTGAGACCGTCCCAGTCAAAGATCAGGTCGTCTAACAGTCACAAAGACACTCCGCTCAAAGCAACAAAATCCAGTACCACCTAGCATGGAGCCAAGAGCCTCTGGTCACAGGGCACCATTTGTACCATTATTGACGAGCTTTCAGATTCCATCTAATTAGAGGCTTGAGCCGAGACTATCTGTGAGAAGTGTCTGCGGGGATGGAGAGAAATGTGGTAGATAAGGAGAGACAGGAAGAAAAATACGATCGGTGATGGCGGTGAAGACTCTCCGTCGCTCAAACCAAAGAGAGTGTCGTCACGGTAGCTATTTACAGACGGGCGGATTGGCGATTAAACACAGACAATGATTTCAGCTCCACCGAAACAGCCAGCGAGAAAAAACCATGCCGATAATAATGTCACATATTTTTGGAAAAAAATGTCAAGTAAGCAGCAAATTTACATGCAAGAAACACAAAAACACATTACAAATTAATATCGTTAATTTAGGATTAATGTTTATTTATATGAATGGAAAAAACAAGAACTTCGAACAAAACAAGTTCTGTGTATTCGAACTGGAAAACAGTAATTAAGATCTTAATGAGAAAGGGGAACTGTTCTTTATGCATGGATGTAAACTAAAAACTCGGAGAGACGTGTAATTTATGCGGAGCATTGAACCACTGGCCCTTCGCTTTTAATGAGTTTTTTTGTGTTTTCGGCCTGCTTTCAGGGACGACAAAGCCACGGCATTGTAAGACGCCTCACACGGGTTTATTTCGGCTCCTTCACATCAAAAGACAAAACCTGAGGGGATGAAACAAAAATTTCAAAACTGTCTCGAAATTGTTTTCAGCTCTGGAACAATAAGGTAATGCTTCTTATGGAAGTTTCATTTGAAAACATCCCTTTTCTTTCTAATTTTCCATGAAAGGCCAGAAGAGTAAACGGTGATAATTAACGCCAATAATACAGTTTAATATTGATGTTATACTTTGATATTATTGCAAGTAGGGTTTCATTATGGCTCCAGTCTCTCTCTAATTGCCTGAAATGTAACAAACCAGCTTTTTCACAATCAAAATGCCCAGAAAAATGTCAAACAGAATATGTTGCGGGATGTAACATATAGTGGCCACAGAAGGCTGAGTATTATTTGACTAGTTCTTGAAGAGGAGAAGCCATTATCGACACGTCCTTGCTGTGTCCAGCGCCGTGGCTGGAGAGTCCTGATGACAAACCTCAAATGAAATCATGTGGGTCTAACAGCAGGGATGATGCATGATCCCCAATCTCAGTCAGTCCCCGGGTAACAGTCTCGCGCCTGGCGTGTGCTACCAGGTTGTAGGCGGATGGTAAACATTGGAAAAGCAGGAGTCAAACAAGCATGCGGACAAAGGACAAGCGCACACCAAGAAATCGGAGGGTGCCTTTCTGATTGGATGCTCATCTGTGTATGAATTATCTATGTGTGCGTGCATGTATATACAGATATAGAAATATTAATCATGTAAAGTTTAGCATTTCCAACATCAGTTTGAAAGACAGAGCCCAGCACAAAAACACTGCACTGGGAGGTCAATGGAAAGGGCTTCCTTGGCCGAGCAGCTGCATGGAAGCCTCACATCACCAAGTACATCAGATGGTGGTGTAAAGCATGCCGCCCCTGGACTCTGGAGCAGTGAAAATGTATTTTGTAAAGTGATGAATCATGCTTCTCTGTCTGGCAGTCTGATGGATGAGTCTGGGTTTGGCAGATGCTCGGAGACGGTTACCTGCCTGACTGCACTGTGTCAACTGTAAAGTTTGGTGGAGGATGAATAATGGTTGGGGTTGTTTTTCAGGGGTTGGGCTAGATGAAGGAATGAATGAAGGAAATTCTTTTATATTCCAACTTCCCAGTGCACAACGCAAGGTCCATAAAGATATGGTTTGGTGAGTTTGGTGTGGAAGAACTTGACTGGCCCACACAGAGCCCTGACTTCAACCCCACTGAACACCTCTAGGATGAACTAGAACAGAGACTGTGAGCCAGGCCTTCGTGTATCATCAATGCCTGGCTTCACAAATGCTCTTCTTGATCTATGGGCAAAAATTCCCACAGACACGCTCCAAAATCTTGTGGAAAGATTTCGTTCATGTGAGTTTTACCTACACAAAAGTGTTCTGAGGGCCAAATGAAAAATTGTAGAAGAGATAGAGGAGGTGGGGCCAAGATATATGATTGGTTAGTCCCACCTCCTCTAGTTGTTTGGACCCACCTCCTGTACAATCCGATTGTTTATTTCATTGAACCAATCACTCCTTCCATTCGTTCCTTTATTTGGCCCTCAGAACATTTTTGTGTAAATAAAACTCCCATGAGCAAAGATTTCCTAGCTGCTTTAGCTGCAAAGGGGGACCAATTCCATGTCCATGCCTATGGATTTAGAGTGGATACTTTGTCCCGATACTTTGACGAATGGATGGATGGATGGATGGATGGATGGATGGATGGATGGATGGACGGACGGATGACAGGGCTGCTTCTGATGAGACATTTGGGAACTGAAAAGTGTTCATCTATCCAACTAACAAGATATCAATAACTTTTTGGTGAACATAAGAAATTGTTGTTTGATTTTATTGTATCCTTAATTTGCATATGTTCTTATATTCAATTATATA
>JAODJX010000083.1:20544477-20555213 GCA_026776945.1 Isichthys henryi
GTAATGCATTTTGCATAATCATCTATATTCCATTATTGATTACTGATTAGCATAATCAAGAATTTTCTATCACAATGCTTACTGTAGCCAGTTCCAGATCTTCCGGACACAGAAAACCAGGAAAGCACAGGGCCCAGACAGTGTCTCTCCCTCCTGTCTCAAAGTCTGTGCTGATGAACAGGTTACACTCTTCAAGCAGATCTTCAACAGATCCCTGGAGCTGTGTGAAGTCCCCTCCTGCTTCAAAAGCTCCATCATCATCCCAGTCCCCATGAAACCCTCCATCACAGGACTGAATGACTACAGGCCTGTCGCCCTGATGTATGTAGTCATGAAATCATTTGAACGATAGGTGCTAGCTCATCTGAAGAACACCACTGACCACCTGCTTGATCCCCTGCAGTTCGCCTACCGGACAAACAGGTCAGTGGACGACCCAATCAGCATGGGTCTGCACTTGATCCTGAAACACCTGAACTATCCAGGAGCTTAAGCACGGATCCTGTTTGTGAACATCAGCTCGGCTTTTAATACAACCATTATCGAATTTCATTCCTCCAAACACTCACAGCTCCACGTTTCCCCTGCCATCTGTAAGTGGATCACCAGCTTCCTAACAGACAGGAAGCAGCATGTGAGGCTGGGGGGCATGTCTTCAGGTACACGAACAGTCAGCATTGGTGCTCCCCCTCTGCACCAGAGTCCTGCATTGGGTCGCATAGATAGTTGCTGAAACGGGCGGATTTTAATGTTCTGGAATTTTACAGGCGGGTATGCGGGTGGGTAATTCATTACACATGGGCGGGTAGCAGGTTGATCAAAACAGTATTGTAGCCTGCAAAAATAACATATAAGCAAAAATATCTATGCATTAGACTATCATGTACTATGGTAGTAGTGAAATTTACACCACATAGCCATGTGAAATTTCTGAGTTGGGACATTAGATCATTTCGTGAGTGAGTTTGATTTTTGGAACTAGCTCAGGGTTTAATCGACACTGGAGCACGTGCAGGTGAAGAGGATGCAAAGCAGCTTTTGCCCAATCCAACTACCGTCTCTTGTAGATTTAAGAAATATGCCGAAGACACCAGACAAAGCATCACTCCTGAGCTGAGGTCACAGTTGACCGACAGTAATGGGGCTGCTACGCTTGATTTGTGGATTGATGACCTTGCATTACATTAACAGAGATTGGGAGCTGAAGGAGCGAGTGCATTGCACCGCAGAATGGGACAGCACTCTACGCAAAATAGCCGACAACATTAGACCAGCTATAATCCATTCCCTACGTAAATTTGGACTTGAGGATTTTTTTGGTGCATGTAACGGACAAAGGCTCAAACATTGTCGCAGCTCTTCGCATAGTCACAAGGTTTAATTGCACATATCCTAAACACAGTCTAGGAAAAAATATGGAGGAAGATCTGTTTGGTGAGGAGGTATCTGGATTCATTGAGTCTGCCAAATGACTTGTAACTTATTTTAAGCAGTCACATCTCCAGAGTAGTCTGGATAAAATATTAAAAGCATCCATGGAGATATGGTGGAACTCACTGCACACAATGCTGGACTCTATCAGCAGCCAGTATAAGGCCATCCGTGTTCTCCTAGAGGAGCGAGGAGAAGAAGATCGTTTGACCTCTATCAGCATGGAGACTTTGAATGACATCTTGGCTTTTTTGGTACGATTCAAAGAAGCAACAAAAGCCTTAAAAGCCTCCAAAAGTCCCACCATTCACTTGACAGTTGTGTGGTTGGGGCGCCCCAGACGTCATCTTCAACTGACAGCATGACGTTGTCATCACTGAAGGAAAAATGTCTCAAGGTTCTTGATGACAAATTTGAACTGCATCCCCTGTACAAACTGGCCGTGTTCCTACACCCAAAATTTAAAAGCCTTAAGCTGCTGTCAGATCAGGCTGAAATAATGAGAGTTCACAGCGAAACTCGGCGTCTCGTGAAGGTTAAGATATAGTTTAATGCTGTTATTCACACATTTGTCATAGAGTAGTTACGAACAAGTGCATTCTTATTTTAATTTAATTTATTACGGTGTTTATTTTAAACACAAATCCATGAGAAACACCAGGGATCTCAGCATGCAGGCCACAGGACGGATGCTGTGAACCCAGCTGCGAAGAGACCCCATCAGGCTCCATCCGATCTTTTGTCCGGTGTTGAGGATTCCAGCGATGACACCGAGCTGACTGGAGACGAAGACTCAGCATACATCGAACTCAAGCCACCCAAGCGGGACTCTTTCGATGTTCTTTTGTGGTGGAAGCAGCATGAAAAGACTTTCCCAAATCTAGCAATGGCCGCACCGGGTGTACTCTCAACCCCTGCATCGAGCGCTGCCAGTGAGTGAGATTTTTCTTCAGCTGGGACTGTGGATGATATACTGTTCCTGCACAGTAACCTTGATTAGACTATATTGCGGCAGACAATGTATTGTAGTGAGCGGTACTACAGGACTCGTGCTCCCGTGAGGCGTTGCGGTAGGGAGTAATTTGCATATGGGGAAATTGCGGGTATTTGTTTATGTTTTGGGAAAGATTAGAGGGGGAGTAGTTGTTATAAATTAGAAGTAGGGAATTGTTGTGGGTAAAATTTTTCATTTGTGTTTTAATAAACAATTGTTTTGGGTCCTACTCGCCAGTAACCCTCCTCCAGAACGTTAGCGAGTGGGGAGCTGTTTGAGTGTTTGTGGCGTTGTAGTGTGTTACTACCACGTGCCAGTGGAGGTGCTGTATTCTCTGCGTGCAAAACTGCTCTTCGAGGCTCGTTGAGCCGAGAAATATAGAATCCTTGCTGGAGCGTGTCGTCGTATTCTCTCTTTCACGCTCATCACAGTATGGATAGCTTAGATCTATCTGATTTGATTTTGTGTTAAACTGACTTTTTCGTTTCAATTCAAAATTCATAGCCATGATGATGGGCACTGCCTCCATAGCCATGAAGATGGGCACTGCCTCCACAGCCATGAAGATGGGGACTGCCTCCATAGCCATGATGATGGGGACTGCCTCCACAGCCATGATGATGGGGACTGCCTCCACAGCCATGATGATGGGCACTGCCTCCATAGCCATGATGATGGGGACTGCCTCCACAGCCATGAAGATGGGGACTGCCTCCATAGCCATAATGATGGGGACTGCCTCCACAGCCATGAAGATGGGGACTGCCTCATTGCCATGATGATGGGCACTGCCTCCACAGCCATGATGATGGGGACTGCCTCCACAGCCATGATGATGGGGACTGCCTCCACTGCCATGAAGATGGGCACTGCCTCCACAGCCATGATGATGGGCACTGCCTCCATAGCCATGAAGATGGGGACTGCCTCATTGCCATGATGATGGCTGCCACTGACTACCGCTGAAGCCCCCTCAGGAAATGTCAAACTAAAGTGGGTCATTAAAATCCCATCTCTGGAAATTAATAGGTATATTTGTCTGAATAAAAATGAAATAACTCTTCATGCAAATTGCAATAATAATGGTGCAAAGTAATGCATCAAGTCCCTTCAGGAAATGTCGGTGGTCAGCTGAAAAAAAATGAATGAACATTAAAATAAGAGCTTGGCTTTTACCACAGCTAAAAAATAAAGGGAAATCAACAGATTCGCTTCTGAGGCAAAGACGGCATCTTTCACTGCCCGTTGATCACTTGTGAACTGAATCTTTTGCCCTCGGTTTTGTAAAGTTATACAGAGAAAGTAAAATAAAAATCTGAAGGATTGAGAGGCAAACTGAAATAAACTATCAAATAAGCAACTGCTAAAAGGATCTGAGCCATTAAATGTCTATGTGTGGTATTGTCATCTCTGACAAACCTGTCACTCATGATGACAAAACTCACTAGTAGCCACCCGTATTGCGAGCCAATCGTACGGAGCTTGCCCTATGTGATTGAGGGGGCCATTTCCAGTGAATTTCTCAGTCATATGAGGTGGGCTCCATGCCCATGTCATATCTCCCTGTCCAATGTGGCTCTACTTAAAAAACTTTAAAATAAAGTTTTCAAGGAAGACCGCATGGAGTTTTAGATCGTGGGAGGAGTCAAATGCCAAGGGGCTGCATCCTCTTCCTGGATAGGACATCCAGACCATCTATAAGACCAAAACTCTCTTTTGCATTGGATCTCTCCATGCCTCTGTTATTCCTGAGAAGGTGACTTGAATATTCCTGCCATTCGGTGTCACAGCCCATGTCAATTTGCTGTTCAAACCCACACACTTACAGGACCGGTATAAAGAAAGTGAGTGTAGCTATGTTGGTTTTGCATTTTTGGAAAGTTCAGTGCTAAACACAACCAGTGATGTTTGTGTGGAGAGAGTCAACTCATTAGCTCTGGCACAAAAGCCCTTGATCTCACAGCTAGGTGGGGTTTAATGTGCATTTTGTAATGAGAAAGAATGCTGAAAAGACGAGTATCAGCCTTGTTCCATCTCGATTTACTCCTATGAGCTTGTTTCTTGCCAAATGACGGCCTCGATCAATGTAAAAGTCAACGTGTGGTTAATGGCCTGACCTGAGTGTCACTGACCCGCACCATGAATGACAAGGAAATAGCAGGTCTTTGAAGGGCTAGCTAGCAAAGGTGGCCCCATCAAACAAAGACTCGCATAATAATGGCCTTTTAACACTAGATAAAGAGTGTCAAGCAGGGGCGTCAGAAATAGGAGGGAGGGTGGGACATGTCCTCCAAAATACTTGCAGATCACCGATTAGAATAAAAAATAATCTGAAAGAACCTCCCAAAATCAAGCCTCTTATAGTGTCTAATGACAATGAAGTTTTGTTACGACCGTCTGAGTGTCCTTGCTTTTGAGTATTGAGAGTGACCTTCCTCTAGAGGCGAATTAAACTTATGCATATTAATTCCGCCCAGCTCTGGTGCTGATGGCCGACCGTGATGTAAGTCATGACTTACCAATCACTGAGAGGCTTACAGGCTGACAGCTACTCTCACCTTCCTTGCTTCCTTAGCTAATAACAATAAGTGTAAAATTCTATGTACTTGCACTCTCAGGCCCCCACCAGTCCACATACTCTGGTTTTTTTGGAAGGACACCATGTAATCACAAAGTAAAATGGATTCTAGGGAGTGAAGGACATGGGCAGAAGTGCTCACTAACACAAGTTTAGACAGATTTGTGAACAATATTTGAGAGTAATGGGTCTTTTGTGTATGTAGAAAATGTTTCAGATCTTTGAGTTCAGCTCATGCAAAATGGGAGCAAAACCGAAAGTGTTACATTTATATTTTTGTACAGTGTATATGCAATAAGGTGCTGGTAATTAAGTCCGTAGAGGTAAAGTTTTCAAGTGGACTGAATGCACATAAACATGGAAATTGCACATGTGGGCTATTGCTTCAGAATGTTTGAGATCAGTGCTGTGAGTTCAGAAGTGTGACGGATGTGGAGTAAAAACTGTTCCTCAGTCGGGTTGTGCACGCGTACACGGTTCGGTAGCGTCTACCAGATGGCAGAGGTGTAAAAAGTTTGTGTCCAGCATGGGAAGGGTCCTTCATTATTTCTTAAGCTCTGCGGCTGCACCGGGTGTGATGGATTTCTTCCTATGATGGAAGCTGGGTGCCAGTGATCCGGTGGGCTTTCCTGATGATGCGCCGCTTCCTATTCTCTGAGGTGCATCCAGAGCTCCATGCAGTGATGCAGTATGTGATCGCTGACTCTATGGCGCACCTGTAGAAGTTCACCGGGAGCTGCTGTGGAAGTTGTGCTTTCTTCAGGCTCCCCAGGAAGTGGAGCCTCTGAAGTCCTTTTTTGGCCATGGCTGAAGCGTTTGTGGTCCATGACAGGTCACAGCTGATCGAAATCGAAAGCTCTGAACCACCTCCACCTTCTCACCACCGATGCTGATTGGGTGGTGATCTCCATGCTTCCGTCTCCTGAAGTCCAGGATCAGTTCTTTTGTATTTTTTGATTTCAGGGCGAGGTTGTTCTCCTGGCTCCATTGCTCTAGGTTCTCGACCTCTTCCCTGTAGGCTGACTCGTTGTTGTTCGAGATCAGACCTATCACAGCCTATATCGTCTGCAAACTTAATTATGATGTTGGAATCATGGGTGGGCTTGCAGTCGTGTGTGAAGAGGGAGTAGAGGAGGGGGCTGAGCACACAGCCCTGAGGTGCTCCTGTGTTGCGAGTGATGGAGGTGGGGGTGTGGTTACCCATTTGCACTGCTGTGGTCTGTTGGTCAGAAAGTCCAAGGCTCAGTTGCATAGGTGTGTGTTTAGTCCAAGGTTGTGCAGTTTGATGGCCGGCTTGTTGGGGGGATGGGGGATGGTGTTAAAGGTAGAGCTGTAATAAATAAACAGCACCCACATGTAGCTGTCCCGCTGCTCCAGATGTGATAGGGTAATGTGGAGGACCAGTATAATGGCATCCTCAGCTGACCTGTTTGACCTGTAGGCAAACTGGTGTTGGTCCAGGGAGGGAGGTATGTTCTTCTTGATGTGTGCTAAGACCAGCCGCTCAAAGCACTTCATAACAACGGGAGTCAGGGCCACTGGACAGTAGTTATTCAGGGTCCTGACCGCTGCCTGTTTAGGGACGGGGATGATGGTGGCAGACTTGAGGCAGGTGGGGACGGTGGCCTGTTTCAGGTAGATGTTGAACAGGCTGGTGAGGACTGCAGACAGTGTCCATGCAGAAGTTTAAGCAGAACATAACAGAGGATTCAATAAACACACCCACACACACACATGCCCAGCGCATAGTTTTTAAAGTACTTATTGTATTCTATGTTTGATTGTTGTCATGTATGTAAATATATATGAAAGTATGTAAGTTATATGTAAGGCGTATGTATGTGTGCATTGTATGGGGAGGGTCCTCACAGGAATTCTAGAATGGAAATTTTATATCTTTCAGTGTTTTGATGATTACTGGGTGTTGAAAATATGTATGTGCTCTGGTAATATCTAAGTGTAACCAGGGGGGTGGCCAAGCTTATCTCTGGGTGGGACATTGTCAGATGACAAACCGCTTACGATGACACAAATGGAAATGTTTTGCTTCTCAGTCTCTGAACCACTCCACTCGAATGTCCTGGTTTACATTGCCGATGAACCTATCATAAGTTGAAACTATCGCAAGTCAAATATGAACATGATATGATATGACACATTTAGGTGTTTATTAGACATGATGGGCAGGGGGAAATTCGGTTAAACACAGAAAAATAACATCGTTAGACACCGTATTAGATGTTTATGATCACGATTGCTACAGAGACTGGAAGCATGGCTGGGTGGACGCTGCCATCGCCCGGCGTCAGTAGAAAGGATTGTACAGCAAATCATGGTAAATCTGATGTATACTGAATGTGCATCACTGTTGCACCATCATAAAATCATAGTATTACAGGTCGGACCATCGTAAAGCAAACAACACCTGTACTCCTTCTAAAATTTCTTGAACTGCTTGTTTTGTTCTTCAGTGTCCTGCTAAAATCGAAAAGGCCATCCCTTATTACTGTCCCTCACCATGTTGTCATGCCCATACCCTAATATAGCCCCCCCAGCATAAACTCACACGCTTGGCACCACGTAGATGGATCTTGAGGTCTGTGAGGTAAAATGCCATTTACTATGTTTCATGGTAAAATCCCTTTCTTCACACCCACCCAGAGGCCATCAAAGTGCCTGTCTGCTTCCTGGGGGACCTACAGTATGTTGATGTTTCTGAGCAGGGATTGAGGTGGGAGGTTGTGTGTTGCGAGGGGTTTTTAAAGCTTTATCCTGCCATGAATGCCTCACAGCCATCCTTTGGTTTCCTATCTGTGGCTGGCTCATTTTCCAACCCCCCCAGACTGAACATCATGCCAAGTATGATTCTGCACACGGTCCCAATAAAATTGACATGCTCTTTACTCCGCAATCCTGGCTGTCTCAGTGTGTGACAGCTGACAGTTTTTGCAGCCTAACTTGTTCATATTTTTTTCCGCGACTCTGTGAACCCCTATCTGCCCCGTGCTTTATCAGATCGTTTGCCGAGATTTGGCCCCAGCACACTACGAGGTACGCCAATGCGCCCCCGGTACGAGCCACACATCTCAGGTGGCTGGCTTGAACTGATGTTGACCCTTATTTTCTGACTCCATCATCTACTTGTAAATTAGATTCTGTGATCTAATAATGTCATTTTCTAACCTTGGTCCATTTGTCGAGGAAAAAAATGGAAAGCAAAAACCAATACTGCTTTAAGAAGGGGATGCTGTTGGTCTGTTGTCTGCTCAGTGGCCCTGTAAACATTACTGTCACATCTAGCACCTGTGTCCAAACTCCTGTTTGTAGCTATTTACAAAGCTAGCCACTTAACAGGAGATGTTGTGGGAAAGGGTGCTAGCTGTAAGTCATGGGTGCCGAAACCAGGAATGTTATGAGTTTACGGCCTGAACCGCCACTATCAGGGCGTATTCATAGGGAGTCAACAGGGGAAAAAAAGGTACACTGGACGGCAGCTCTTAATATTTCCCCTCAGGGAAGGGCTGGGGGGGTCTCTCACTGGTAGGAAGTAGGAAGCTTAGGTGCCCGAAGGAGCTAAAAGAGGCAGTCGGGAGAAGGGGTTCATCAGCTGAAGTGCATTTTCCCAAGGCCATTTAAGGAAGGGGACAGAGCTTTGGGGGGTCCTGAAAGGGCAGCCCCAACCCTCCCAGGTCACTCAATGGCCTCAGGAAGGCAGAGCAGGTCCCAGGGTATGACTGATATTTGTGACCCATCACCACGAAATGAGTCTTAAGTCGCACTGGTAGAAATACACCCATAAGACTCATTTTGTGGTAATGGGTCACATTTCTGGCCTGATTAATACAACAGGGGTAGATAATCACGTCCTCTTAATGTTTTCCTTGACTTCTTGTAGAAGCTGTTAGTTGGTGGGGGTGGTGTGTCATTTGTATGTGTGTGAGGGTGGCAATAGTTTTGGGCCCAGCGGGGTTGGGAGGACAGTGAGCGGGAGGGGTGTTAGCGTACATGTTGACATAGATTGGAATGATGGATTTTCATATGAGCAGACTGTCAGAAAATCGTTCCCAGCAACTACAAGTAGTAAACATCGGCATGGCTAAAACCACAAGCAGACATTAAGGAACTGTTGGAATGGCCGGGTTAAAAAAAATAACAAAAATTCTCACATAGTGGGAGGTAAGTGTGGATGATTTTTAGGAGCAGCCTTGTCACACAAAGCTTCACCACTTTCCAGCCGCTGGGAAGCTTTCAGAAAACATCATTTGCATTACGGCGGGGTGGCAGCAGTGCCCGCGGAAAGCCTAAAAACCTGAAAAACAGTCAATTATGGATGCCTTTGAAAAGTGCTGTCAAAGACGTGAGCTCTCAAGGCTTCCGACTCGTGGGAGTCAGATGCGGTTCCGGATGTCACGTTTCACAGCGCAGCACAGTGCAGACAAAGGAGCATGATGTCAGGAATCAGGGAAATACGGGGTTTAATCAAAAGGAAAGGTAAGCAAATACAGACTTATACAATGACCAGGCTGGGGAAACAAACTGAAATGGGGACCAAATACAGAGGACTAATGACAACAACCAGAAACAGCTGATCACACGGGGATTCCACGCGAGGTTAACGAGGAGGCGTGGCACACGGGAGGAGCGGACGATCGGGGCAGGAAAACAGAGTTGAAAGTACAGGACGATCGGGGCAGGACACCGGAGTTGAAAGTACAGTGTGATAGTGGAATACTGCGGTACGGGGGCCTGGTTCTCATTTGTGTGAAATCTAAGTGATGAGTATTTTTTGATGCACAGAATAAGTCTTAGGGCAGATGAAGACATGTCTGACAGGTGGGTGCTGAACCTGAGTGACATCTGTCAGGTCGTCCAGGTTAAGTCTGCAGTGGGGAAATGTCACTGGAAGATACTACTGCAATGCAGCAATTCCTTTTCACTGCCTTTTCTCTATGATTACCTGCAGAAAAAGCCTTTTACTTTGTTCCCTCCATATGTAACTGCTGAATACATTTTAGAGGGAAGTCAATCTGTCTTAAATCACATCTAATGGGTTCGGTAAATGAGTGCCACATCTTCCAGATCATTCTCTCCCAGACCTCCCGAAAGCCAGCAGCCATCTTGCTACTGGCCAGGTACTGGTGCAACTCCCTGTATCTCCTTCCATACTGTGCAGTGTTATCTAGTGGGTTTTGGTGCCCTGTCCCCGGACCGTGACAGCCCCCTAGTGCAGTGTGTTTCGCCTCAACGTCTGTGCAAACTTTTACCTGTATGGGCGTGGTTGCCGCTGGGAGACATCTGCTGATTTGATAAAACCTAAACAGAGCTTTGATTCCCTACACGCATGCATCCCACTGCTCCCCCCTACCCCATGAGACAGGGTGAGTACTGTGGGGGGGGGGGGGGTGGGGGTGACTTGAATAACAGTGCAATGAGGCTAAACCCTTTGAATGTGCTGCCTCTGTGTCAGAGACGAGGCCATTCCCCTTTTGAAGAAGAATTCAGGAAATTATGCCTTTGACAATCTTTAGCACCCCCTACCCCACACCTACACTCCAAGCACCACATGCACTCCTATCATGCAGCGGATCTTTTTTAGTGAGTGCTGTAATGACACCGTAGGGGGTGCTGTTGCCTCAGATTCCCCCCTACCTTTGTAGAATGATATCATTCTTAAAGGAAAGTGAACCCTGAGCTGGGGACTGTCTTGATTGACCCAACCACTCCTTGGCATTT
>JAODJX010000083.1:20578489-20593134 GCA_026776945.1 Isichthys henryi
GTAATTTCCAGGAGCGCTCGGAAGGACCAACACGCATTCACAGCCTTCGGCTGCGCCATTGGATTCCGCCATTGGGCGGCTCCCTACAACACTCACTTTAGCAGCTTCACCAGCAATTTACTGTGTATTTAAAGCTTCCAAATTAGTGGATTGCTTTAAATATTTTTTACTGTATTCTTCTGAATTTACCTCAAACTCGTCACAGTAGCTTCTTGAGCCAACATCATATCCTCCCGAGGTAACGCCAAAGCTTCCGGAGAAAACAAAATTAATTTCTAGTGACCTAGAGAAAATGACTCCAGGCAACATCATTACTTTTTGTTTTCTCAGGATAATTTATGTTACGAGGCACAGCTAATTCTAGCATGTATATTAGTTTGATACTCTGCCCTGAAATTATAAAATAGCGTATAGGTCCTAACACTTTTTTAATTCTTAATTTTATTACATATTTTTATCCTGTCTTACTGGGAGAATTGTTTTCCTGTTAATCCTGTCGTCCAATGCATCTCATTGTAATGTTAACATACATATGGAAAATAAATTGAAACTGAACTGTACTGAACAATTTGATGGCTAATTAAACATGAAAGAATGTTTTTACTTTCAACTTCATGGAAGAAGCTGTCAATCTGTTTATTTCTGCTGTGCAGTGTATTTGGAAGTTCCTGCTTGTGGTAGGTCTTGCTCAGAATATCACAGTGGCATTTCTGATAAGTAGTCCACCTCCACTGAATTGTGCAGGGCAAAAATATCAGACCTAATCAGTTCTAATAATTCTGATTACTAATCTAAATTGAAACAAAACAAATGTAATTAATTGTCTGCTAAGTTACCTAGAAGGCATCATTTTGTGTGGCTATCCCCAGTTTTGAGGAGATGAAGCGAGTTTTTCGACTGCTCTAAGCATGGTAGATAGGCAGCACAATAGTTCCTCCAGCTTTGTTAGGGTAGCCAGTCCATATCAGATTTCGCCAATGCATTTCAGACTGACACTTTCAACTGGATTCAGCCGATAGGCACAATATGATACATTTTGCAATGGGCTGGCCGAGGAAATTAAGGATGAGCTGTCACGAGCTTCTTTTCTCATTTGAAGAGCTAGTGAACCTGGCTATCCAGGTAGATACCTAAATCTTTCAGTGCCTTAGGAAGTGAAAGGATTCGAACATTCAGGTTCTGTTGAGGTCCTTGTTAACCCCTCGATGCCCCGTGCCAAGCCGATGCAGGTAGACCTACTTACCCATGCTGCTTTCCTACGGCCCTGTCAGGCAGCTTCTAGTGCCCCCCATTGATTCAAGTACAATCAATCTTCTGCCAGGTATCTCTCCACCTATAGCCAATGGACGAGTACATTAGCAAATGGATTGAGCTATTAGTTTAGTTCTCCCCAAGCGAGCTTGATGGGCCGAATGGCCTCCTCTCGTTTGTATAGTTCTTATGTTCTTATGTCACCCAGTGTTATTCAGCCTTCCTCATCTCCACCAGCTGCCGGTTTCTTCTTCATTGAGAACAAAGATGGGTCCCTCCTATATTGACTATTCAGGATTAATCCAGATCACTGTTAAGAACCAATACCCCCTACTCCCATTGTCCTTGGTCTTTGGTCTGCTTCAGGGAGCTGAGAAGAGGACAAATGGAATACACATTTTAGATGTCCCCTGGTCACTATGAGTATTTGGTCATACCTTTTGGCTTGACTAACGCTCCACCAGATTTGATTATTGACATGATTTGAGATATTCTCTCCCAGCAGAATGCAGCGGAAAATAAATGACAACTTTTTTTTCTCATAAATTGATGCTGGCTAAGAGAAACTATCGGTAATCATGAATTGCTGGTGGTCAGAAAAGCTTTAGAAGAGTGGTGGCAGTCTGCAAGGCACTTTGATGCATGCCAAGCTAGGTGTTCGTTATTTTTTAACCAATTTATTTTTCAGATTCCTTTCAGGGCAGGCTCATCATCAGTCATAAGGCCAGTGCCCTATCACACCTGATTGGGGAGGAAAAAGATAAGAAGAGCCCCAATCCTACCATGCCCACTATGTTTAATTGAAGCAGTTTCGTTGGGTGTAGAGGGAGCAGTATAGACAGTTTAATGCTTTGTCCAGCCCCCAGTTGGCTGTCCACCCAACTAGCTATTTGTTCTGAACTTCTTGCACTTGCAGGTCCTCCAGTAGGGACACCCCACTCTCTTAGCTGGCCACCGCAGGGTTCATCATACCTGAGTTCTGCTCACACAGAATTTCCTCTGGTCCTCTATGCTTCAGGACAGGCGTGTTTTTATAACTTGTGCTCCAGCCAGGCTGTTACAACCCTTACCCCTTCCCTACCATCACTAGTCCCATGTGGCTTTAGATTTTGTTACTGGCCTTCTCTCATCCAGGGGATTCACCGATGTACTCACAGTCATTGACTGCTTCTCAAAAATTCTTCAATTTGTTGAATTGAAACTTCCCTCCATGAAAAAGATAGCAAAATTGCTCATGGACTGCTGTTCAATGTAGTCTGTGACAGAGGGTACAACATATCTCCAGCTTCTGACAGGAGTTATGCAAGTAGATTGGGGCTTAAGCAAGCCTATGTTCTCAGGGTTCTACCTGCAGTCCACTGGCTAGACCATAAGGGCTAACCAGAACCTGGAATGAATGCTGTGATGCTTAGTCTCCTACTCGCTTTCCTCCCTTGGGTGGAACACACTCATAATTCTTATAATTCTCATGTCATTTACAGGATTGTCCCCTTTCCAGTGTTGCATGGGCTATCAACCTCTGTTCTTTCCTGCATTGGAAGAAGAGATATCAGTCCCATTGGTTTCTCGGCCGCTGTCGTCCCAAAGCACTTTACATGGATGTGTTGTCATACATCATTAGAGAGCAACACATAATGGGAAAAAGGAAGGAAAAAATTTAATAAAGAAAGCCAGATGACAACAAAGGAGAGGAAACAAAAATTCCCAAGGAAGGAGAAAAAAAAACTCTGGGGGTCCAAGGTCAACTGGCTGCCCATCCTCCCCTGGGCATACTAACATTACTGAAAACAGAAAAGATGGAATCTCTTGCTAAAAGGTAGGTATAAGCTTTGATTAAGAATCAAGACAAAGTCCATCAATGAGTCCGTTATCCACACTGGCCTGTGAAGGGTGGCCAAAGTCCATTAATAAGTCTTTTCTCCATGCTGGCCTGTGTCGTGAGGACATGAAGGCTGCACCCACGGTGATACAGTTTGTAGGTCCCATTCACGATGTCACCCCTCCATGGGACTGAACTGGACTTGGCATTTCATCTACATTTACCAGCAACCATGCGTCAAATCCACGCTGTTTCATGTGTCTCTCCTCAAACCCCATTTAGTCAGTCCCCTGGCCTCTTCTGCATTGTTCTTTCTGCATCCCAGGTAGGTCAAGGGAGGTAAACTGTCCATTTGTTGGATGTTTGTCACTGTGGTTGTGGCCTGCAGTATCTAGTGGCCTGGGAGAGTTATGACCGGAAGGAGTGGTCCTGGGTACCCCTCTCTTAAATCTGACTTCCATCACAGTCATCCCAGGAGGCTGGATCATCCGCTGGGTGGCGTTCATCAGGGGGGTACTGTCATGAATTACTCAAGAGAAGCCCTAATGACATCACGCAGAGGCTGGTCATCTCTACACCATGCCCCCGGGCAATCCCAAGTTGGAACACTGGCACTATTAGGGAAGTATATTTTCTGCTGGTTTACTGGCTGAACAAATTGGGGCCACTCCCCTTCTCAGATGTGTGCAATTGCACTAATTTTCCTACCTACCTATACACAGGTCGACCAGACGTGAGAGCTTCTTAGCCTGCTCAGAGTTTGAGCATTATCTCCCATGTACCTGTTAGAGATCCAGGCGGATTTGGTCCGAGGTCGAGGCATGATACAGGAAGATAGGAGGTGTACGACCCAAATGTGGTTCACAGGACAAAATGGGGTATATTAACTGAACTAAAAAACACCAGAAACACTTACAAAACAATGTACCAAAAGTAAATGGGGATAAACAAAGACTAATTACAAAACGGGGCAGGTAAGCATATCCAACAAACAAACATTTAACAATCAACGAACCACTGGGGAACTGAACAGAGGCAGGGACTTAAATACCGAGGGGTAACAAGACTAATAAGGGGCAGATGAGATTAATCAACAAGGGTTGGTAAAACAGGTCAGAGGTGAAACTAATAATTAACTCAAGGACTGGGAGGGGAAAACTAAGATACTGACAGAAACAAGGAAACAAAATCTATACTATGGGAATAACAGAGAGGTAGAAACACAAGCATGGGCACAAAGCATGAAACCAAACACAAATCACAAGACAAAGGAACTAGAAAACTCATACAAATGAAACACTAGGGAACAAAATACAAAAACAGAGGAGGCGGGATTCAAAAATACAACAGAGGAGTTAACAGGTA
This sequence comes from Isichthys henryi, assembly GCA_026776945.1. Classification (NCBI taxonomy): domain Eukaryota; kingdom Metazoa; phylum Chordata; class Actinopteri; order Osteoglossiformes; family Mormyridae; genus Isichthys; species Isichthys henryi. The sequence continues at coordinate 20,582,925 of JAODJX010000083.1, forward strand.
GCTGCATGCTCAATGAGCTGACCCATGTGCAAACAGGGGAAAACACAAAGACTGACAACAGGAGAGACGGGATGACCAGCGACACCTGCTGGCCAAACAGGGAAGGGACACAGAGTGGAACAATAGGAGCTGACCCTGACATGTCTGTCTATCTGCCAGTGTTTATTTTGATCATGATGACGTCATCAGGAGCAAGTTGTAAACGAGTAGACCACCAAGATATTGTAGGTTTTAAAAAACGTATTTTTGAATATATTACCGGTCAAACAATTTGGAACGCCTACGGCAGATCCAGAAATATTCACATTTTGTTATGTTACAGCCTTATTCAAAAATGGATAAAATTAATTTTTACCTCGAAATTATACATACAATATCCCATAATAACAAAGTGAAAAGTTTGCTTGAAATTTTGGCAAATTTATAAAAAATAAAAAACAAAAATATAATGAAAAAATCTTAGGATGGCAAACACTCAAAAGCAGTCTGTATCACAACAGCACACTCTGAAACACGACTTCTACAATATTACACTGTATAGTTATTACTTTTTTGATTGTTTAGAACAGTTCATTTCAGTGTATGTAATTTGAAACTTCATCAAGTGACAATTTCAAATCTTTGTGAGCTCAATGATTTTTTGAGGTATTTCATCATATTTTTTATTATAAATGTTACTGCACAATAACTTTCTCTAAAGTAAAGATGCAGTGTGCAGAGCGTGACACAATGTGAAATATTTCATGGAAATGATTACTTAATTTTTTTTTTTACTTTATCAAAAGGTGATTTTTTTTCAGTGTATTAGGTCGTCCCCACAATGTGATAAAAACATGTTATTTTGACATTTTTGGGGACCACAATGTTGGTTTATGTAACTTTAACAGTAGAGCATGCTATGCAAAGTCTTTTTGAAGTATCTCCAAGTGTCCTTCTGACATAAATTAGGTGGTAATCATGGTGATATATCATTGTCTGTAAAAGCAGTAATTATGTTTAACGGTTGATTTTACTGTATCTCATGTTTTTCAAGCAGTTACTATATTTGTTATTATAGCATATCTGTTAATTTTGTAAATCTTTGTGCATCTATTATCTCAAGTAGCAACTATTTTTGTTCATAATTTGTACTTCAACAATAACTGAAACATACAGTAACTAAGTATTTGTTCCCCGTCATGTAAAGTGTTGGTAAAACATTTTGTTGTATAAATGTTGTATAAATAGTCTATTAAACCCCACATATATATCACATTTTTATTAAATATGCATTTGGTTATGCTTGACTACAGAATAGAGAGATGCCTATAATCTGTCATAGAAAGTTAAGGATATTACAACGGGTGTATTTTGGTACTGACTTCTAGTTATTTACAGTATCTAATCAAACTGGATTGTGCAACAAGCCATTCTGAGGTAAAAATAAATGCAGCCAACTTGAAAGATTGGTCCAGTACAGCTGTTGACAACCGTAACATCCAGGTGAGTCCTATTGCAGTTTCACCATGACAAGATCTCAATGCTAAAGCTGTCACTGTTGGGAAAGTGGAGATAACCCTCACAGGGGGGCGGCGTCCATCACAGAATTCAAACACTGTCCACCACAACATCCAAAAAATGTTCATTACACAAGACAATGTTATTACGTAATGTGTTGTCAAACACAGTACAATACATTGTAATGCTAAGTAGCTCATTACCTCCTACTTAAGATTATTTGTTGATTAATGAGCGTTTCTGAAAATGCTTTGTAACTAAAGTATTTCATAACTTCTTTCTTAAATTGATGAGTTACCCAACCCACTTGTTTTCTATGTCATTTTTTATTTGAATTTTTGCCTTCTGTTCTGTCACAGAGAAACAGAAATCAATGGATCACAAAAACACACTGACGGTATTTGAAATAATAACAATAGGTTAATATTGCAATATAAAGTCATAATGTAGGCTATAAATATAAAGTGTTACATCACATTATGTAATAACACCATAGTATGTGGTGAAAATTTTTTGTACTTTATTATATAATGTGGGGTCATTATATAGGGTGTTGTTATAGCCCCGGTCACAGATCTTGACAGGAAAACCAGAGGCCACTTCTGGGAAATCGGACAGGGAAGTGGCAATCATTCAGGGCAGTGCTAGTAAAAGCACATGTGGTGCCCAAGGCAAGCTTCCCCGCCGGTGCCCCATCTCAAAGTTACATTGGCTTGCTAAGGTGGCGCTCCCTCAGAAGATTGCACCCAAGGCAGCGGTCCATGTTGCCAAATGTACTGTATCCAGAGGGTATTAAAAAGTCCTATTGAGCCAAGTTGAGCCAACTTAAGGCCTTGAAGAAGTCTGAAATTTAGGTTTACTATGTCTTACATTTTTTGAGCTCAAACATTTTAGTCGGATGTTGAAAAATACTTTGTTGACTCTTACTGTAAGTGGTATACTACAGTTTAAGTCAGAATTACTTGAGGTTTAACACCAAATTTATAGTACAGTAAGTGTTCAGGTTAATAATGTCCTACTTACAGACTCGTGACGACGCAGCCTGGCACATAAACAATGAAGACGACGATCCACTTATGACTCCATGAAAAACACGAGATTTAACAACAAAACCATACAAAAACAAAAGGACCACAAGGAGTTAGAAATGGACTGGGAAACACCTACTTAAATAACTAAATAATACTTAACCAGGACAATGAACTAACAAGGAGTAACTACAAGAAGTCTAAAGAACAGGTAAGGGAATAGAGCAAGACCAGGGACAGAATTATAAACTGAAACAGGGATCTGCAGCACATCACAAACTCATAAACTTACTCACATTCAAACACAACGACCCACTTGGGAAATAAACTAAGGCAGAAACTTAAATACACACAGAAAACCAGGGAGAAAGGAAGGACATCTGTACTGTAACTTATAATCGATTAACCAATCAAAAAAGGAGCAGGAACAATGAGAAACTGGTGGAAGCAGTAATATTAAAAATAACACAAAACTAAGAGATAAGGCATATGGTAAAAACTAAGAATACATAGCAAACACTAGGGTAACAACATCAGAGAGACTAGGACCATAATATAGAGAATTAATAAAACATAAGAGAAGTGGGGAAAACCTAAAAATAGGAAAGTACACCAAGTAATAATTACTAGGAAACAAAACACCTAATAAACACAGAACAGGTGAGACTGACCTCAAGCCCGGTTCAAACCCATAAACAGAGGGTACAGCCTCTGATCCACATGCTCAACCCATGGATCTACTGTATGTAGCAGCCCAGGAAGTAAGGTAACACACAAGGGCTGAGGCCTACAAGAGGAAGGGGGGGGGGGACAGAATGACCAGCAACACATGCTGGCTAAACGCGGGACATGCAGGACAACAGACAACTTGTACTTACTAGCAGACTGCCATAATTAAGTACTGTAAGAGCATACGAGAGGGAGTGTGGTTGTACTGCAATATATCACGGCTGTAGTTTGGTCGTTGTGCCGAAGATTATCACAGCTGTGATATATTGGAGTACAACCGCATAACTTTGAGTATGTTATTGCCTCTATACAGTACAGCAGTTCACAGAGTTATAACAGATAATACTTTGTTTGATTACTTATTTAAACATGTAAAATGTCCACAAAAAAAAAAATTTCCCCCAGCCAAATTTTTACTGTTGCCAAGCAACAAAAACATTCCAATGCAACACTGCTCATTAACTCCCGATTAATTTGCATCGTTTAAATTTATTTGTACGTTTCCATTAATTGTGCAACCGCCAAAAAACAAGTCTGTCGATGGCCAATTTGGCATCATGATTGAGGAGTTAATAGCATGATTAGACATGATTAGCTGATCCATCGTTTACTGCTCTCTGTGGTTTTCAGTAACTCTTTAGAAAGCTTTTGCACCTGCAAGACATATTCCATGACATAATAATTCACACCACAAATCATTATAAATCCCTGAATTAAAGCATCACACCTATGCATATATTCACTGACATTATTTCCCGAATCCAGCATCAGAAAATTTCTGTATAACCGAGGCTCTCAGGATATAGTTGGTGTAACACATACATGTCTTAGCGTCTTTGTACATGCTCTGTAACATCGGTGACAGCTGGTTTACTCTTCGATAACATCTGTGACAGCTGGTTTACTCTTCGATAACATCTGTGACAGCTGGTTTACTCCTGGGTAACATATGTGACAGCTGGTTTACTCTTCGATAACATCTGTGACAGCTGGTTTACTCCTGGGTAACATCTGTGACAGCTGGTTTACTCTTCGATAACATCTGTGACAGCTGGTTTACTCCTCGGTAACATCTGTGACAGCTGGTTTACTCCTCGGTAACATCTGTGACAGCTGGTTTACTCCTGGGTAACATCTGTGACAGCTGGTTTACTCTTCGATAACATCTGTGACAGCTGGTTTACTCCTCGGTAACATTTGTGACAGCTGGTTTACTCTTCGATAACATCTGTGACAGCTGGTTTACTCCTCGGTAACATCTGTGACAGCTGGTTTACTCTTCGATAACATCTGTGACAGCTGGTTTACTCTCAGTAGGATGACGGCATATCAAAAGTTGTCTGTCGGAGTTGTTACCTTTTCCAGTTGAAGATAAAAAGCTTTCGCAGCAGGCGGAATTTTGCTCCGATGTTTTATTTGAGTGACACTACTGGGCTTAAGCGATTACCTGGCTCCGCAAATGTGGCGCCCCTCCGATTTCCTCTGTCTACCTCTAGAGGAGTTTTATAAATTTATGCTTCTTTGTTGAATGTCATTCTGAAATACTTTTGCTCCATTCTCATCATGTTTTGTATGCTGATTCCCCTCTTTGCATCCAAACGGAATATCATACCACACCGTGTTCAGTAACCCTTCAGGATTGTCTAGTCTCGAAGCTGCACAATATTTTATGATGTCCTGGTCTTCATGTGCTGTGTGGATTTATCTTTCCCTGAATGCATAATCTCTTCACCAATACCTTTGAAAACCTTAACCGATATAAATTCTGCATCATGCATTAAATTCCATGTAGGGCTGACTGGAGGCTTGTTGATGTAACGATTTAAACCATTCTGAAGGCCATGATAGCTGCTGACACTATAGAGCTCACCTTTAGTTGTCCAGATTGATCCATAAAAGTACCTTAACATGGTATTTAGCTCAGTTTTGTTGACAGAATGAAAGTCAATGTTTATTTTTTTAAATCTTAAACAAGTCTGAAACCAGTTCAAAGACCATGTTCTTTGCTTCTCAGTGGGAGCTTAATTTTTATTCATCTCTAATTTATATAAATCAACTACTGTCTTGTGAGTACACCTGGTGTTTTGTATCATGGTACGAAGACCTCTTTCCTTAAATTCGTCCTTTTCTGAAGAATATATATAATTTAAATCAAAAGTTATTTTTGGAAATATATCCATGTTGCATGAATTTTGTTAATAATGTAACAGTGGGCTTATTATGTATCTATAATTTGGGGCTAACAAGTGTTTGTGTAACTAATAGTTTTTAGATACACCTGTAAAGCGGAGTGATACATCTGATGTGAAATTTTGGTTGGAATTAACTGTTAACTATAAAAAAAATTTGAGCTGCATACAATGGTTCGTAATACCAAACACATGCACTAATTTGTAATGCTCATGAAAACATTACGTAGCTTCAGCTATAATTTTATTTTAACGCTCTCAGTAATGTCCCTTCCAGAATACAAGACATCGATGGAACAAGAGTAAGTGTTAACATTTAATCACATTATTTTGTCCTATCGAAACTGTTTTTAGAGCTGTTTCTTTAACTTTATGTCACAGTACTGTATACCAGGACACACATCAATTTGCTGTCTCCCTTCAGTACAATACTGTATGTAGAGCTTTTATAATTATGGTATTATTATTATGTGCATATTATGTTTAAGATGTCTGTGTTACACTGGCCGAGCTGGAAGGAGGCAGACCCCGAAATGCAGAGACTTGGTGCTTTATTTCTCAGATCGGGTGGAACAAAAGCCAAGAGGGAGACGCTGAATCGTGGACGAGGGGCAGGCGAGAGTCGGGAACCGTTGAGATCAGTCAGGCACGAACGGACGAGACGGGGATCCGGGGAGGAGGCAGGAGGGCCGGCAAGGGAGCAGGGGACGAGCAGGGAACGCAGATAGGTGAGCAGGGAGGACACAGCAGGCAAGACATACTGGGAGGTCAAAGCACAGAGAAAACGCTCAGCAAGGCACATCACAAGAATGGCAACAATACTTCGCATAGCTTGCTGGGAGAGTTGTGGTTAAGTAGCCGGCCAATCACTTTGTGATCGGTGGCTGGTGCTCTGCCCCGCCTGTGTGGGCGTGACAGTTTGAGTGTATTTGGAAGTGTTTCTTACATGTTTTATATGCATAGAAATGTAAAATATATACTATATACTAAGACTAGTGTTTAACTAATTGACGCAAAATAAGAATCGCATGTACCTGTTCTGACTTAGCTGCAAATTAGACTTAAAGACAGACTAATCATAACCCAGGTACTGCCTTTCACTACAAAAGGTAACTCACTTGTAGACATACATGTCACCATAGTAATTTAGCATGCGAGGCTATCCTGCTCCAACCATGGGCCTATATCACGAAGCAGGATTTCTTGCTTAGCTGGATAACTTGTGGAACTTAGTATGGGTTGCTCATAAGTGAGCAAAGAAGGTCCATTTAAACTAGCATACCTTAAACCTGACAAGTTATCTGGCTAAGCAATACATTCAGCTTTGTTATACAGTACCCTGCTCTGGAGCATGCTATATTTCAGAGATATAGATCACAAACAACACTTTGACCAATCAATGAGCAAAAATCTGTATGTTACATGATGTAACAAATGGGCTTTCCCAAACTCTTGAAATGGCTTGTCTATCAGAATCGTACGACTGTGGTAAAGCTAGCTGTAAATTCTATACTCAGTCTATAAGATCTTTCAATAAACCAGGCAGTTTTTAACTGCAGACTATTGGTGTCCTCAGGCAGAGATGCACATCGATCATTTGATCTTTGCTGTAACGAGATATTGGGTCAGTATTTCGAGATGATAGCAACCCTTGAAAATAGGCAAAAGTCTTGTATTTTGTTTGGTAGGGAAGGGGTTAAGGTTGTCATAGAGATTATGGTTTTCGCTATAAAAAATGTATGGACGGTCCTCACAAAGATATGAATATCATTCTGAAATACTTGAGTGTGTGTGTGAAAGAGAGAAAGATGGATAAAGGAGTATTGAGTGGGTTTTGAAGGGTGCATGTTAATCTTGCTTCGTAGTATACCTCTTAGTTATTAGTGATTTTTTTTTGAGCAGAAGTTCAACTGGTGGGGTTCTTCTGGATTCTCTCGAAGGTCCAAGAACATGCTGAGGATACCTGGAGTTACCATATTGCCCATAGGTTTGCATGTATGAGTGAATGGTGTGTATAGGCAGTGGGATTGTACAGATATTAAGGACATGGACGTATATGTTATCTTTTTTGAAGCCTTAAGCAATACTTCTTCTGAATTCTAGCAAAAGTCTCTGCTCTTCTCGTGGATAAGAGCCATGAAGTGACTCTAGTTAAAAGGGTCAATGGAACATCTACTGGCTGTGAGTGACAAAGGACCCTGAGCTGTACATGATATTCAGCTCCTCTAAGTGGAATCGCAGCTCTTTTATGCATCGAGGACTTCCACCGGGATCTAGGAGAGATATTTTTTCTTTTAAATACTAACTGCACAGCCGGAACTGACACTGCATCAGATGTAGAGTATAGGCAGGCTCTGTGCACATGCACTGATATAAATGGAGAAAGAGACATGAAAATCATTTGGTTCCAGTTTTGAGTGAAGGGCAAACATGGGATCAAAGGATGTTGTAGTCAAGATAGAAAAATGCAGGAGTCATAGGTAAATGTGGCCCCTCGCATGAAATATCAGCATCAGTTTAACTTTTTAATCCTGAACCATCCCTGAAATGGGTTCGACAGAAGAGCTTGAGTTCAGCTCTGGATGACTAGATGACTAGACTTTTTACACCAGTGATTCTCCGGCTAGTCCTCAGAGAGCCCCAAACAGTCCATATTTAACCTGTACCAGGCACTCGGAGGGAGCTGAGGCGGAGCTAAAAGCTGGACTGTCTTGGGCTCCATTAGTACTGGCTTGAGAAACATGGTTTTACACAGTCCTTCATAGGTACAGTGGAAATGGCTGATTATAATGAGATTACTCTGTATATATAATATGTAAATATTTAAGAAAAGCCCCCCTTGCCCCATCCTATCTCTCTGAGCTGCTACTGCCTCACACACCCACCCGCTTTGACATCTTGTGAGACGTTTCTTTCATCTCCTCTTTAACTTCAGTCTTAAGATCTAACTCTCCCCCAAGGGCACTGGGAGTAGAGGGGTCATCGAAGGACACTGGGACAACAGCTGTTAAAACCCATGACCAGAGACAAGTGACATGCGTGTAGAAATTGAGGCCATTTCATTTAGGTCAAGCCATCAGTTAGAAGATGCTGAGAGCTGTAAGTGAGGGGCAGTGAAGGTGAATTCAGACAAACCCACCCCTACCAAAGCAGAAATGCTGTCTGAATGAAAGTGGACATAGAGTTTTTGTGGCTATCTGGAAAAGTGAGTATTTGGCAGGGTAATATGGTAGAAATTCTGCAGTTGGAGGCTATCTGAGCTGCCCCCACTGCTTAGCAGTGGCCCATCTCATATCAGGTTCAATACGGGTGAATCTCAATTCCAAGAATGTAAAGACCGTCCTAGTGGTCTTGGCAAGACCAGTCTTGCTAACGTGTCTTCCAAGGATGAACTTGGGCTGCAATGAATTATGGGATTGGTCTCATTCAGCGAGGATGCAACCAATGTATCCTCAGTATTTGGGCTAGAGCAAACCTGAAATCTGGGGATATTTACCGCTTTCATAGGAACACAAGTATGATCAAGTATGCATACTGAGATTCAGCCTATGTTCCCATACTTCTTTGATGGCTCAGCGATGAAAGGCCCTCGTGTGGGTCTCCTTTGATCTGTCCTATTTAAAAGGACATGCGTTGTGCTCTTCAAACAAGCATGATCTCTGGACAAGGAAAACAATTGCTCAGGGCTGTCTGACGTACTGTATACCTAATTCCTGGATAGTTTTAATTTTATGAGATGGAAATTTAATGCATTTCAGTTTCGCATAATCAATAATGTTCCATCTTTGCTTTTGGGCATGACTTATAAATGGAAACCAGACCAGCCTTCATAAAATTAGATTAGTTTTTTTTATTCTCCGATGATCTCACATATGCCTGACCCGTTTCACTCTGGTTCCTCTCTGCTCACCAATCATGTTATTGCTTTGCATCCTAGCAGAAGTCGTTTCTAAATTTCCAGTTCTCCATCTCCTTGATGCTTGTGGACTTGCTGTATTACTTTATTCTTTTGTATGTGTGTGTGGGGGGGGATGGGGGGGCTTTGTCTTCATTCTTCTAATCCGTCGCCCCCACAATCTCCATCAGCAACTCCCAGACAGGCATTTGGTGGAGAACTAATAGCTCTCCCTCTCTCTCCATCTCTCCCTCTCTCTCTCTCTCTCTCTCTCCCTCCCCTCCTAACCCTTTTTACACTGCCCTCCCAAACAGATCACAGCACTGGGTATCTGTGCATTCCTTCTTGAGCTTCCCCTCTTCACAATCCCACTCCCCTCAGACCTGAGCGGTTTGGCTCCGGAGGATCTGCTGGTTGCTGGTTGTTTTCGGGGGTCTGATGGCACTTTTGACCCAGCGATCTGTTTTTGATCTGTCAGGGAAGACGCTACGATTTTTTAGTTTGGGGGAGCAAAAAGAGGGGCCACTATTCATATAGAGGTGCCAAGCTTATCTTTTGCCAGTGGTACATTTGTAATAGGTGAGTGACAGGGGAGGGGGCACTCTGTGGGCCAATCGGCTTTCAGTTGGGGCCAGTGCCCCTGGGACCCCGCCTCTGTGTATGTACCTGCAATCGGTCCATAACTGCTGCACTAGCAGATCCTTCAAACCTCCCTGTTAAGCATCATGTTCCTGGTCTGTCCTTCTCTGGGATCGCACCCCCTATAATGGGCATATAGACTGGGGAGTGTGTGAAAAGGATGGCTTTTGGATAAGAAGTAGAAGCAAATGTCCATAAAATATAGCTGCTATTTCTCTATATCTACTTTTTTT
>JAODJX010000083.1:20596171-20609363 GCA_026776945.1 Isichthys henryi
CCCCCCCCCCCCCCCCCCCCCCCCCCCCCCCCCCCCCCCCCCCCCCCCCCCCCCCCCGGGCGCTCGGCATCCACAGGCAGGTACGTGAGGGAAAAAACAAGCAATAGCTCATTTGCTCACTCCGCCACATGTGGGGGGGGGAGGGGTGAGCAGTATACAGTCAATTAATGACGCATCCGAATCTGTTCACCGCTACTTTATTCATGTCGCCACAGTAAGAGCTGGTTCAACCAAGGGGGCTCAACGCTCCAGGCCATGGGGCTTTGGGGGGGCTCTTAACCTCACCCTGTGCCTCTTCTGCCATGCCCTGAATGGGAGGGGTGCCATTCAGAGAATATGAGTGTGGAGGGCCTGGGGGCGAAAGTGATAGATGTAGGTTGATCTTTAGCCATCAATCAGTGCCTGTTTATACCCCCCCTCCCCACCATCCAGCTCAGGAGATGTCCTGCCTCCCCTGCCCATCAATAAAAAAAGAAATAAATGAAGAACTTATGTAAACGAATCTTGTAACTTTTCCAAAGCTGAAATATGATTATGTAGCAGTATAACTGCTATGTCATGTGATCCGTAAAAACTCTATTCAGTTTGATTCTTTCACAGAAACATTATACAGATTTGGGCTTTGCCTGTTTGGGGCCCTACCAGTTTTTCCATGTGGGTCATTACTGGGGGCCTTGGACCACCGCTTCAGTTGGCCGTAACGCCATGAGTTAACGCTAAATGGCTTATTTAGTGTTGTCAGGCCACTAGCCTGTTTAGATATGCAAATACTACATGCAAATCGCCAGAGGGGGCGCCAGTGTGTGGCACCATCTTCCTTTACACACTATTCTTGTGGTTATCCCAGACCTTTGGCCTACGGTGCCAATGATGACTAGCCACCATTATGGGCAAGATATTGATTAACTGGGGGAGGGTGGTAGGGGTGGCTATCAGGGTATATTCTTTATTGCGCAACCGGAGGCCACTAATGCCGTGCCAATCCTGGATCCTGGAATTTTGGCCACAGGTTTTTTCCAACGCATGCAAATTTTGATTTTCATTTTTGTTGTTCATGTTCGGTTTTCACAAGGAGTTGAATGCTAACAAAGTTTAAGTTGTCCAGTGTTCCTTTATTGTCTGGGAATGGTTTTCCTGGGAAAGTATAGCAAACCCTGGCGATGGTGGCGGTGGATTTGATATCCATCAGACACGCTGCGTTTCTCAACCCATCCTAATGGCCCAATCGAGCGCCAACAAGGCTGCGGAAATAGAAACCGTCGTCTTGTTCTGCAGAAATCAGGATGACAACCTGCATGTCCCGCTCGTTCGATCCTCCCATGTGCCATGCCCCCCTCTCTACCTCATGTGGAATCCCCGCGTTCCCAGCTGAGTCATGTTGATTGCTGTTGTGTATTTAAGTCTGCGTCAGAGTATGTTTCCCCAGTGCGATCTCTAACGTCATACGTTTGCAAGTCCTCTGTGTTACTGATTGTGTTTCCGCGAATAAACCCTGTGTTCACCCGACTCCCTAGACTCTTGTGCCTGCTTCCCCGCTCCTTGCCTGCGTGCCGTGACAATGTAGGACAGCTCAGGTGCTCTCCAACTCCCCATCACAGACCGTTACACACCCGCCAAAACACATATAACAAGGGCAGGGCTGGCGGATAGAATTCCATCCCAAAGAGACCCTGCCTTTTTTCCCAGCATGCCTCAGGAGCACTGCTGTGGAAACCACATCCTGGCTGTCTGACCGGTAGCACTGCCGGGTCTTCATTTTGACATCATCATCTCCCTTTTTCAGATCTGGGTCACTTTTTAATCAATTCATTTTCTGCAAGGGAATCAGCGTAAAATAATAAAGGAATTATTTTAATTGAGTTTTCCTAATTCCAGGCCAGAATAAATGTAAGAAAACCCACCACCAGCCACTTATGAGTCTTGTTATTACGCTGGGTGGTTTGTGTACCTGTTGTCGATTTAAATCCCAGGGTCACTGTTGGGCCCAGAGCCCAATTGTCTCACCCTGTTTTCTGAATTGTGTTGTGAAAAATGTTAGTATTTTAGATTTTAAATATACCAACAATACAAATCCTTGCCATACACCTTTGGGAATGGGGTGGAATGGAGGGATTTAAGTGTCAGGGGCAGGAACTGCTTCGCTGTGTCCCCCAGTCAGAGTGTAAGAAGATCGTAGCTAGCTAGCTGGTTAAAATAAATGTGTTTATGTAATTTTTTTATTGAGAGGTGGACAGTCACTGGACTCGCCAAAATATAAAACAGTCAGAACTGTGTTCATTAGTTTCATTAGCGATAGGTCTCTGCCTTCTTGAGGAACATTCTGGACCATAAAGGACTGCAAAAGGAAGAACCATGAAGGGCTTGTGCAGAAACCTTCGAGAAGCACAGGCATATTGAGGGGACTCCTCCGCCGCCCCCAGCTCTGCAGTTAGTTACCTGTAATTAAGGCCTTGCATCTCAAATGGAGCCTTTCGCTCAACAACTATGTGAGGCATGTGATTGAGTCTCACTGGCCAAAAATCGAAGACAAATGGAAAAAAAATTGATGAAATGAAGCCAGACAGTGGTGTTCTCCCTCTGGGGGGGGGGGGGGTGTACACCGGAGATGAGTCCCAGTGCAATGCCAGATGTTTTCATGGGCTATGGTGCCACCTGGGCTAATGTTGCACCAATATGCTGGTGTGAGGTATACCAGCTATTTACTAGTTAATGATATCTGCTCCCAATCTTCCTGAAATGATTTGTCCATTCATCCAGTCTGTCTACATTTCTTTACTCGTGACAGACAATCACGACACGGTCTACTGTACACTCCATGAGTCTTTTGTCAACCACAGCCGTCATAAATCCTTGATGCCTCAGAAACCCCAGATTTCAAACAACTTGCTTATAATCTACTTTCCTCATTTTTCTCTGTGAGCATTTCTTACAGAGTGACCCAGTTCGGCACAGAGTTCCTCCCAAAATGCCGCTTAGATATGAAGGAGTTCGCTTCCCATCACGCCAGTCAACCAACTCCAGGTACGCACCCAGAAAACCCGTCTCATTGAAGGCGAGAGAGTGCGAGAGACTGACGGAAGCTGTTCCAGGTGGGGTGATGGAGGAGGGGCTCCCGCCAGATGATGAAATGTAACATGTGGGGGCTGTTTTTACCTGTTTTTGGTGGCACTTTGCAGAGCATCAGGGGCAGGTTTCTCATTATCATAAGGAATGGGGGACGGGTGGGTGTTATTGACATTTGCATCTGTAATGTAACGCCAGGAATTAAGCACATCCTGACTCCGAGAGCCCTGTGGACTCAAAACTCCTATAAGCAACTGGAATTGTGACTACAAAGATTGGAAACAAAGTATTATGGGATGTAAGACAAATACTGGCTGATTGCACAGCAAAGTTATTACAGAAACGCATATGTAGATGTATATAAAGAAACCCAACAAAATCCATTGGAATCTGAAAAATCTGAGTTTAGTTAACATGCTTATTTGTCTGTGTCATGGTGCAGAATATTTTTCTGTGTTTCTGATAATTAAACCTCTGCACCCCTGTGGCAAAGTTAATCAGTCGTTTTTAATTCTCCGTCTCTTGGAAGCAGCCCTCCGAGCCTCCTTTCCTTATTAATCTCCCGACTGCAGTCACATTGATTCAGAAACGCAGATCCCTGCCTCTTCCTGGCCCGATCAAACGATGTAGCACTTTTGTTCCAGGAGTTGTTTTACATAATGGCTCCAGCGACCGAAAACTAGAAGAAGTGAACAGAGTATGATGCCCCTGAAAATTAAATTACGGCAATGAGAGTTTTGATTGGACGCTTTTCAAAACCGCAGTAAGGTTCTGGTTCCAGCAATACAGGATGTCATTACCAAAAGGAAATGGAGACTGGCAGTTTCCAGTTTTCTATCGTCATGCACTGAATTTCGAAGAATTACACAGAAATTAAAGTCTGAGAAAGAGTAGCCTGAAGAGCTACTAATATTGCCCCCCCCCCCGAAAAAAAAAAATCGTACTAAGTACGTGTGAAAGTATTTTGTTCTGTTCCAAATTCCTCCTATCTCAAATTAATTCAGTGCCACTAATTGCTTTCCCATTTTTTAAAATTGACAGTGATAATTGTTAAGGGGGGGGAGAAGATTGAAAGGCAGAGAGAGTGATCTCGGGCTGGCTGTTATAGACGGGTACCGCCTCACGTGGTGAAGGGGATGTGCTTCAGACTGATGCGGGGCCATTTCCTCCCAGTGTACGTGACCCTTCTGCCAAATCCGAACTGGAATCATGTGAGTTTATTCAGGAGGTATAACAGAATGTTAAATTAAATAATATTGCAGCAGGGTAGGTAGACCTACAGTGCTCACAGAAAGTCCTGGCCTACCTACAGTACTTAATTTAGTAAAAGTATTGCAAAAGTTTTATAGCAAAAATGTTTACTTCATTCATTTCTTTACATAAATATACATCACATTTGAAATAAACGTTTCAAGTAAAGTTAAACAGTAATTTTGTGTTTATTGGCCATCTTATCGGGTGCTTTTTAATTAGTAATTCCATGCAATAACATGAAACTCCAAACATTTGTGTTTAGGATCACCTTTGTCAATGACTACAGTTACAATTACAGTTTTTTACAATCTCATTGGCACTAGTTTCAGAATATTGATGTAATGTTTTGAAACTCTACACACAAAACTCAAAATTGTCACCACTTGTAATATAGACTGTCCAACATTCAAAACATTGCATTTTGAATTCATATTTGTAAAGAAATCTTGCACTTATAGAATCATGGAGGCATTTCTTTAGATCACCCATAGACACGATGCCAATAGTTTCACTGTTTAGGTGATCATTCAACCATTAGATATTTTAATACAGAATATATAACACATGTCACATATGTGATGCCTGTAAAAGACCATTGGAGAGGATATTACAGATCAGTGTTAATTTTTATTTAGTTTTAGTCATAGTCTTTTGACAAATGTAATTTAGCTTCAGTCTTAATTTGGTCATCTAAATTATTTTAGTTTTAGTCTAGGTTTATTTGACTAATCAACTACAGTTGATTTAGTTGACTAAAATTAAAAGTGCAAAGTGTAATGTTTAAAGTTTCCCTGAAAGTCATTATGTTCATTTCATAATGAATGTCATTATGAAATTAAACCAATGATAAGGAATCGTATTAAGTTCTGACTGTGCAGTACACAAAGACACAGATTTCACTGTTATTTGAAACACAAACATATGTTTATTTAACCAGAAACTGAGTACTGTAAAATCAGTAGTGACATTAGTGCAGAAATAAAATAATTTCAAAGAAAAGTGCATAGCCTATAATGCCACCAAGTCTGTTCTCTCTGAATATTAAAATAAAAATAAATATGTCACGCCTCCCTGGCGTAGACCGGCAGAGACGTCCAATTAGACACTAATACGGGAAATTACAAAGGTTCGGCACACGCAAATACTGTTGCGAAGTATTTGCCTATGTTCCACAGCGATACCGAGCATTTACTTGTCCGTTGTCTTTCCCGCATTCCCTACTATTTCTGTCTACCTTTCGTGTGCTCCTTACTCTGTTTACCTTCCTTCCCCAGATCAGCCCTCACCCTGAAGCTCCTGCCCTGCCAGCCCCAGGACCTCTCTTCTCCTCTTCCCTGTGTCTCAGTGTCCTGTGCCTGCCCGTAGGACTGACCACCCCGGCTTCTGACCTTCTCTTCCAACCACGACTATTCTATTCGTCTCGCCCCTTGAAAGCCCTTTGCCTGGTTGATCCAATAAAGATCAATTGGTTCTGCACTTCTGGGTCCGTGCTTCCCTGCCGGAGCTCGCCTGATAAAATATTTGTAATATTTTTATTTGCTATTGTTCGCTGTTAAATGTTTCACCTGAAATTCTCAAATATGTTCAAAGAAAAAGACCAATAATATGGTATACCTGTAATGTTCGCGTGTCGGGCGAGCAAGCAGGGAGATGTCAGAGTGGGGAATTAGGGTCGGGAAGTCGTAGATTCAGGAATAATTTCACAAGACGACAAGGCTGGATACACACGGTAAACAACTTCACTGACAGACCTCGGGAAACGTACTCGAACACGGCCTGAAATACACAAGACAAATCGAAATAACAGGACACAGATGGTCACCATCACATGAGTTTCATGAGGGGGCGTGGCACACAGGAGGATCGAACAAGCAGGTCATTATCAAGAAAATAAAAATTCCAAACATTGAAAACATATTTCTCAATGGCTATCAATACCGGGAAGTGCAACTATTCTATTTTAGTATTTTTAACATAAAAAAAAAAAAAAATCAACTCTCCTCTCTTTCAGGCGATTTCACGTTCTTTGAAGTTTCCGCTTTTTAACAGCTGTATAAAGTAATGTTATTTGTTATATAAATCAACTCAGGTGAAACAAAAAATTTATGTTTTCAGGGTTGCTAAATCCCAAGCATCTGGTATGACACACTTTCAGACTCACACAGGAAATCTTAAGGAAAATCTATATTATTCCATTATAGGCCTAAAATTAGCTACGTCAAAAGTGTATTTACATGGTGAAATACAAATACAGACAATTTACAAGGTAAGAACTGTTACATGTGTGTGCAGACATCTCGAATAGTAATATTTTGATGTTAAGTTGTATCATTTTGAACTGGTGATTCCAGTTCAATGAACAAATGATCTTTGGTTTGTGTGTTTTGCACCAAAGCAACCGGAAAAAGTGTTAGTTTTGAAAAATGTGCATTTTGTTTGTGAGTTTTGTGGCTGGAGTTTAGAAAAATGAAATCAAAGTTCTGAAACTTGAGCCAAAATGATTGTAAAAAACTAATAACAAAATGGAAAATACAAAACTGAATGAGACAGTCAAAAAATTATGACAATAAAAAGAAAATGTCTGTGTGGGAGACGTGCAGATATGATAAACATTGCTTGTCAATGCACTTTTGCTATGAAAATATGCAAAAAAATAAGTTTGCATATTTTTACAGAATTAAGCAAGTGTCCCAAGACATTCTGTGACCACTGTATATTACACAATCCTGCTCTCTTGGCTGTGCGCATAGTTATAATGATAACATCAAACACTAAGATACTTATAATTGGCGTGAAATAACTAATAACTGGTACTGAACCCCCCCACCCCCAAAAGGCCTACGATCTGTACTTTACTGGATCAGCTTGTATAATTAGGTCACACGCCTTTCATAGTCACCGAGTTGACTGAATGTTTTAGTTATTAAGGGAACCAGGTCAGCTTCTAAAGTTAGAAGGAATTCAGGAGAGACTAAATAATTCTCAGCCACTGGTGTAATTAACAATTTCTTTGATGAAAATTCATGAAAACTAGCAAGAGAAGAGGGTGGAAAATAAGACTCCATGTTCGAATAACTGATAAAGTTACTCGGACCAAGAGGTCGACTACAGAGATATTTCTGATCATTTTTGATTTATTACATTATTTTCCAGTTCCTCTGGTAATAGTTAAGTTAGCCCATGCAGAGATACAAACGACATTATTTGAAGTTATTGGTATCAAACAAATACCTCAGACAAAACCAAAAAGTGTCTTGTCAATGCGGATCTGGTTTGTGGAGCATCGATGTACAACTAGCTATGTCGAGCTAAAACATCCCAAAAAACCGAATAGTTTGCTTCGGTAAACAGAAAATGAATAAAGCAGTGAAAAACAACCATGAATATCAAAGAAGTTCTTCTAGAAAATATTCCCTGGAAACTGGATAGAGGAAGAACTGAATAGCATTTAAATGACTGCTTAATATTATCTTCCCTAAACTTTATTACAGTTGTTTTGACAGGGCATATGGTCACCTCATCTGTATTCTGTGTTTGTTTTTTAGGTGGGAAGTTTATCTTAATTGTAATTTGATCCCCTCATTAGTTACATACACAAATGTCCTTGTTTAGCTATAATCATTAACAATTCAGTCACCAGAGCTAAGATTAAATGTCAAGTATGGGTAATGAGAGAACCCTGGCATTACGAACATTTTAACGCGAAAGATAGTGTATGCAATATAAGTTGAGTTAATTAAAATGCTTAAGACATACATCTGGTTTAAACTTACAGTAAGAAAAAAAAGAAAAAATTAAAAACCTTGTTTTTTGAGCAACTCAGCAGTCGTGGCTGGACCTTTGAATCTGGAGACTTTTTCTATCCATCGCACAGAGAAGTTGAAGTAATCGGATGTAAGCTGAGTCACCGTGAGTCTGTAAGCACCTCCGATAAGCCCCCATGGGTTATTACACCCAGCTGTCTCACACCCAGGTACACGTCTCCGAGTCACGACCCCCTGAGCTCAGTCTGGATGGAGAGTCATGAAGGGTAACGTGGACCTTGCACCTTGCAGTAAAGGCTTGTTCATGAGGTGAAAATGACAGGAGGGACCAATGAGTGTGTTTATCAGCTGGGAATATGTCCTTGGCACTTGGAAAGCTTCTGACTCACCCTGGAAATAAGTGCAAAGACAACAAATTAGCCATTAACCAGGATGATGTATTTCACCTCATCCAAGGTATTCTGGGATGGATGTCTTTATGCTGGGAGGCTGGTAATGAGTGACACTTTGCCTAGGGGTTAGGGCATCAGCCATCATGCCCCCCCTCCCCCAAAGAGTCATATGAAATATGCACTTAAGTGACTTCCATATACCACTGCAGTTCATTCGTTACTTCAGGGAAGCAGGAACAGAGAGTGGGGAGGTGTCTATGGTGAATATCTTCTGTAGGGAGAGAAGTTTACCCAGAGAAATGTCTTCAAGCAGTAAAAGCTGGGGCTTCTGGTTCCAACAATTAACTGGAGAACTGAATTTACAATCATGATTAAAGTTGCTGTGTTAATGGATATATATCCCTTTCTCATAACTTCCAAAGAGAGGCGGGTAGTGCATGTCCAGAGTGTAAAAGTACAGACCAAGATTGGTAGAAACTAAATTTTGGCCTGGACTTTTTACTCTCAGGACTTGAATTATCCACAACTGCATCCAACGTGCAAAATCTCACTGACTAGTGATTTAACACTTTCAGTTATTTAATTGCAATATAAGATCTATTCACCTCACTGTAGAATTTTAAGATATTGATTAAATCACACACCAGCACCACCAGCAAACCATAAAACGAGATTGATCAGAATATGAGATTGAATTCAGCCATGGACGTAGCCCTTAGATCACCTGACTCATTCTTCTGAATTCAGTCAGTGTCGCTATCTGCTCTGCATTCTACTTGCTGGTTTTTCTAATGTTCTATTTTTCAGTAATTTCTTCGTTTCATCTCATTCCCAGCTGTGACAGCTGCAGGTGCTCCCTTGGCCTTTGGTGTGATGATGTCATGTTCTTTGGGCGTGGTGTGATGATGTCATGTTCTTTGGGTGTGGTGTGGCAAACACATGACAATAAGGAATTTGCTAACCGCTGCCTGCTCTTCTGCGGGTCCAGAGAGAACGTATGCTAGACCCGCATTTAAGTAATAGTATACCTTACGGTACGTTGTGTATATATTTTACAGTAATCTGTGTATATATAATTACAGCATGCAATTGTGTTGTGCACTGAACCATTGTTCTGAAATTAGTGAGTGAATATCAGCAGAAAGTTCCATATTATGAGCTCACTAAATATTATCAGACAGTGTTAAAGGCTGTGGTGGCATGTCCTGCTTATGAAGTCTTATGGCCTGAGGATAGAAGCTCCTCATGAGTCTCTCTGCTTTGATCATAATACTTCTGAGACTTTTGCCTGACTTCAGCAGGTGAAACAGACAGTTACCAGGGTCTCTGGCGAGTCTCTGATGATCCTGGTTGCTCTGGTCCTGGATCTCTTTATGTAGATGTCTTGAAGATGTCATCTTCTGCCACACGGATCATTCTCTGCGGGGCTTTACAGTCCTGGGCACAGCTGTTACCAAACCAGGATGTGATTTTCATGTCAGTATACTTTCGACGGCACCAGAGTAGAAAGTCTTTAGGACCACTGGAGCGACCCCAAACTTACTCAGCTGTCTCAAGTGGTAGAGACGCTGCCTTACCTTTTTGGTCTGGGTTTTTATGTGTTCAGTCCATGTCAGGTCCTCCCAGGTATTTAAAGCTGTTCATCCTCTCCACTGCAATCCTGCTGATGTGGGAGAGGGGGTGTCAGGTTGCTGCTGTCTCCTGCTGAAGTCCACCAGCAGGTCCTTAGCTTTCTTGACGTTCAGTCGGAGGCAGTTTTCCTAACACCACGGTGCCAGATTCTCCATATTTTTAGTGTAGCCTGTCTCATGTTGTCTGAGATAAAACCCAGCACCACTGTGTCATCGGAAAACTTTACGATGGTGTTGGAGCTCTGTATGGCTACGCTGTCATGCGTGTAGAGGGCGTAGAGCAGACTGCTAAGAAAACAACCTTGTGGAGATCCTGAATTGAGTGTGATAGAAACACAGCTGCCTACTCTTAGCACCACTGGTATTGCAGTAAAAATACACCATAGCCTGCAGACATGTAGATTAACGCTAAATTTTTCCCTTCTTATCACTTGCGTTAGATATTTAACTATTTAAGTATAAGTTATGAGTCTCCAGTTCCCAGTTTCTCAGCAACTGGTCCAATTACCAAACAAGCACAAAGTCCTGAAACTGTACCCCTTATTTAGGATTACTTTAGTTGTCCCCCCTACTCCAACAAATCTGTAGGGGAGACTGGGGATGGTTGCAACACTTTTTTCATTCCTCTCATTTACTCAGAGACTGTCTGGACTACATCAGCCAAATTTATATACTATAAACTTACATCTGTCTGCCAATTACACACAGTACTTGTAGTTAATTATATTTTACATATCCTGCACAATATTGATTTGAACTAAAAAAGTCAGATGTTGCAATGGGGACGGCTGCAACACATATAAGGGACGGTTGCAACATGTTAAACATATATTAAATTTCAATAATTAACCTTTGCTTTTTCTCTGAACTTGCATAGTACTGTGTAAATCTACAATTATACAATAATATTAAAGTAGATTTTTATTCATATTGAAAGTTCTGTATTTACATTTCACACGGGATTTTTTAAAAATGCATTTATTGTCCAAACATGGATCTGCTTTAAAACATGTCAAAAAAATATCGAATACAAAGTGAATTTAAAGTCACCCCAACAATTCTGCTGGCTCTCAGGATGAATCTGCCAGTTAGAAGAACTATTTTGGGAACTGGCTTCCAGTGAACCTTTCTACAAGCAACAAGAACAAAATAATGCAACTCTTTTAGTCAGATTCGCAGTTGTGGCATGTGTAAACATCATCTTCAGGTGTGCAGGCTTTATGTGCCCAGGATTTGCGCATCCAGCACTGCAGCCACACTTTCCTGCATTTTGAATAACCTTTAAGACACAGAAATCATCTAGTCATACTGGAAAAAACAGAATATTATTTCTATTTTTAGATCCATAAACTACAGTTAAGCTGTATAGCAGTATACTTCAGACTTAAACTGAAAAAAAAGTGCTGATTCTGAACAAAAAATGTTAAAAAGTAATGATATGTAGTCTATTTCAATATGGCTGGTTGGCTTGGGGACCTGCCAGCCATGACAGAACACCATGTGCTAGCTATTCAAAGAGTCAGGGAAACATGCTAACAATACTTTTTAAAAGTCAACACCACAATGATTTGAACTAGGTATGTTTTGATTAATTAAAATAAAAGCTATGGACAGTAAGTCAAAAAAACAACTTGCAAAAAAAATTACTTTCATACCTTCAAAACAGTTATTTTCCAATAAAGGCAGCAGCAGATGACGAAACTGTATAGTTTCTCTCTGGTGGAGAGAGGGCCGAACTGAGCACGTGCAGTATGAGTATCATCCCTCTAGCATGTTTCTAATTGGAGAAATAAGACTTGTTGCAACCGTCTGCAGTTACTCCCCTACATTGCTATACCCCCCCCCTTGGTGCTGCAGATCTCTGTACAGACCAGAGTCCCAGCTCATTGACCTCTCACTGTTACTGATGTCACAATTTATTTTTTTTAATAAGATTTGTTACCCATTCATTGGCAAGTAATTAGCAAAGGGAACGTACCAGCTATTTTCCACCTGCTTCTAAACATATCTTCCTTTTCTGGGAGGTCCAGGGTCGGCTCAGAAATCAGTCACTTCAGGGTTCAGCATCATTTCACCCCCAGGGCTGACCCAAAGCCGTCTGGCTTGCAGGCCGTAAAACGATCTGATGGTTCTTCTGCGATCCAACTCAGCTCCTCTCAGCTTTAAGATTCAAAAACATGAGGGCCTGAAGCAGAAACGCTCAGTAAAGGTGTCTGTGTGTTTTTTTAGTGGTTTTGAGCTCTTACGCTCGCTGCACTTTGGGAATGTGCTTGTAAACAGACTCGGGTAAACAGGAGAGCACCTGCATCAGGCTGTTGATCTTTCATTATGATGTCATAAAGCAGGAAGCGCAGGTGGGGCTGAGAGTGCTGAGGGGGTGGCTGGGGGGCGCTGATCGAACACATCTTGGTGTATTTTTACACTAACCATCTGGGTTTCTCATCTAAGAGAAGTTCTGAAAAGATTCTCTCTCAAAAACCAGATAGAAATCAGTGTAAGATGGATCCTTTCATCGCCGATGAGCACAGTTTGCATCTGGCTTTTATTAAATCAGGCTCATTCTCCCTGCATTCTATAATGATAACATTCCTGGGGGGGCAGCCAGTTTGCATTGGATCCCCAGTGGTTGTTTTTTTCCCCAGACGTGGGAGTGCTTGGTTTCTCTCCTCTGTTGTCATTTTTTCTTTCCCGTCTCCCGGTTTCATGCACCATTTTGTATTAATGATGTAATAACGGATCATCACACACTCTTGTCAAGTGCCTTGGCATGTGAAAGGCACTATATAAAAACTAATTCAATTTAACTGAATCCTTCATGTGAATCCTGTGCATTTTTCATATTTTGCTCCCTCAAAACGTTAAAGATTCCCAGGTTCAGGGGGATCCTTGTGAATTAAACCTAGGGGCGGGGCCAAAAGGGCACTGGACCTAGCTGAAAGCTGATTGGCCTACAGAATGACCCTTTCCCTGTCACTCACTGATCCAAAACATTTCATTGGCTAATGATACTGTAAAGATGGCCTCTCTGTCTGAATTATGGCCCCTCATATGCACCCCACCTTACTAAATCCCAGAATGGCCCCTGCCT
>JAODJX010000083.1:20616670-20629481 GCA_026776945.1 Isichthys henryi
CCCAGCTGCTCTGATCAGATGAGTGTCTTGTGGCTAAGCACCTTGAGATGTTCTTAAGGACTGTGGAGAGGCCTGAATACTGACCCCCCCGTCAGAGGAGTGGATTTTTAAAGCCGTGTGAAGTGTCTGTCTCACGCAGAGTGACTCGAGGGTGAAGAGCACAGGTTTGTGTCCACAGCATCCTCAGAGACACCATGTGAAATCAGTTGGCAAGGTATTTCATCTAGTTTTGACCTCAGTGCTGAGTTGATATTTGTTTGCACAGGTAGTTCTCGCTTTTCGACCTCCTGATATACGAGTTTATATCTTTGTTAGAATTTTCCATGGCAAAAAGATTATTCTTTTCACAATTTAAAACAAAATTTTCAAGTAACACGCTGCCAAAAAACATTGTCCGTGGGCCGACAAAATTTTCAGAAAACTTTGTTTTGTGATATCTGACTCTGCATGCCCGATTTGTACCTTGCCTGTCGCTGCATGCCCGATTTGTACTTTGCCTGTCGCTGCATGCCCGATTTGTACCTTGCCTGTCGCTGCATGCCCGATTTGTACCTTGCCTGTCGCTGCATGCACAGCATTATGCTCTACAGCTTATTTTACGGTGGTGCACAATTTGTACCAATTCATTTAACGACCCGCCATGATTCCATTAATACACTAGATTCATTTACTCTTTGTAAGTGATCTCCACTGGCCCAGAACAGGATACATGAAGAAATACCCACATCATTTGCTGAAGATCAAAGTGACCAAAATTGACTGTGAATGTTTTCAAGTTTAGCAAAGAAGTGTTTTTTGTTTATTCCAAGTATTTTTTTCTGTATTTGTGCATATATTTTAGTTTGAATGTTATTTCTAATAATATATTTGTGCTACCTTTGTTTATTTGGTCATTTTTAAAACCATTTTTATAACATTTCTATGTGAAAATACCTCCCACTTTACAAGTGATAATTTGGAACTCATGAAGTCGAGAAACTGCCTCTATAAATTTTGTGCATCAAAGTCAAAAAAAATTTGACAGACCTATTCAACATCTGAGTTGTTCAAGTTAAGAGATGTTCGAGTTCCGAGGTTCTACTGTACAGTCACAGTGCGCAAACGTGGGGGGCGTAAGGAACGACATGCAGGGGATGTTCCAGGATCTTGCTGCCTGCCCTCCCTGGGCTTGTCCCAAATGAGCTAAGCTATTTCTCAGAAATCCAGAAGGTGTACAATGATCCACAGAATCCCACTAGCAGCCTGTCATCATGAGGACTCTACACTGCCTCCTACTGGCATGATGGGGGCAGCATGTTGGATGTCCCACCTGAGATCAGTGGCCTGCATGCGAAACGGCCAGGGCACCCGTTAACGCCCAGACACTCCAGCATCACCCATGCAGAATAAGCAGCGTGTATCCTGGGAGTTTAATAACTTTCCGAATCAAACACCATCTCTCTTTCCCTTGGGTCCCCGAATTGCTAACTGAGCAGGAGATTCACTGAAGGCTAAAATGTTTTTGCAGGAAAAACAGAAGAGAAAAATAGTCAGGGTTTCTTACTTGGGGAAGCCGGACCACAGGACTGCAAAACTTATGTGAATTTACAGGAATTACTCACGTTAGTAATGAAATGTGTATCGAACCAGAGACTCCAGTCTGGAAAATTAAATAGTAAAAAATGAATGAGTCAAAATATGTAGCAGAAACAGTTTCAGCTGCGACTAACATCAATATTTAATCAATCTCACATGGGCGGGAGCTAATTACTCACCTTGCATTAGCAATACAACAAACAAGCAATCAAAAAACAATCCTAATCCACAAATGCCACTTTTTCAAAAGGTTTGTTTGAAAATAGACCTTTACATAAGCTCATCACACATATGAGTATGCAAATAAAATTCATAATCTGAGGCAAACATGAGGGTGATTACACTTGCAAATTGTTTGTGCATGACAAAAGTCACCTGACAAAAGAAATAAATGATGTAAAACCAGGCTACAAATATGAACATTTAGCAGCTTTGATCCTGTTTTGGCTCAGTTCTGAAAGGTTCTATGCATCCCTTTCCAGTGGTGCCTAATCAGAGCAGGCTAGGGGACCATTTTCTGTTTGTTGTACAACCTGGATCCAGATGCTTTTCCAGAAGGTTCTATGCATCTCCCTGCTACTACGGTCTATCAGCCTCATGCCAAAGTGAACCGTTAGATTGTCACTGTCCCTGAGCCCCATGTGTCTCTGCTTCTCACTTTCCGGTCATGGGCAGCAACAGATTCACCCTGGGAAATTACTGTAGCGGGCTTCAGGACTCCGGGGGGGAGGGGGGGGCGCATGTCAGGACCTCGCTAGGTTGGGTCGGGCTGAGCCTCTCTTCTCCGAGCCCACTAACTGCCACACATCTTGGGGGGGGGGGGTCCACAGCTGGTGCCATTTCCTGGGTCAACAGTACTATTTGTCTGGCTTCCTTTTTGTCATGTGAACCCCAACCACAAACTCCAGGTCTGATATCCAGCCCAAGGAACAAAATTTGGCATCAAGAATGTCTTCTTGATTGGGGTCCAGTATCTTGACCAGAGTGATTTCTGAAATATATCCAATTACAGAAGAGCCAAGGCAAGGGTGAACTGGGATTAAAGATCTGCCCTAGGCTTTAGGGTAGCCGACACCACCATCAGCCTACTTGGAAAATCAGTCAATCTTCTCATGAAACCTGGTTACTAGGTGATTGGGGTCCCCATGGCAAGGGATGAGCATACGATCCCGCTTGTCTCCCGAGGGCTAGCTATGTGACACACACCCCCCGAAGTGATGCAAGTCAGCCAGTGGGTGAAAAGATCGCAAGCGATCCCAATGAAAATTAGTAGTGGCTTCAGTGTATGTACGTGTGCCTGAATTTTACTGAGCTAGCACTGCATCATTAATGTTCACCAGCGCTGTAATGTGCACGCCTCTTCTCTGGGGGGGGCTCTCCTTTTGATATATGACTCCGGTGCCTACCACCTCCAATAAATGTCAGGCTGGCGAGTGGCAGTCTGGTGTGGGCCATAACATTTGTATTTTTCAAACAGGGTCCCTGTTTCATCAGTGCTAACCAGGTAGTTAGCTGCTGCCATACACCAACGGTATGTGGGCAGGGCCGGGGGCTAGGGTTGGTATAGTCATGCTTATATATCCTGCCCACTTTAATCATGAAAGCCAGGTCAATTATAACAAACGGAATAGCCAGGACTATCAAACCTAGCAGTCTAAAGAGAAGGACTATAACAGCAAATCAAAAGGGGGCGCTCTCAGGCACAGCCTTCTGGGGGGGAGTGGTGGATGGCTGGTTTTAAGTGCGTTTCCCTAACCTAGCTGCCGTCGTTTAGTGTGAATAAATCGGTGAGGAGTTGCGATTATTACAAACACGCTAAAGGACAAACGCAGGGAGCCGGCGCCTCCGTTTACTGCTGTGTGAAACAGCCGAGTGCTGCTAGAGACTGACACAGGCAGGACGTCACTGTCTGAGAACTGGATCGAGGACCAGGAAGAAAAGGCTCCGTGTAACTGAAGTAGGGGTTTAATGGAGGGCTTGGGGGCAGAGCAGCGCCTGGCTGACTCTGTCATCTTCAGTGGGGGGGCAGTAAGTCGTGACTCCTCCTCAACACCGCACTCACCTGTTCCTCCACAAGGGGGCACTCTTGCCCAGGGAGGCCCCGCGATCACAGCCTTATACCCCCCTCCCCCCTGGACAAAAAGACACGAACTGACACAGGCTCGCTGAGGGTATGATGCCTGTGATTGTGACATTAACACGAGCGCACCTTCCCAGAATGCTCTCTGTCTCACACACACAAACACACGTTACCATACCTTCCATCCATTTCTGTAGGATAAACCCTAATCCCAGTCACAACATTCTTAATTCCTACCCAGCCTTAACCTTAACCATAAGTAACCAACCCAAATACAAGACTTTTGGCATTTTTATAAAACTGAGGTTATCCAAATAAAATAAAAAGATGTTCCCAAAAGTAGGGAAATTTCAGATTTTACTTTGGGGACAATTTGGTCCTCAAATGTGATCTATGCAAACCCCCCCCCCCTCACACACACACACACTCATTTCACCTTCTTGTCATGGAGCAAATCTGCTTGGTTTATATGGTTCAGTGCAGGAAGCTCTAACTGTGTTACAAGAAAAGAAAGTATAACATTTTAAAATCAGTCTGGCCTTCAGCTGTCGCTGCCATTGTATGAATTACAGCTGTTAGCTGGCCGCTTCTTCTGTTAGCGGCGGCTAGCAGAACTGCGCTAGCCTCTTTTATCAGCAGGGCTGCGGTCCCTTTATGTGCCCCCCTACAATGGAGGCCTGATAAGGGCCATTGAAAAGCGGCCAGCTGACTCGCGACGCCACCAAGGGGCTGGTCTGCAGATATACCGGTCTGCGCCATCTCAGCTAATTATGCAAACTGTCCTTTTCAGTTCTGATGTTAATTTAATAGCTGTGATCATTTGATTCTTTTGTACAAAATGTGATATGCATTCATTTCTAACCTGCCATCCTTCTTTGTGAATATAAGGTATGACATCTGTTGACGTCTAGCACAAAGTAACATACAGTAACTCCACTGTTAATCCACTGTTAATTTGCACTGTATGTTGTCTTGTCAATTTGTACTGTTATGCTGTCCTGTCTGCACATATGATGTTGCTCTGTCTTTGCCCTGCTCTGTGTTCTGTGCATCATGGTCCTGGAGGAACGTTATCTCATTTCTGTACAGTATATACTGTGTGTATGGCTGAAATGACAACAGAACTTACTTGACTTGACTTGACAAAGATTTTCAACATGAGCATGCTGAGTGAGTGAACTATCATTACAGACAAGAGTGACCTGACGTATGGGTACATTGTGAATAAGCAACGGACTAAGTGACCAATTGACTAACAGACCAATTGACCTCAGATCAAATATTATCTCCTTGGTCTTCATTACATCCACAAAAAGATGGTGAGCATCACATAAACTGCTTGAATTCATCTGAAAATTTCAGAGTCATTTTGTAGGTTTTTAGTGATGTGCTTCTTCAAATGTACTGTAAAATGAACTGGGGAGCTCACACATTCCAGGGGGGGGGGCATGCTAATCAATTAAGGTTCTGGAACTACTTTGTTGACCTTCACATATTGAACTGTTAGTTAAGAAGGAGAAGTACCATTTAATAATAAAAGGATTTACATTAATTAATCTGTTTCAGTATATCCATTAATAAATAAGGCTGGAGAATAGTAAAAGCTGAACTAAATCCTATAAAAAGTAAACGTGCTTATGCCTTCGTGTCCTCCAACTATTTCGAGACTAAATGGGTGATGCTACTGATTGCATCACTTATACTTCTCCCTTATTAGTGATCAAACTGCCAAGGGTCTAAATCATGCATTACCTCAGCTTTTAAGAAAGACACCATGTGTTTCTCAAAGCTCTTCATTACAACTGAAATCAATGCTATAAATCAATGCTATAATCATTATTCTCTGTGGGGCAGAATTTTTTTCGGAACTGGAACAGTGTGCAAGTCTGGCGATCATTGATAGAGTGGGCACCAGGCTGAAGTACGCTCCACCGCACGGAATTTTAAAGGGCAGGCAGAAATCCCATCCAGGCCACTAGCTTTCCTAGTACACAACTGTCAAAATAGTGATTGTATTTTTAAACTGTCCACCTTATGCTTGTGCCTTTACTCAAGGACTTTAATACAGCATTACATTCGTTGGCAAAGTCCTGTGTTTAGAACCTTAGATAAAAGTTGTTCAGCTCACTAGCTTTCTGTAGGTCATCGGAGGTAGCTATGTGCTTTTTGCTTGGTTCCAAATTAGTGATGGCTTTTATTCTGCCCCGGAGGTTTTAAGAATTCATGGTAGTCAAATGAGGCTCAATGAGGTGCCACTTTTAGTCCAGGCCTGTCTTTGTTTCTGAATGCTGCCTTTTTCTGACTAAAGTAAAGCTTTACGTCCTTGTGATGCAAGTTTTATTGTTCGGTTGTTTTTGGTGACAACGTTGTCCACACAGAAGTTTATGGAGTCTGTTATTCGCTCTGTGGTCACATGAATGTCTGTATCATTAAAAACATTCCAGTCTGTGCATAGGAAACAGCCTTTAAATTTTTATATTCCCTCATCCTAACAGACGGTCACAGTTTTCACCCCTGGCTTTACTGTATTCCAGCATGGTTTTATATGTAGGGATTAACAGGATGGTCAGAATTAGCCAAAGGGGGTTTGCTTTTATCAACATAGGCATTTCTGTTATTACCATAGCACTTATCAAGTATCCTGTTTTCAAGTGTTCCACACTTAACGTATTGTTCAAACCCAGGCAGTGATTGTTCAAGTTCACAGTAATTAAAATCACCTAAAATAAAAACAGGGGTGTTCTTTGTGCACTGTAGTTCTTGATGTACACAGTCTGCAATTCAAGCTGCCGGTCTTGCTGCATTCACGGTAGGAGGGACATAACACATACAATAATACATCCAAACTCCCTTGGAGGATAAAATGCTCTAAATATCAAGTGCAAGACCTCGGCATCTGGGCAGCAGATTCTCTCCCTAGCTGTGTACTGTTTGCTCTAGTCGTCACTTGCACACACAGCCACGCCACCACCTTTGCTTTTCCCCACTAGATCATTCCTGTCTGCACGGATGAGAGAGAACTCCTTGATGTCAACCAAGGAGTTTTGAATACCCTGCTGTAGCCAATTACCCATGAGTATCATCAAATAAAAGGTGCAGTACTCAAGGGATGCCCTGGCGGTAGCCCGGAGGTCATCCATTTTGGCAGGAAGTGATCTTGCATTTCATAGGTCAGCAGCATCACACAGTCGGGCAGATCCACAGGGACCATTGTGATGGCACGAAGCACTAACAGTGCACCTCAGGTGTAAGTGATAGATTGTTGTGCCTCCATGCCTGCAGGTAGTGTTCGGCATGATATTAGATTAGATTAGATTAGATTCAACTTTATTGTCATTACACAATAATATACACAGATATACAAAGTCGAGCGATGATCAGCACGAGGTAAGCATATTGGATTATTCTCGCAATGTGGTTCTCAGCACGTTTCCACAGTGCAACACAGTCCAACAACTTTCACCGACACCAACAATATAAAACAACATAAACAAACAATTGCAGTTGACCGTGAGCCTGGGTATAGGGCAGCGCCGCCAGAAGTGATGATAAATGTTATGTACCAGATAAATGTTAAGCAAAAGGTGTGTGGAATAAAGGTACATTATTGCAGTACATCGTTACTGAATGTCGAACATCCTAATCTTATGCCCTTCATGATTAAGAATCAATGATTAAGCAGTGCATTCTGATACATGTCATTTCCTCTATGAGTGCAACTCTGTGCATTCCTGAACGACTGCATGCGCATGGGACCATGGCATGAAAGTTTAAACACTGAAAGTTGACTTCGATGCGCAGAGTGATGCTGACCATCACAAGGGCAACTGTGGATGATGGATCCCATGGCATTGAAGGGTTAATTAGGTCTTCCCGCACTTTCCATTCCAGCAATTAATCTTTATCATGTTAGAAACTCCAATCTCCACCCACCTAAAGGCCCTTATCTGCTATTTGATTACTTGCCGTTCTTGTACTTTTTTAATCGTTAATTAATATTTGATGGGGGGGGGGTGGGTTGGTTTGGTGACGGGTATGGAAGAAGTCAAGGCCACGGCCAGGGGAGGTGGCGGCTGGCGTGAGAAGATGCTATGCGGCAGGATGGCAGGTGGTGCCAGGGCTATGCAGCAGTATGGCAGGTGGCACAGCGTACAGTTGGCCCCGTCAAGCATTTGAGGAAGCTGACTGCGGGGCGGAATGGTCACTGATCTGAAAGCCTGTGAGGGAACCTACTGCCGACACTTTTATCGAACTCTTTAGCACCCGATACTCCGGCAGAACATTGCCTTCTTTCTGTGTCTAAACACGCAGATTTGGCGGGAGAAGTTTGGGAAATGCTGATACCTATGAGGCCCTCTGTCACTTACATGCCATGTCTCAATCTTACCCATAAGCCTTACATCCCATGCCCGATGTCACCTCCACGAATATTATGTTTATTTTATGCCGTCCCACTGTTACAGAGATTTGTAGTACAGTTCCTTCTTTCTCGTTCGAGTCCGAGTTGAGTAATCAGAGTTCATTTTGGATTGGCATGGCCCGGGCGATGTCTATGTGTCACCGTGGCTGATGACCCAGGTGATTAATTTTTTCGTGCGAATTATCATTGCAGAGTCTTGTGTCTGACATGATCCCAGCCCAAAAATGAAACTGTAGTTTATCAATGCAATAAAAAATTATGGAAAAAGATACATCATTGTTTCTCAACCCAGTCCTTAGGGACCCCCAGACAATCTTTGTCTTTGTCCGCTCCCACCTACCAGCACACCTGCGCCAGGTATTTAGTGTTCAATAGATAAGTAGATAGATGAAAAACAATACCAAAGGAAGCTATAATAAGTAACACAGGTTAGCTATAGCTAAGGCGCACAGCAACACAGGGAAACAGCCACAATGGACCATTGAGGAACAGAATAAGAACAGGCACTTAAACACACTATTAATAAGAAATGACACAGGGCAGGAGTGAACCATAACCAAATGAACCAATCACTAAAAGCAAGAACAACAATGAATAGGTGGAGTAAATTACAATTACAAACATTAGTGACTAGGAAATAGTAACAAACACAGAGGGCTATGAACACTAAGAAATAGGAACACAAGTAAAACAACATAAGGCACAGGTAGGGTAACCTAAAGAGCATGACAAAACCATACAGACACCAGGGGATAAAGTAAAATATAGCATGAAGGTGAGATAGGCCTCAGGCCAGCCTTGAACCCATGAGATGAGGAATGTCAACCTCTGAAGCTGTATGCTTAATCCATTGAATTACACCACAGCCTGGGGAGCAGGAAATCACACGAGGGAAACACCAAATGGGACTGGCCAGCAGAAACTGCTGACCAAATAAGGAAAAGACACAGCGGAAAGGGTCAGGTGGGCACTGAGCCTGACAAGTACAACTTTTTTGAAGAAGAAAACACTATTAATTACCAACCTACTACATACGCATGGACAGTCACAAAATTTGAAAGTTTTATTGCCAGTGTACTGCCTGTGCTTTTCCTCTGTAAGGCAGAATCATCCTCATCTGTGCCACGATAATGACATGGTGAAACATACAGTATACAGTACCTGGAAGTATAGTTTATGATGCAGGCACTGAGAATCATGTCCTGTCAAGGTGCAACCAACTTCCTATACTTCTGAAGATCTGATCAGAACACCATGCCAGAAAAAGGTTTGATGTTCTGGGGGTCTTCAAGAATGCAGAGAAAAGTTTTGACTAGTTGCCGAGGTTGACAGTTGAAGAAGTGAGTGTGTCATAGCTACTGGTTTTAGGTGCTGGGGTAGTCATTCTTTGAGCACCTGGGCTTTATACAATGGAATATCAACCCTGAGATCTCTTACCGCCAGGGGTGAACGTCCACGGTGAAGCCTGCAAAGCAGAAGTGAAAACAGAGTAGTTGCAAGTGACTGATTGAAAAGGCCACGTGGAAAGATGATAGTGTCGAGGCAAAGAGCAAAGGCAGAAAGGCCCATGGATTCAATCCTGGGGAACTCCCCATGACAGGTAGTCAAGTAGAGAGAGTCCTTCAAACCCAACCTGCTCAAAGTAGTACAGAGGAGCATCCTTTTCACATGCAGTGACAGGCAAGTGGAGTAGGTCAGCAATTAAGGAAGTCTGAGAAAGTTTGAGGAAGGCTGGTGATGGTCCTGACGAGGGGGAATCGCAGGCTCCGGCGTTCTGAGAGGTCTTGTGATTGTCCCTCATTCCTTAGCTTTCAGCCACGCCCTGTCTATACAGAGAGCTTATCCTGGTAAAACAGATGGGGGGACTGATATGGGAGTAGATGGAGGAGTGAAACAGAGGGTGTGGGGGCATCGGAGGGGAGGTTATGAGAAGTGGGGTGGGTATGTATGGATGGGATGCCCCCAGAATGTTCCGGACTGAGAGATATAGCAGATTATGGGTCTCAGGCCAGATCCAAGGACTCCCATAATATTCTCAGATTCTGTTTTGGATTACTCAAGTTCACAGAATGGATTTGATATTTCAGATCATTTTCATCCAATTTATAAAAATTATGTGACACTTACTAAATGAGGAGGAATTTATAATCATGGGAACAATTGTTAAATGGCTTGTCGTATTTGCCTAGGAGAAATCAGAGCTTGCATACGCACGGCCCTCGGACAAGGGCTGGCCAGGCAGGGCAGTGATGCTGGACCCCTGAGGATGATACTTAACCTCCACTAATGAGCATGATGGTGTAATATAAGCAGGAAATGACCGTGAGTTTGGTTGGGTCACAGGATCATGAACAAGGTTAAATTAGTGAGTAGGACAAGCCCAGCCAGAGTCTTCATGCTTCTCCTCGTTTTACCTGTTTACCTAATTGTAAGAGGGGTAAATTTTCACAATTATGCACGTTCGTGACTCGGCTAAACTGGGCACCAGACATAAGAAACAGCTCACAACAGAAGTATAGAAATAAGCATTTATTGCCAGGATTCCACAATTCAGTGTCCTTTCCCCCAATAAGTAAATGGAGCACCCAGGCAACACTGCAACCCCCCACACAATGATCTCCACACAGAAATCTCTAAAACACTCGGTAGAATATTTCACAATCAGCTAAAACACCCTGCTAGAGTTCACACGTGTACAATAAAAAGGGCCTGGGCAGCTCACATCAGTAACAAGGGGTCATGAATACCAGATTAACAGGTGGTTCCTCCTAAATAACAAACGAATACACAAAAAAATCAATTCATATCAAACAATATTATTTAAATTAAGTAGTCGGGGGAAGACAACACAATCCCCCGAAACAAACAAAACCCACAACATAAATAATAACCCTTCTAGGAGATACCACAAACCTGGAGCAGATGCCGCTGCACACCGACCACGGACTCGCTAACCTCAAAACCCGGCGCACCCCACCAGTACTCGCCTTATGTCCCAACACCGCAAAAAAGATACGTGCCTTTGCATATGGCAGCTGCAGCATGGATTCCAAGCATCACCGAGCATAGGGAGGCCTCCCCCCTTACTCCTTCGCTGACATTTTATATCGTCCATACTTCCGCCTCACAGCTGTTTCCTGTTAACCCTTACTTGTCACCGCCTACATAATCACCCTACTAAGCAGCTCACGCTCTCATCCTAAGTGGCCAGCAAGTA
This sequence comes from Isichthys henryi, assembly GCA_026776945.1. Classification (NCBI taxonomy): domain Eukaryota; kingdom Metazoa; phylum Chordata; class Actinopteri; order Osteoglossiformes; family Mormyridae; genus Isichthys; species Isichthys henryi. The sequence continues at coordinate 20,627,963 of JAODJX010000083.1, forward strand.
AGTCAAGTTCCCTTTGTTTCCTGGCAACACCCAGTAGCAGAATTTACCACCACTGAAACCACACATTTGCACGGAACCCCAGAGGTTTAATGCCCCCTGTTGGCAACAGACAGTAAGTACACTAAACATTAAATAAATGTATTTCTTATTTAGGAGGCGCTGAAGCATCGTGTTCCAACTAGTTAGCTACGATGTTCTCACAATACTCACTGGCTAATTTAGTTTTAGAAACATCTGGCTGTTTTCAGTGGAGCCCCAGAAACCCCAAACTGGCCCCCAGCCACATGCACTGGCTGGTGTTACCTTCTCCCCAGTGTCAGAGTAATGCGACAGAAACATGTTCATCACTGTTGCACTCATCCTCGTTTTGTCTGGTATTTATGAAGTGACTCTGTGACTCAGATATAATTCTTTCGCCTGAGAAAAAAGCTAAGGCACCCAGACACGGTAGGAGGAGGTTTACCAGCCGGGCCCCGCGTTGATAATCCACATCAGCTCGAGATGCAGAACAGCTTCACAAAGCATCAGCGTTTCCTAAGTTCAGCAAGAGATGAAACATAATTCAGGGCTACTGTCTGTCTTTATAATCTGTTTAGCACACACAGAAACACACTGTGTGTCTGATTACTGATATTCACTGTGTCCCTAGCAACAAACCATATTTGCATCCCATCTATAGTCCACATTTCTCTATGGATGTCTGCTTTCTTTCCCTGTAGTGCCACATAAATTTATGTAATAAATTAAAAAAAAGGAAAATCGTGCACCCAGGGAAATTTGAGACATACTTTTATTTCACAAGCAATGTTGCAGGTTACTGGTTGGGCCTTGAATAACATCAGATGATAATCCAATTCCGATTCCACATCCGGCGTAAAGGGGCTGACAGGCATCGATCGCGCTGGTAAGACGTGAGACTTCAGGGCACGCAGGGAATTGGGAATTCTGCCGGATTCTGCCTTTAACAGGGGATGCTGCGTGTTCCCAGTTCAGGCAAAGGAGTCCGCTGTGGGTTACGGTAGAAGCTGAGATGCCGGGCGGCCATGCGGGGGACTCTCTTTTTTAAATATGTCTATGGTCCTTCTTGGGATTCATTGTTGCTATAACAGTATGTGGGATTTGTTATTGCTGTGTGCACCTCCACACACACACACACAGACACTGACTGCTATATTAATGTGGTTAATAATCAGCGTATAATTAAAACCTAGTCCAACAACAGATGGAAACCATTAATGGACTGTTTTTATTTATTTCAGCTTTTAGTTTTTCAAGAATAATGAAAATAGTAGTTTTTTTTCCTTTCCTGGTTTTGCCTTTTGCTATTTTGGGGGCTTGATATTGCAAGAAGATTTTCTCTGTGCAAATTTCTCCTCTAAATTACCCTGCAACACAGCAGTGCCTGGACACAGACAGACTGACAGACACACACAGGTATGAAACAGTAATAGATAATTCCTCGTCGATATAAATCTCATAGTACTTCCACAGACAGGTTTGACACACGGCAATAAGTTCT
>JAODJX010000083.1:20643408-20653551 GCA_026776945.1 Isichthys henryi
AGCGCCCCCCCCCCCCCCCCCCCGGCCCCCCCCCCCCCCCCGCCCCCCCAAATCTAGTGAGAAGGAGTTTATAGGATAACGTCATCACTGGCTCCTGCATTTACCCCTGGGGAGGGGAGGGGGACACCACCAGCCAAGAGCTCTCTGTGACTGATCAAAGTGCATAAACACTGTAAGATTAGAACCAACGGAGTTCAGGCCGCGGTGCATGCTGGGTAAACTGTTGACAACCTCGGCACTCAGACAGAGGGATATATTGGTCTGATACTAAGTTCCTCTGGGTACTTAAGTGCTCGTTAGACTTAGATTAGACATCTTGGGCCTGCTGGGTCAGAACAATAGAGTCAGGAAAAGTCTATTTATTTACATGGTGATGCGTGGTGTGTATTTTGAGTTTGTGTGGAAAACTGGCTTCCAGACCCTGTGGCGGACTTGACCAGGTCATTATGGAATTAAAATCCAGCTTTCCAGAATCAATAAGGGTGTTTTAATCAGATAAAGGGAATGTTCCTGGCTTTAGACCCCATGCTGTACTGCCACTTCAAGCATTATGAACGCTGTAAAAAATAACTGACACAGTATAAACATATTACAGACAGATTAATGTGTTGATGAATAAATCTACCTCACCACCATTTATACAGAAGCAGCCTTTTCAGCCAGGCGTTTGGTGTGTAACGCATCAGCCAGAGTTAACAGTGATCTCACGATGTGATTCCTCACTCCCCTTTTTCTGGGAACATCATGCCACTTTTATGTAAAATTCCCCCATTGGGAAGCCTGCTGATTGATTTAAAGTGACGGTGCTGTTTAATGGCCCCTCTACGAAAAGCGACCATTGAACGCCAGGTTGGGTAACATCGAAATGCGAAACTGGAGCGGAGGTTCAATAGGAGATTAAAGGGGAAGAACAGAGCGGTGCAGTTCAACAGACACCTGTCAGGCTGATGGCTTTGGAGTCCAACAGCCTGGTAGGGATTCAATGTCGCCCACCAACCGCGGTGATGACTGTGACATCCACGTTGCCAGCTCATTCTGAGCTGTGAGGCCTGATGCCTCACGCAAATGGAAAAATGCCGTCGGGGGGCGGGGGGAGTAGGAGGGGTGCCCGGTGTGAGTCAGCTTGGAATGAAACTGAAACGAGGATGATAGCTTGTTCACAATGCCGGGAGTTAATGGGATATGAATTAAAAGGAGATGTATTAGTGACAGTGACCGGGTCTCTGCTCACGGGCCCAGAGCCACCACAACGCAGTCGCTCTCTTGTGGGATTACACATCTTAATATCTCAGCCCTTCACTCCGTTCTTTTCATTGGGGATATACTTTACTTTAACATATAGGATGACACATATATGACTTTTCTGAAGAGTTCGGAGTCTGTCCGGAGAGTATCGGCTGTTTATAATCCCTCTGCCCTTTCTTGTGTTGCGTTGAACCGTAAGAATGGCTGTTGGGATTCTTGTTTCTTTGCTTGTCTGTGTGCCTGAATTAGCTTCTACTTAACTGTGTAAGGCCACAGTGTCTTCACAGGTTTCTGGGGGGGGTTACTGTATAAAGTCAGTGTGTTCGTGGCTTTGGACGGAGGTAACGATGGAAGGTCACTGTGTCTTCAGGCCGTTGATGGTGTGTGGGGGGGGGGGGGGTGACGGTGGAAGGCCACCGTGTCTTCAGTCCTTTTGGGGGGGGGAGCGTAACTGTGGAAGGCCAAAGTGTCCCAACACTTTCCCTGGCAGATACAGAGAAGCTCGTCCATGCTTGTGTCTCCTCCAGGTTGGATTACTGCAATGCACTCCTCATTGGGATTCCTGGCAAGAGTATTCAGAGACTTCAGTACATCCAGAACAGCGCAGCCAGGATCCTAATGAGGGTGCGAAAGCATGATCACATCACCCCCATCCAGAAAACCCTTCACTGGCTCCCTGTCCCACTCAGGATAGAGTACAAGGTCTCCCTTCTCACCCATCAGTGCATCTATGGACATGACCCCCTTTACTTACAAGAACTCCTCACCCCCCATACGTCCTCACGCACACTCCGCTCTGTACACACTAACACCCTCCAAGTCCCCAGAACCAAGCTCCATAGCATGGGTGATAGGGCCTTTTCATCCGTGGCACCGAGGCTGTGGAACGCCCTTCCTGACTACCTGAGAGCCCCGCAGTCGACCAATGTTTTTTAAAAAAATCTAAAAACCTATCTTTTTAGAAAGACATTTAGTTAAGTATTTTACAGTATAGTCTAGTCTTTTCTTATTTTATAGTATTTTTATTACACTACTCTTTTACTTTGTAGCACTTTGAGATTGCTAAGATATAAAGTGCAATACAAATAAAATTTATTATTTTTATTATTATTATTAACTGTGGAAGGCGCCACAGTGTCTTCAGGGCTTTGCATTGCCAAACTGTTAGGCGCCAGTAGAGCCAGACCCAATACCAGCTGTTCCTTTGCCTTGTCCTGTTGCCACATTCCCTTGTTGTGTTACTGTATCCTTCTTGTAATTTGATGACCTTCCCATTGTCTTTTTCTGCTCCCTCAGGGTCCTATGGTCCTTTACTCTGTCTCTTCCCCATGGTTCTTAATTTCCTTAATAAACCCCTCCTGTCTTGGAGCCATCAGTAGATTGTATTTTTCCTGCCTTTTTCCTACCTACACCATGCTGCACCATAAGAGTAGATGGTTGAATGGATGTATGGAAAGATGGATGCATGCATGACAACATGCATGGATGCATGCAAGGATGTTCATAATGCAATAAGTACCCTTACAAAGTCCAAAGAATTTCCCAACTTTTCTTAAAGCTCATCTTATCTTAAAAAGCCTGCATGGTTAGACATTCCAACTACAATACCTTGTGATTTTTTCCCATAGATTTATATGAAATGTTCTATATTGTAATGAATCACTTACATGCTGGGTTATGAATTTTGGCTCTCGTTATATTAATGATATGCAAACGATCTGAGAATATGGCGTAGGAGGAATAGAGCTGTCAGGGTTCATTGAAAGGCAAACAATTTTTAATCAAAGCTAATGCTAATGTATTGCGTATAACCAGGGAATGATAAACCATAGAGGTTGTTGTTTAACTGTTAGCAGTGTGACACAGATTTATTGATAATTTGCTGTTTGTTGTTAAAAGTTATTTTTTTCTGTGAATCTCTTGGCTGTCAGTCCATGTTCCAACCACATGATGAGGAGTCACCATAGACGGGATGCCAGTCCATTGCAGAGTACATTCAATGTTTGTTTGTGTGAATGTGATACTGAATCAACTTATATATGTCTGAATTCCAACATCGCCAATGCAATTATAATAATAAGATAAGATAACTTCCTTATTGTTCCCTATTCCTTAGTCCCTTAGTCCTTAGAAGCAAGTTCTTCCCTGTCATTTTGATAAAGCATCTCGAAACACATTTGATGCAATCTACCATCAAAGCAGAAAATGCATCCCCAATCCCAGAAAAAGGGAGAAAATAATCCATCCATCCATCCTGTTACGATTTCGCTGAACGCGGGTAAGGCGCACGGACAGACAGGCAGGCAAGGATCAGGCAGGCAGTCCAAAGTCGGGGAAACTGGGGTTTATTCCGAGGACTATGGACTACAGACATCAGACCATAACTAACATCAATGACAGACCATGAACTGAATCAAGACACGGACTGAAATAGACAGGACTGGGTGAAAATAATCGGACACAGCTGGGTACGATCAGGAAGCACACGTGGATAATCAGGGGGCCGTGGCACACACGAGGATCGTACGAGCCGGGCATGACACATCCATCCATCCATCCATCCATCCATCCATTATCCTACTGGGTCACGGGGGTCCGGAGCCTATCCCAGAAGCTATGGGCACGAGGCAGGGAACAACCCAGGATACGGGGCCAGCCCATCGCAGGGCACACTCACACACCATTCACTCTCACATGCACACCTACGGGCAATTTTAGTAGCTCCAATTAGCCTCAGCATGTTTTTGGACTGGTGGGGGGAAACCGGAGTACCCGGAGGAAACCCCACGACGACATGGGGAGAACATGCACACATGTGACCCAAGCGGAGACTCGAACCCGGGTCCCAGAGGTGTGAGGCAACAGTGCTAACCACTATACCACCATGCCGCCCCGTAGAAAATAATATATAATAATAATATATAATAATAATAATATGTTATTAAGCTGCTGAAAATGTACTTTTATAAAATGACAAAGAACAATGGACCTCATTTATTGGTATCTTTCCAAGTATTTTCTAAAATTTGCCCTTAAGCACTGTCCTACAAAGATCTTAAGAGAAATCATGAAAATGTGTTCTTAAATTGATGAATCCCGTTATCCTCATAACTGGAAAGCGCGTGCCCCTTGTTCCAGATTAACAGATGCTAAACACCTTGTCAATGCCCATAAATGAAGCAAACTTTGGGGCCGTGGGCAAACAGAAGTTTAAGAAGGAAAGTTACAGGGAGTGAAAAGTAAAAGATGTGCAATATTTAGTAGAATCAGCAGCAGTTATGAAGTAACACAAGGAAAGATGTTCGGGATACTATCACACGTTCCATGAATGGTGTATTTGGACAAAGGTGCACAACTGAGGAAGTAAAGAAAAATCTGAGGCAAAAAAAATATTGCCAGACACAGAAGAGTGATGCAAGAGTGATCACCTCAACACTGGCTACAATATCGGAGATACTGAAAGACATTGCTAAAAAAAAAAAAGGGGCAAGCATTGAAACCTGTTTCAGTGATGCCTTTATGCTGTAAGATTACGGCAACCCGAGTAACAAAAGCAACAAACACAACTTCAGCAACAACACCCAGAGGGGTGTGGATCTCTCTGTGTGAGCAAGGAGAGCAGCCAGGCCCACACCTTGGTGTCGCTCAGCCAATCGAAATAGGTCTCGCTAACAGGCTAGTCTCCTCCCCTAATTATCTTCCTTGCCAGTTAACAGAAGAGAGCAGAGAGGGACAGCAAAGTAGCACAAGCAGCATACAAGACAACAAAATCACGAATAACAATACATTCATACTGTAGATATAAAGTGCAATGTATTACAACACCGACAAAGAAACAACTAACCAAATAAATAAATAAGTCTTAGGACATAATACACACCTAGTCAGGTTTGTAAAGCGGCTTTGCCACCTGCTGTGTCCAAACACGTCCAACGTCCTTTGAAAATGCCAACGATGCATTCAATGGCAGAGTGAGTAAGAGTGCGCCACTGATTATAGGACACCTCCTGGTGAGTCTGAGGGTTGGCTAGTGCAGGGACGGATTATGGGTTGTGTGGGCCCCTGGGCAAAATGTTCGCCCTTGGCAGCCAAACGCCCTCCCTATAGGGTCAGGGGCCCTTGTAGGCAGAGGATCAAAGAATGTAGGCCCTCTAAAATAGACAAACGAAAATACATTGTTGATAAGCGTTGCAAATTGTTTTGGGCTAGGGGCCCCACGGGCCTCCTGCACCCCAAGGGCCCCTGGGCAGCGGCCCCGCTGGCCCGGTCCGTAATCCGTCCCTGGGCTAGTGGTGTCATTAACCAAGGGGCAAGGGCATTTTCTCTGTCTCCTAGTGAAACAAGTCATTACTGGAATAGACAGCCACTATCTCTAAAATTTCAAAATATTCAAATGATGTGTACCAATGAACCGTCTGTCTCTCGCAAGTCTTTGTTCAAGGTGCACACCGATGCAACTGTTCTGTAAAATAAAGAAGTTGTGTGCACGCCCTGGGAAGTGGGTGACCACATTCAGAAAGTTGTTTTGGGAGTCGCAGGTGTGTTGAACATTTATGGAGTGGTACTGCTTGCAGTTGAGGTATGGGAACGTATGTGGACAGGATGCCTTAATGCGCACATGCATGCAATTGATTGCGCCTGTGATGTTGGGTAGACCAGTAATCGACTGGAACCTTAAATTGCCTGGGACCTGTTCTTATATATATTATTTACAACTGGTGGGAGGACACAGCTGATGGATGTCTGTGATATGCCCACCCTGTCTCCCAGCTCCCTCTGAAATAAATAAAAAGTTGTAGTAAAGATGTATAGTACTTGCATGTGTGGTGATACGGGGTTTAACAATCTGGTATGACTCTGCAGTGCTTGCTCCAAACTGTTACAAAGATCCAAGAGGACAGCTTCTGGAACTGGATGAGCAGTGGGAGCAGAGCCAGCAGGATCGGGCAGCTGTGCAGCGAACCAGCCAGCTGGGAGCAAAATAGCAACAGCCAGAGGCAGCAGGAGATGTGTCTTGCCTTACAGGCCCAGCCTGCTCAGGAGGGCTGTGAGCTGGACGAGGACAAGAGGCGACCACGGGAGGATAAGGTGAAGGGGTGGTGCACCCTGGAGAAGCTGGGAGCATGTGTGTTGCCACACGGAGCAACAGGCCGTGGCCGTGGAGGCTATGCTGCTCGATCGCAAGGGGGGCGTGCCACACTCTGGAGGACCAGCTGGCTGAGGAACACTGCAGGAGCAGAGTGGACAGGACCATTGGGATCTGGAGCAGCTGTGCAAAGCCACCTGATCTAGGGAGTAGGAGAAGTGACTGGTGTCCTCTAAGCTGTACGTGGGGAATGGTCAGTGTCTGGGGAGACCTGCAATGCCAGTGCCCGCCAGCAGCCCAGCTTTCAAAGTTGATATGGGACTGGGTGTAGGGGGCAATGTAGGGCTGGTGAAATAGCAGAGTCTATTAGCATTTCCCAGCATGCTCGCAAGGCTTGTATAAAGGCCCTAGGTATATCTTGTTGTTAATGGCTGTGCTGTGGACCAGCCTGTCGCGTGTGTTTTCATTCAGTCCTTGCCTGATCCTCTCATGTCTCTCTGTAATGTTTAGTTACACAACATGCGTGCAAACTCCAGTGTGCCGTGACACCTCTCTGCATATCACCGTTATGCGTATCGGTGTAGTGACTGGTGTCTTTTAAGGGCTACATTACAAGAGCTGTCTTGCTTCATCTCATCTCTACCGCTGCAATGCCTACAGTCAGTGCTATAGTATTAAACTTGTCTCCGCTCGTGTCCGTATTCCTTTGCAGCCTGTCTGAGATTATAGGGGTTAATTCAGGAGTTTATGCAGAACTAATGAAATGCTCTAATGTGCTCTAATTCGAACTAATATCAGCCGTCAGCTTCAACGCTGAGAAATGGGGGTGGGTTGTGAATATATAAATATTTCACTCAGATGTTCAGTATTAGTTCTTCTTGTGTATTTCAATAAAAAAAAAACATCAAACAAGTCTGATTAATAAATTTTAACTAGAGTTTAGTAAATTTATGAATTCATTTATACTTCCGATAGCTGGATGATGATTGGCTCACCTGCTTTGAAATCCTATGTCACTGCCCCCAGTTATGGCCCATTTGACATGTGCCACTTAATTACCTTGCAGGGTCAAAGGTTCCTCATGTAGTGCCCCAACAACAGCATTCTGCATAGAAAGCACACACCAACTGCACCCCACCACAACCCTGTGACCTCTCTACTGCTGAATCTCTACCGTTGTTGCATCAATCACTATAGGTAGGGTAACATGATCTACTTCATAGCCATGACACGTGTGGTCATGTGACCTTGGCAAGTGGTCCGCTAGCTGCCTATGATCACTGTCCTGTTCTACACTATCAGTGGACACATTATTTATACGATATATGAATTTTTATTTAATATTGTTAATTTATGAGCATGTTTTGATCTAAAAATGAGTGATCGACATGGGGATGAGAACCTGTTGTCTGAGTCTGGGTGTATTTTTGGTGTTTTCAAAGTGAAATAGAAGCTTATTTGGGTGGTAAACACAAATAAATAAAGAACGGGAATCAAAACAGGGAGCATAGAAAAACTATCAGAGGGACAGGCTACACACAGAATAGATATTAATGACAGACTAGAGGAGCACGTATCTGGGAAGCACCTTTATGTCAGGAATAACAAGGGAGAGAATGAGTGGCAGCTGGAGTGAATCACAAGATGTCTGGACTCGAGTGGAAAAAGTTGTCACGGCTGCACCTAGCTAGGCTCATTAAGGCTGCAATATTCATAAATGAACAAACACAGCATCCCACCTATCCCAGCTGGATCAGTCAGGCTCAGATTAGAAGTACATGATGTGTGTGATCTCCTTGTGTAGCACTGATTGTTTCACTATCTTGACTGTCTGTCCCATGATCCGCTCTGTGTCTGACCCTTTCCTGCTCTACTGTTTGTCTTGCATTTTAGGTTTGTTCATTGTTTCTGATTTCCTGCATATGTTTGGACTTCAGATTCAGATCACATTGTGGGTCTGTAAGCATTGGACATATCTGGAGGACATGCCAACTAAACATAGAGCATGGGGTACATCTGGTGGAGATGGCCGCCAATTACAGAGCACGGGGTACACCTGGAGGAGATGCCAGCCAATCATAGAGCCCAGGGTATACCTGGAGATTCCAGCAAATTACAGAGCCTGGTGTATACCTGGAAGATGTTCCAGCTAATCACAGAGCACAAGGCACACCTGGAGGAGATGCCAGCCAATTTCAGAGGACACACTCAAGCCCTGTGTGAGTCACCTGCCTGGCTGAACCTACGCAGAAGGAAACTGGAACGTGACAAAAACCAAAAGAACCGCAGGGGAACTCGCAAGCTTCACGAGCACACAGCCGAGAGCCTGGGGATCTGCTCCCCACTAAGCCATGCTTGACCAGGTCCCAAATCTCTTCTGTAATTTGTTTTTACCTGACATGAGCAGCGCTTTGTCTGTTTTGAATATGCATTTGTCCCACACAGATCTATGAAAGCTTGTTCAGCATGACAGGGGCTACTAATGGAGATAAAAAGCCGGGAAGCCTGTCTCAGCCATTAGCCAGCTCCGCGCTCAGTGCTTGGCCAGAACCCCTGCGCCCTGCCCTCATCTTGGACCTGGACGCAGACATGAAAACTCACTTTTATGTCCTCTTACAAATATTTCCAAATTTACAAAAAAACTTTGATGGCCAGAAATAACATGTATCACTCCCCGATACCGTTTGCCACGCTGACAGCTCACACAGAACTACCGAACCATAGCACCTGCCCAATTTGCACTTCACACGTTTGCACCACATTATATTCTCTGGCACTGCCAGTCCCTTCATGCTGCCATTTTAAGGCAAACCGTATTTATAGCCATCTAAAGTGGTTACTTATTGTTTAACGAGAACTGGTGTTAATGATTCCAGTGACTTTTTTTTTTTACTTAAGTGTTCACTATCTTTCCAGGTTTTGGATCATCACTATTACCTGAACATTCTATACCTGAAATATTAGTTTATGTTTCTGTCAGTTGAAATTGCTGTTATCCAGCGACATGGTACTTTGGTATACTTACAGTTTTGGTTCGCTCTGAACTGAAACATGAAGTCTGGCACATTTTGCCTTTGTTTGAGCTGTATTTATATCACTTGAAATTAGTATGACCAGAAAAAATATGGACAAAATAGGATACATTTTTCATGTTTGTCCTATTGGCATAACGTACTGACTTTGCTGCAGCATAAATAGAGGCAGTCATCAGGAACACATGATCACCCCTCCATGACTGGGGTACCTAACGAGACCCATAAACATGCAGTCGAACACAAACGCAGGTGTTATGCAGAACTTATTTAACAGAGAGCACAAAGAGTCTAAAGCTGGTATACCTGACTTAATATCATATTCTGGACTGCTGCTTACAAGCAATCCGTAAAATTAATCTGATTTTGTGGTTTACAGTAACTAACAATTCACTCTGCTGATTATATCGATCCCAGACAACATCTGTATTTTCAAATGTATATTTTATAGTAAGTACGCGATGTCCTGACTTTTGTCGGAGAAGCAGCACAGATGCCGTGATATTGGGCGAATAAAGGATTTTAATTATAAAATAAGTAACACGACAGCCCATGAAAACGAACGTTAATGACCAGACTAGGGAAAATATACCTAACGCAGAGTTAATACATAGGACTAATGACTGCAACAAGAAACAGCTGGTAAACATGGGGATTCCACACAGGGTAGATGAGGGGGCGTGGCACGTGGAAGGATCGGACGAGCGGGGCATGACAGTATATACAATTTAAAGTAATTATAGTTGTCATGCCCCGCTCGTCCGATCCTCGTGGGTGCCA
>JAODJX010000083.1:20667451-20677912 GCA_026776945.1 Isichthys henryi
CTTTTTTTGGAATGTGTTGCAAGCCTGAATGGCAAGAATGGATGTTTATTTACAAATCAAATGATGTTGACCAAAAACATGAATTATCTTGTGTTCTTACTGTCTGCAATGAAATAAAAGTTAAGGGACATTTGTGAATTGCTGCTTTATTCTTTTATTCGCATTTTCCACCCTGTCCCAACTTTTTCTGATTTGGGGTTGTAATTGGTTTTTGATTAAAAAATTCTGTTCAGCCCAGTTTCTCATGCAATGGTTTAAACGTGCTTTTATTTAGGAAATGTAGATGAATTATTGTAAATCAATGGGAAAAACTAAATAGATTTGGCAGTCTTTGTATCCCCATGTTCATGCTCCCTAGACGGCTCTAGAACAGTGATTCTAATCAGAAGGAAAATCATTACTTTAATATGACTGTTTGGGTCTCACCGGTACAGGTTTCTGTTGATGTTCTGTTGTGCGTCGTAATTCCAATTGGGCTGAGTGTTGGGTGTGTTCTTCTTTTCCTTTGTTCCGTTGTCCAATTACGGGGTTATTTAGCATAGTCCCTCTGGACCACCTTGAGGCAGTTTGCGTCCAAGAGGGTCATTGATGTTGTTTGTTTGGCTGGTTTGTTTAGTGAAATTAAAAACCCAGATTTTATTTATTAATAATTCAAGATAAAAGACAAATAAAATGCGTAAAATCACTTCAATTTTTCGTAAAGAGTTCTAAGTTTTCACAGTAGTACTGCTTCATCAGAGGACAAAGTCTCAGCGCTTATCACTAGGAGTGTCTGAACTGAAAAAATCCTCCTTCGTCAAGCTAAAAGGTCATAGATAGATGATTCTACCTACCTACCTACCTGCATTTTTAACGTATAACCTCCAGGCATCTGTGACCCTCTACAGGATAAGCTTTTGAGAAATAGATACATCGACTTCTTTACACATGTCATTTCCTGATCTTTTGTTCTCTTTCATTTAAAATGGTGGATAAACCTGTTTTTAAAAACTTGGTATTACGGTTGTTCTCGATCGCTTTGGTATATTTCGTGAAAAATACTCAAGACTACAAGAGCATAATCTCAAAACAGCTTGTAAAAGCCTGTAACTTACTCAAAACAATTAACTCATGCCTCAAAAGCAAATAATTCCATCAATGAACTAGTGCAATTAAAATGAAAAGTACAATTGGCATCATTTTAAACATGAGAACCAAATTGCTTAGAAAAATTCTCAAAAAACTGTCAGCTCCACGATTCTGAATCGTAGTTGGTTCTCGCATTTTCATTGTCAATGTCTGATCATTTTTCTTTAGCAAACTAATACTTATTCATGTCAAAGGCACCAGTTTCCATGTTGCAAGGCTCTACATTACAGTATGTAAAGTTCACTGGCAAGATAAAGCACTCGCATGCACATGTAACTTCTTCAGGTCTCAAGACATGGTGCAATAGCGAACAATACAGTCACACAGCAAAATGGCAATACAGGAACTGTACTGTGGGACCCAAAAACGCAACAATGGCATATCACTGCAATTTATTTTTGAAACATTTTGAAAGCTTGATTAACTGTTTTGCATATGATGAGTAACCCAGTCATCACATATATATACAGTTTTGTGTGTAAAATTATTTCAGTAGGAAACCATATAATCTATTTTGACCAACAACTGTTTATTGTATTCAGGGTCATGGGGGATCCGGAACTTATCCCAGAGACTACGGGCACAAGGCAGTGAACAGCCCAAGATGGGCGCCAAACCATTGCAGGGCACACTCACACAGCATTTGCTCACACATGCAAATCTACAGCCAATTTAGCAACTCCAATTAGCCTCAGCATGTTTTTGGACTGTGGGGGGAAACCGGAGTACCCGGAGGAAACCCCATGATGACATGGGGAGAACATGGAAAATCCACATGGAGCTATGGAACAGTCTCGAACCTTTGTTCCAGTGGTGTGAGGCAGCAGTGCTAACTGCAGCGTTACCATACTACCCCCAACAAGACTAAAGCTCTTGAATATTGTGCCAAATGATGAGAATTGTACAAAACTATTTGCATATACAGTATGTACTAAAAAAATTGAAAATTTATGTAAGGCAATGAGAAATGATGTTCTGCTCTACAGAAGTGACATTACGGTCTTAGGATTACACTTGTTTTGCAAATTGTCATGTGAGAAATGCTGCAGAGCTACCAAGAAACTGTAACACACTGGTTACTTTTCACTTATATGAAAGATCCAGGGCTATGCTACTTGAACATTAAATGTTCGTATTTAGGTAGATACATTTAGCTTGTGGGTAACACAACGATTTTGATTGGGTCAAAGAGTGTATGGATTTTTTTTTATAACATCAGACTTGTTTTGTTTGACAGTGCCTGAGAACATTGTATCACTGACACTGTAACACGTCTTATTTACTATGGCTACTATTTTCTGTAATGTAAATTTGGTTCAAAATTTATTAAAATTTGGGTCATGATCTAATGACACACTGACAAAGGAGACAGGTATGCTAAGGCTAAAGCAATTGAGGACCCTGGGTGCTAAGCCCTGTCATCTTCTGCATGTTTGTACTCCTCCCTCTTCAGTGGAGCATATCACAGGCGGACCTCCTCAGAGCATGATTCAGAGCGGACCTCCCCCGGCCTGGCATTATTCCTCCTGTCTCTATTTCCATCTTCGCGCTCCATTTCCAGAAGCGTTGTCCCCTGTACATCGCTCCTTCTGCTTCCCAGTAGACTTTTCCAGAAGGATCCCTCAGGCGGGGAGAAACGCGGCGTGGTGGTGAGCCGGCCTGTCAGCACAGGCATCCCCCAGGCTGCTGCCCTGCGCCCTTGTTTGTTTGTTGTTATCGATTCCGGCACGGAGTTCCCACCAGCCGCTCTCGTTCAGGATTCCTCCCCGGGCCGATAACCTCCACAGGCCTGAGACAGGCATTAATGGACACGGATCACGGCGGTAGACCACACGTTGGCACATTCTGCGTGAACACCAACCTTCTCCTGTGCGATTCCACAGAGCATTTCTGCTCGCCGGTGTAGATGACAGATAACTGAAACACGGTAGAGAAATAAAATCCTCCCAACCAAAGGTGGTGTGGGGGGCGTAGGAAGGGTTGTTCAGCTTCTGGGAGCTACGCCCTTCACGCGCTGAAATTGCCCTGTATGGATTTTATCTGAAGTGACGTACATTATGGGAAAACAGGGTCAGACTATCCCTGGAATTGGGAGTTAAGGGTCTTGCTCAAGTGCCCAGTGGTGACATCACTCTGCTGGGACCCTGGGATTTAAACCAGTGATCTTCCGGTCTCAGGCGACCTGCTGTCCGGTCCTCATCACGCAAGTTAGTCATGCCAGTCAGGAGAAAAGGACCTCCAGCTTGCCTCTCAAACTCCTCCCCCTGCACGACTTGATAGATCTGTGCTGCGAGAGACTATGGGTTGTTTTTATGGGGGGGGGGGGTTCGCCTTGCCTGTACGGCTTCTTCATTTTTAATGCTGGTAGTGGGTCACCCCTTTGGAATCAAGGATGAGGATGAAACAGAAAGACAACTGAAAATGCTTGACTTGATTGCAGCAGATTTGCACGGAAGTAGCCAATCATGTCAAGGTTAACAGTGTTGAGGGTTAGGATTATGGTAAGACACAGCAGATTTACAATAGACAACAACAGCTAGTCAAGTTTAGGTTTTGAGGTTAACAGTTTCGAAGGACGCTGATTTTGGAAACTATTAACATGCTAGCTTTTGATTATTACACCAACAGTGACCTCCCCCAGCCATGTGGGGGCGCGTGTGCATTCTTCTCCTATCCATTTGAGTCTCCTGTGTTTACTCCATTTTCCTTCCAAACTGCAGAGACCTTGGTGTCACTAATGCACATCATTAGTGTGACTCCCCATTTATGTCCCCTGTCCTGCACCCGCAGGCTCTGTGTGACCCTGTGTTTCATAAGCAGATATGGCAAACAGACAGACAACCTTCCGTATTCATACACAGGAGGAAAGCGAGGTCACGGACGGCCCTTGTAACTGACACAACATGCATCGTCGATGCCTGCAAACGCCCTTGATCTCATTGCTCTGCATTTGCCATCAAAACAGCTGTATGAATCACTGTAACAACCTCACCTTTACATTAAAGCATCAGGTAAACAAATAATAGGTACCATTGTAATGCCATGACTCTCTACAGACAGGTTTGGGATCCTGAAAATATAAGCTCTCCATTACTGAGTGTCTATAATAACACTCTGTAGTAAAGGTTCTCTATTCAAAGCTGATTTCAAAAGCTGATGTTATAGAACCGACTTTATTTACTGGAGCGTCACTTTTTAAATGCTTTTTCATAGGTCTTCTGAGGCATAATTATTTGATATTTTTGATTTGCCATTTGCTCTTGGGGGGTCAGCTCTGAAGCTGCTGTTATTAATTATGATATTTCTACATGTAGGGGTGCTGCAGTTTCAGCTGACGTTTAAAGTCTAGGTGTGACGATTGGCATGTTGATTACTTAGCCTGTCCCTAACCCCCTGCGGCGCGTATAAACTGCTATGTTTTGTTGGTTGTGAGCCCAGTATCCAGGAAGACAGTCCCCTGGGCCCTCGGGAAGTTTTGTAGTTATGTGTTATTTATTCAGATGCTGTCTGATGGAGATTCTTTACCCAGCCCAGCCCTGTGCTACATGGATGTGTTTGTCATCCTAAATAGAAATAGTATTAAAATAGAATAATGGTGAGAGATAATTAAATTCTGAGGTTATTAGCACACCTCTGCCGTGAGTTATGCAAATGCAATTAAGGTTTCAGAAATTAGATGAAATTGCTCAGCTTTTCTTGGTGTTGGTGTTTTCATGGGAGAGAGGGTGATGTTTTGATGAGTTTGAGAGTGACTAGATGAATCTGACTGACTGAGAGGCATCTTTTAGCCCCGAAAGCACCATCTTCTGACATTTTAACTGAAGACTTATCAAATGGAGGTTTATAAGATGGACCATAAAACACAAGCTGAGGAAGAAGAAAGCGACGCTGGACTGTTGCCATCAGCATCACTGTGACCCGACAAGAACGTTGGAGAGGATGAGCACATGGTAACTTTGGTTATTCCTCCAAATCAAATTGTCTTGCATTTAATTTTGTTTGCTGGACTCTGCTGATGATGTAATTAGGATAACTACAAGGTCATAGCTGCATGAGTCAAAACATAAGTAGGGTAAAACGGTGTGTAGCCCGTCGCTAATTAGCTGCTAAATCTCAATCATCCTCTTACCTGTTACCCTCAGAATTACATGATCCTAATCAGGAATGCCTCTTTGATCCAGGATGGATCCACCTTCACGGTGAATTAACGTCATTTATGCTCATTTATCTGCACCAAACCATCCCCTGATTTCAGCTGTCCATCGTTTAGCATTCAGCCCCCATTCCTGTTTCGAACTGGACTCGGACACTGCCCACTAGTTGGGACTATGAGAACTGGCATGAGATCCGCTTCCTGCATAGCCTGGCTTAAGCCGTGAGCTCGCCAGGGGCATCATCTGCCCCGACCCCCTACCCCACTGCGTTAAGACTGCATAAACAAGAACTGCTTTATCTGTGGTGCTGATTGGTCGGGATGTGTCCTGTATCTTGTGTAGGATCCTGATCTCCACTAAAGATTCTCTACGATGCCAGTAATGGACACTATGACTGGGAAATCGAATGAGGCAGCTTCAGATTCTCCTTAGGGGAATCTTAAGCACTTGAAAACTGGACTTCTTTTTAGATTTATGTTTCACCTCTCATCCGAAAGGCTGCTTCAGTTCTAAAAGTCTGATGCAGAGTTCCAGGTATTTATCCTCTATTTGGGTTTTCACCTTGAAAGTGGTCGTTGACACGCCCTGCTGACCAATGGGTCATTATGGTGTGTTCCATTTGCCTACGAAACTTGGACTCTGAGTTTTGAAGCCGGAAGTGACGACATGCGCGCTCCCGTTTCTCGGAGATCTGAGAAATATCTTGGAGCAGCACAGAGGATCCTGAGTTCAGAATCCAAAATGGCTGTGTCCTTGATCAACAGAAGGGAAAGTTGTAATTTTATACTGTTTAAGCACTACTTCTCATTTCTGGCTCATTAAATTGGTCACAGACACCATACCGTCCCACTTTTCTGTGGACATGTTGCTACGGAGTTTTATACGTAAAGCACCACACGATATTGCTAATAATAGCTTACAATTAACCAGGATAGAATTGATTTTATGATTAGTTGGATAATTTGTTGGATTTAAGGTAGTTTGGACTAATTGTAATTGAATGAAGATAATGGCCATTTAAACTGAGGTACCTTAAATCCCACAAGTTGCCCGGCTAAGAAAAAAATCTTGCTTTTTCATATGGGTCCATGGTATTGCTACTTCTGTGGCAAATGGAACGCATCTGAGTTTTTAGCGTATGTGACATAATCTCGGAATCCGAAAATCGTATCCCAAGGCAAATGGAACGCACCATGAGGATCACGGGAGGTAAGGTGTGGATCAAGGTGTGAAACCTTGGTTCCACCTGAGCCAAGGTGTGAACCATTTACAGGTGGCTGCCCTTCACATTTGAATCGTCTGAATATTGCATTACAGGTGGCTGATAATTTTAAGTATTAAAGCCTCCACTTCTATTGTTCAGTAATAGTCATTCCAACTGGACATAGATGACCTCTTTTACTGCCCTCTTAAACCATCTGTCTTTTCTGTCCAAAATGTGCACATTTGTATCCTCAAAAAAGTGTCCCTTCTCATTTAGGTACAGATGTACAGCTGAGTCGTGTCCTGATGTGCTGGCTCTCCTGTGTTGTGCCATACGTCTGTGGAGTGGTTGCTTGACCTCTCCTATGTATAAGTCCAGGCATTCCTCACTGCATTGTACAGCAAACACCATGTCCCTCAGCGTGTGCTTAGGATTTTTGTCCTTGGGATGAACGAGTCTCTCTCTGAGAGTGTTGCTCGGTCTGAAGAGCACTGGAATGTTCTTCCAAATTCTTCTAAATTTCTCAGACAACCCTGCCACATATGGGATGACAATGTTGTTCCACCTGTTCTGTTCCTCATTCGCTAATGCCTGAGGTTTATTTTCATGTCTCTCTGCTGCCTTAATAAAGACCCAGTTTGGATAACCGCATGTTTTAAGTGTACTCTTGAAATGTGCAAGATCTTTTTCTTTTCCTTCCTTCTTGGAGGAAACTTTCTTCTCTGCCTGGTGTTATAAGGTCCCGATGACTCCAAGTTTTTGTTCCAGGGGGTGGGGAGATTCAAAGAGCTGGTCCTGATCAGTGTGCATAGATTTTCTGTAAACTTCAGTGTTAAGTTCTCCATGGTCCTCAATGCGCACAGCGCAGTTCAGGAAAGGTAATTTATTCTCCTTAGTATCCTCTCTGGTGAACTTGATCTTCTTGTCCACTGAACTGATGTGCTCTTTGAAAGCTTCTACTTCTTAGCTTGTGATCTTGACCCAGGTGTCGTCCACGTACCTAAACCTTTGGCTTGGTGTTGTTCCTTTGAAAGAGCTGAAGGCTTTGGTTTCTACTTCCTCCATGTACAGGTTGGCTACAATAGGTGACACTGGCAAACTCATGACACACCTATGGATATGCAGTTGAAGAGCGAAGTAATTTAAAAAGACACCATCTCAGTGGAAGAACTACGAAGGAGGGTGAAGAACATATCAGATGTTCTTAGAGCCCTGACTAAAGAAGTGAGATTTCCCTATCACTGACACGCGTGTCTCCAGCACTTTTCCTGTTTGACAAGCTTATCTTCAACATGAACGTTTTCTGAACGAGCACATTTGTTTTCTGAACAAGCACAAGATGCCATGTTAATTTGTTGATTTTTTATTTGTCTCTATTTCCTGTTGTCATAACAGTGACACTTACATACAGTTGCTTATAGGAGTCCATCAATGGTCCTTTTTAAAGTTTGTCTTTTCACTGATCAAAGCATGACACCTAACATTTTAAAGAGACAAGAAAAGGGGGGGCAATTCAAGCCACCTCTTTTTAAGTCAGTCTCTCTTAGCTTTGTGTGGTTAGATCCGGAGAATTTTACTGATCTCCGTGGAATCCAGAAATTTGCTGGGAAGCACAGTCCATGTATGCATCTCAGATGACAAATTAAACTTTGCGGAGAACCCATACATCTTTGATAGCCGTTGAGGTTTATGATGTCGATGGTCATGAGGTTTATTGACTGGATGTAGAAAATTGATTAATATCAGAGATACTTGTACTGGTACTGGTACTAATTGCATGGGGATGGGAGGAACACCAGATTGTTTCATTCTGCTACAAGTAGAGATGGGAAAGTAAGACTCTTAAGTCATTGCAGGTGTGCATAAAAACAGGAAATAAAGGATACAAGAAAATCGTGGGGGAGACTGGAGACCTTAACTCCTGAGTCACGACATGACAGAGACTCATAGAGGTAATTTCATGCGATGTTAGTGTGAAAGCCCTCAGAAGAGGCTCACTATATTTAAGCCCTTTTCACTACAAGAGCGGTCAAAGCTTTATATTTTCAGCCTCTTTCTATTCCGGTTGTCAGTGGGTACGTTGAGTAATGGGTTGTCAGTGGGTACGTTGAGTTATTTCTGAGCTGTCATTATGGAATTATATACAATATTTTCCCTGACAGTCTTTGTACTGTGAATTATTGTTACTGACCATTAATTTCTTAATGTCTGTTGGTGTCTAAATGTAGGTGTATTTCTTTTGGGATTAACAGTGCGTCCGACCATCCGTCCATCCATCCGCCTGCCCCCTCTGGATTGTAAAGATCCCTTGGAGTTTCTGTCTGCCCCATGACTGGTCCCTCTTATCACATCCTCATGATTTAGATAACTGTTG
Source organism: Isichthys henryi (assembly GCA_026776945.1). Lineage (NCBI taxonomy): Eukaryota > Metazoa > Chordata > Actinopteri > Osteoglossiformes > Mormyridae > Isichthys > Isichthys henryi. Next base: position 20,676,312 of record JAODJX010000083.1, read on the forward strand.
TCAATTTGGCTGTCAATTTCACACCACCTCCTTGACCAAAGATGGACCTCTCTCCTCAGAGGAAGTCCTCTGCAGATGGATGTTGGATTGCTCCTCGAGGCAGGGGAGCTTGTCATCTGGGTCAGAGCTAGCCACACATCAGGGCTTTGCAGGTGGCTCAAACATTTCTCTTCAGATGACAAAACCCCGTGGTGCATCCTTCCAGAGTCATTTTTTGCAAATGATTGTGAGCATTTTATTGTGTCAGTTTGTATCGCTCTTTCACAATGGTTAGATTTACAGAGTGCCCTGCTTTGGGTATGTTTACTTTGTAGAATATGTCTGAAATCACCACAGAGAATAAGACTGACACTGAATGGCTGCTTGACTTCTCAAATTCCTTTTTTCTGCCTCCAGTTTTACGAACTTTTGCAGTGACATAAATTTTAAACATCAGATTCTAAACCTTACCAATATTTAAGTAAACAGATGATATGGAAGTAAATTAAACGGATTCTGGTGTTTAGTGGGGTGTAGTTTCATATTTACTCCTTGTGAGTTGAGAGAAATTTAAATTAAAGAAATTTGCTGTTTGCAGACTGAGATGCAGGTTGGGAGCATGTAGGTTTGTGCTTAAGCATTAAACTGGCACTGCTAACTCTCTGAAATATTTGTGAGAAGTTGACAGACCAAAAGCAGTATGAGGATGAGAGAAGGTGTGGCTGTAATCTTTGACGACTGTTAGCGTCACTGGACAGTTGGAATTCGGTATCTGGGCTGGAACCTCGGAAAGTTAGAGGGATGCACTGTTTCGATGTCAGTCTGAGTGAAGGAATCACATGCTTCTCGGAAATATGCATTACCTTAGTAGTCCACACTTCATTTGAAGCCATCTTCAGCTGCATCTAGCTTAACATTGTCATTTCCAGCATCATATACCATTTACTGCATGAGAGAGTGAGTTACTGCATGCAATAGAGAGCATTTAACGTGTGTGAGCAAGGTTTACTTTAAAAAGTGTGACACAATAAAAACATTGCAAATGATTTGACTTTGCCAGGACAGAACATGCTCTTTATTACAGTCCTGAACAGGACCGTAACAGGCACTCAGTGAGCACCGAACTGAACAGGGAAACCTATGGAGGTCACACTCTGAACTGTAAGGCACACACATGCTGGAAGACTTATACCAAGCTACGGACATGTGAGGATCAAACGGCGTCCACATAAAACAAGGGCAACATACACGTCACAACCAGGAAATACAACCATGAACACCAACAAGCATAAATGCCAACAAGATAACAAAGCCTATTTACAAGGCTATTTATCATTGCCTGCAAGCAGGCTGAAATATGCTGCCCACCGCCGGTGCAACAATGTATTACTAATTAATAGATTATTACGAATATGCGTTTAACTTAAGATACATACATTTTTTATATATTTAAAATTACACCATACATGTTAGTTATTTGGGGGTGGCATGGTGGTGCAGTGGTTAGCACTGTTGCCTCACACCTCTGGGACCCAGGTTCGAGTATCCGCCTGGGTCACATGTGTGCGGAGTTTGCATGTTCTCCCCATGTCGTCGTGGGGTTTCCTCCGGGTACTCCGGTT
>JAODJX010000083.1:20712121-20732449 GCA_026776945.1 Isichthys henryi
GGACTTGCTAAATTGCCCGTAGGTGTGCATGTGTGAGTGAATGGTGTGTGAGTGTGCCCTGCAATGGGCTGGCCCCCTATCCTGGGTTGTTCCCGCCGGACCCCCCGCGACCCAGTAGGATAAGCGGTTTGGAAACTGGATGGATGGATGGATGGATGTAAAAAGTTTGTAGGCTTTCATGCTGATCTGGAGGGATACAACCTGGTATATAAATAAAACTATGAACATTTAGACACAATAGTTTGGCAAGTACTGAATAATTAACAAGCACACTGGTCTACTTAACATCCAGTATTATTCCATGATAAACAAGTTAGCATGCTCCTTTCCCTCCATGTGCTCAGCTGATAAATGTTAATATAAATGTACATAATTACAGTGACCTAATCTAAAAAAACAATCTTCTCTGTCCAAATGATATATGTGCCATCACTTTGAATGAATATTTCTTTGTGTGGTACCATTAATAAATAAAAACCCATGTTTGGGAAACTGATAATTGTAGCAGAGCCATTCTGCTGTCTGCTTTTGCAGCCAAACGTTATGCCAGCAAAGACGGCCTCGCAGGAAGCGAAAACTGGCAAACGGAGCCCCTTTTGTTTGTTTGTTTGTTTTGTGAGGTTTTGCCACAGCTGAGATCTATTGTCGTTTTGTCAAGCTAGCGTACATGGTGGTTAGTGAGAAGCTGCCAGATGTAATACCTACAACATATCATTTTATAAATAAATGATGCAGATAAAGGTGGAGAAAACAACGGTGTGTGTCCATGCCACCCTGCATAAGGAATGGAAATAATTAGCCCTCATAGGCCTCTAATAGGAAGGCAGAGGCGGCTGATGGGGGCCAGCCCTGCCCCGATCGATGCGAGGCCTCATACATGCAGCCTGAGAGCGCCGGAGCCATTCAGACGTGCAAATCACCAGATTTTCCCCTTTTTTCCCCTCTCAGTATTAAAATCCGAGGCTGAAAACTAGCTTTAAATACTTATTGGACAAAGCCAACTAATTTGTGTCAGTGACCTTTTTCTGTGCAGGTCTGTGCTGGAATGAAAGGTATTTGCGGACAGGAGAAGGTTCTGACCCAGTGAAAGCGAGCAGGAACCATAAAAGCTGTTCTTAATCGCAGGAATCTTCGGAAACCAAAGGAGAGTGTGGATGAGCGTTAACGTGCTTTTTGATATACGGTACAAACGCAGTCGCAGCGCCAGCCTTCTGCTTAAAAACAGGACCCACGTTCCATCCACGTTCTTTATAAAAACACAGATCGGGGATCAGGCCACGCTTCTCTGTTTCATTTTGTCTCGCTCTTCTGCCGACCAGGCTGCCATGTGGTGCCATGAAGTGGCAGCATAGGACATCAAGGCAACGGTCCCCCACTGACACTGGCGTGACCACCCCCGGACCAACAATTTAAAGATAAGAGCCTCTCGACATGCACAGTAAAGGGTTAGCTTTTTTTTTTACAGTAAATGGATTGGTCTGTATCCATTTGAACTGGAACTGTGTCTTTTATTCTGTCTTGTTATCTTTTGTCTTTCCTGATCTGTCACAATGCTGAATTATTTACTCCTCAATGTCCTTCCTCAGCCCAGTCAGTTTTCCATACCTACTGCCTGTCAAGGAAAAGTTCCAGACTATTCCTGCCCCGAGGTCCAAATCCAAGATTCCATCCTGTCACATTCCTGTCCTCTACATTCCTAACTGGGGACCCACATGATGCTTCCTGGGATTCCTGGGATTAGATATCATTTTTTTTGGATAATGAATAATGCACAAAACAAGCTATAGAGTGCTGATGCCCACATTTATCAGCTGTCTGATGGGGGCGACACCCCCAGACTGCAGACCCAGGACTGCTGACTCTCAGCATCTGGACTGGAACAGCATTCTGGACACAAGACGTGAAGCGACATAAATGTCAGGCTATGCATACGCTCACAGAATATTTTGGAGCCTGGGTCTGACGGCCAGTGATGCAACAGCCCTGGCAGGACATGGAAATTAATTTATAAAGATTCCAAGGACCTTTATTCTTCCATGATGACGGCAGATTCCCATCCTGCTTGAGTTATTCTCAATCTGCATTACCTTGCATTCTTAATGAGCGAGGTGCTTCTACCTTCCATCCTCTTCTTTCTTTTGCAGCACATGCAAAACATCTAAGAATTCTAATAAAAGGGAATAAAAATTACTACTAGGAATGATAAACAAAACTGTGCAAACATTTTTCATTGAAGTCATAGTCGCCATATGATTAAGAAAGAAATTTTTGCGCACACAAATACAGTTACAGTAATTAAAATTTTGAAAACACCAGCATATTGGCCTTAAGTGTCATGAACTGTGTAGAAGTTGTGGAGCAATAGCGATGGCGATTTCCTGGCAAGGCTAAGTCAAGGCCATAGACTTAGGGACAGGAGACTTGTCTGCTGGTGCTGTCGGTATGGGGATCACCAGGCACGTTTCTGCCAGGAAGCCCACGCCAAAGATGCCAGGAGATGAGCAGTAGACAAATCAATGAAGGAGGCTCTGCCCTGTCCTTCTGAAGCGCTCAGGACCCGTGCAGTGGACCATCAAGCCACCACTGCAAGGTCACTGGGCCCCCCCTCATCTGAGACAATGTTGGTGACCAAGGAAGGTAGAAGCAGATGTGTAGTGGCTGTCTGAAAGCATGGAGAAGGGGCAGCACAGTCTGGAGAAACTGCACAAACAGCTGGCTGACTGGGAGCACAAGTCTGACTGTCAGGGGCAGTAGGCCAAGGCCTCGGAGGCTGCACTGTTCTGCCACAAGGAAGCATGCTTCGCTTTGGAGGCCCAGCTGACCAGAGACTGTCGTGAGATGGACGAACAGAGGGGGCATTACCGGTGGGGCAGTACCTGGAGCGGCTCACCATCTGGGGAGCAAGAGGACCAGCAGGAGAAATAGCCTGGGGCTTAGCAGAGGATCCCCACCAAGGTATGCAAGTGCATGGTCCAGCAGCCTGGGGGACTCATTCTGTCAGAGCCTGCTAGCAACCCAATAGCAGCTTGGCTATGCCAGCAATTCTCAGCTGCTCAGTGCTCACAGGCAAATGGCTCCTGCCATCACCAGAGAAGGAGCACTGACGGCTGCCACTGGATCTCTGCAACTGATTTCGGAGCTCAGGAGGGCACTGGGTATAGTGGTGGCTAGGACGGTCGACCTTTGAGGGAGGGGCAGTGTACCATCGGCAGGATGACCTCTGCATAATGAGCCCAGTAGCATTACTGAGTTCTATAGTATAAAGCTTCTTCCAGGGTAGCATCTCGTCTACATCGCTGCTTCAGCATGAGTTAGTCCCGAACACAGAGGAGGCAGGAGCAAGTGTGAGCAAAATAATGAGGGGTTTAATAAAGGAATGGGAACAGGACAAACATAAACCATGTGGGGTCAAACAAAAGGCAAAACTGCTTACAAGGGAAACCACTGATGCACACACTAGGGCATCATCAGTGACTGGACTGGAGATCACAGGACTGAAGGACGCTTTATACAGGGCATGTGAGGTAGCAGACGAGAGGCACCTGGGGTGATGCACACGAGGGCTATAAAGAGAAGTAGGCTTAAACAAGTAACAAGTGTGGCTCGTTAGAGCTACACAAGGCAGAGAATGAGGGGGAATGAATGCAGGGTGTGACACCCGCTTTGTTTAACCTTTTTCTGGATGACGTCTCTGGTCACATGGTTGAAGTGGACCTTCTGATACGGCATTCAGCAGAATGAAAATGGCAGGATTCTGCACTTGCCCTGTTCTATTTGAATGTGATTAGAAGTTGTTGAGCCAAATATTTCTCATATCTTTGTTTATCCATCCATCCATTTTCCAAACCGCTTATCCTTACTGGGTCGCCGGGGTCCGGAGCCTATCCCAGAAGCAATGGGCACTAGGCAGGGAACAACCCAGGATGGGGGGCCAGCCCATCGCAGGGCACACTCACACACCAGTCACTCACACATGCACACCTGCGGGCAATTTAGCAAGTCCAATTAGCCTCAGCATGTTTTTGGACTGTGGGGGGTAACCGGAGTACCCGGAGGAAATCCCACGACGACATGGGGAGAACATGCAAACTCCACACACGTAACCCAGGCAGAGACTCGAACCTGGGACCCATATCTTTGTTTAATGCATGTTATTTAAGTATTGTTAGATTTTTTTCCCCCAATGTGAATCCAGTTTAATCTTTATCCTTTCTGTTGCTGATCTAAAGTGACCCATAAACATCTTGTCTGTTTAATTACTGTTAATGTTGAGTTGATCTTCAGGTCTGTCCTCACATTTACACACATTTCCATTGTTCTTCTTTGTCCCTCTTAGTCCCTCTTTTGTAATAATAAACATGGTCATATGGGAGGATTCTGGAGGCAGGGACTTTTTTGTATGTCTTCGGCATGCTTTCAACCAAGTACATTACAATATCTTGCTATTAACCTAAAGTAATATATTGCTATTAACCTAAAGTAACATCTGTCAATATGGTGCTTCAGTGAATGCATTTATAATGAAAAAATACTTTGCTTCATTGGATAATACAATGACTCCAATGGATGGAATGTGTGATGAGAAATGAGCATTGTGAAAAGCTGCACACAATCCATATTAATAAAGTGATTCTAATCACAATATGCCTCAGATTTCTAGTAATGTAGTATAACTGTTTAAATAAAATGCTCAAATAAATACCACTGCCAACCTCCCATGAAGAAATCTAACCCTTACAGTGAATATCCAATACATAATGCATTTTAAACACATAAATTAAATATGGCATTAGATAAATAATACATATACAGTATGTCCTTATTATACCATGTTAAATATCCAGATGATTTCTAAAAGTGTACCTTGAGAGCTGTGAAACTACAGATTTTTCTGTAGGAGATGCATGTCATGGTATGTGAGTCAAACGACTAGAAGGTGGGAATTAGGCAAAACTGGGGTTTTATCAATTGAACTGGAGCAGGGAAACAAACGAGACTGTGAGGAGTCAAAACAACACAGGGTCACACAGACAAAACAGAACAAACAAGGGACAAAAACCAAGCACCAGGGACAACATACCAGGGACCAGAGGGACAAATGCCAGACTTTAATGGGGAACAGGGAGTAGGAGAGATAGAGATTGAGAAAAAATGGAACACACCTGGAACCTCCTGATGGACAAAATCCAGGACATTGGACAAGACACATGACAAAACTAGGGGCATGGAAGAGACAAAGGCAAAACCAGGGACAGCAGGTACACCCAACAAGACGCACATCGGGAGAGAATGGAAACACAGTAAAGGGCCACAGATGACACAGGCTGGGACAAATCTAACGTAGGACAGGGAGCCGAGACAGGGACTAAGGTGTGACTAAAGGGAATGGGGACCCTGGGGATGCAGATCCTCCTGGGCCTGTTCATCAGTGAGGTCCATCCAGACAACAGGACCTAATGGCCTCAGAGGACCTGTGGGCCAGAGGCGCTGAGGGCCCAGCAGAACTAGAGGGCTCCGAGGGGTCAGTGGGGCTGGAGTAGGAGGGTACTGAGGGAACTTCAAGACAGAAAAAGGGGGGTGACAAGGGGACTGTAGTGCAGTAACAGGAAAGCTCTGCAGGACTTCTCTTCTTGGCCTTGGCAGGAGAGCTGTCCAGGCAGTATGGATAATGTGTCACCGTCTCTCTCTCTGGGAGATGGAGACTCGGCTGCTCCCCTTCCTCAGCCCCAGCTAACACTGCTGACCGCACTTGGACTTAGGACTGGGTCTGTGGGGGCCCATGAAGTCGAACTTAGTGCAAGGCCCAAAGAGTCCCATTCTAAGTAGTCCGACAGGGCATCTTCCAGGTTGACTCAACCTGGCCTGGTGGCAACCTGCAGGGGACGAGGAGACCCCTGGCGGGGAGCCAGGAGACAAAGAGATCACTGGCAGAACACCAGGAAATGAAGAGGGTACTGACAGGGTGGCAAAAGACGAGGCAGGAGCCAATGGGATTCTGGAGATGAGGCAAGAGCTGACACGATGGCAAGAGACAAGGCAGGAACCGATGGGACACCTAGAGGTGAGCAGGGCACAGTTGGGAGACCTGGTGTGATCACTGGGGTTCGCTACAGGACAGCACAGCTGCTGCAAGACCCGGCACATGCGATGTGGTCTCTCTTCGGCTGGGAGCCAGGGACTCAGGCAGAGTGGCCCTTTCTGGGCCACACACAGCAGAAGCAAGGATGGGCTTTGGAGGTGCAGCACAGATAAGGACAGGATCAGCGGGCCCTGTGGGCTGGTCTCTGGAGGCTCAGGATGAGTGACGGTTCCAGTGGGCCGGTCTCTGGAGGCTCAGGATGAATGACAGCCCCCTCTGGGCAGAACAAGCAGCAGCCCCTTCTGAACTGGCTTCTGGAGGCACTGGTTCAGGTGAGATGACAGCCATGGACTAAACCAACTTCCTCCACTTCTTGGTCTTGCTTGTGGAAGGTGTCAGGCTGAGCAGCTTCATGCTGTAGAGAGGTTTGTTTTGATCCCAGATATCTGATCACTGAAGTCTTGGCTACATGAAGATGACTAAATGGTGTAGTTGCAACATTCAGTTGGATAAATACATAAGAAAAACCAAACTCATGTCACTATTTCTGGCTCCTGTCATTGAATATGTAGCAACTTGCATGTGTATGAATGAGCCATTCACACTTGGCCACATCCCCCCCCCCCTTTTATGGCGCTGATGGGGATGTATCTGGATCGCATTTCCCCGCTGCATTGTTCATCAAGTTACCATGCGAATGCGGTTTGAATACGTGGAAATGCGGCTATTTAGAATGTGAATAACGATCTTCAGGTGAGGGCGGCACTACACCCCCCCCATGCAGGTAGAACAAAGTAAGGTCACATGGTTAAATTTCTTGCCGATTTAACCTAATTTTAAAAACTTTAATATTTCCGACAATGGACGTTTTGAAAAGAAGACCAATTACAGATTTAGGCACCGTTTTTCTGCAGCGAGTTATGAACTGAAATACACGAGAAAGATACGCGGCAGATGGTTAAAGCCTATTTATCAAGAATGGGATGTTATTAAAGTTCACGTGTGTGTCAAGGCACTTGTGTCCCAATACTTATAGTGAACTTCAAGTGTACAAGCCACATTGTTCACTCAGATCATAGACCATAGGTTTCCTCGTTGTTCCACTTATGAATATAGTGACAGTAGACAGCAAAGCATTCTACTACAGGGCCCCTATATTGCGGATTGGTTTTCCCTACTACAGGGCCCCTATATTGTGGACTGGTTTGCCCTACTACAGGGCCCCTATATTGTGGATTGGTTTGCCAGCCCATGTTCGGGATACCGAATCAATCTCAGTGTTTGAATACCGACTGAAGACCTGATACATCATTTTTGCCTACCCACAACTTAACACCATAACTGTGACTGCGGGTGCTGCTGTAAATGCCATTTTTATTTACTATGCTTAATTAATGTGTCATGGCATGTTGTGAGCACCCATGCTCTCTGCCATTTTTCCTACAGATCTGGATGGTGCCCAGGATGGAAAGGTGACATAGTGGATTCGACTTCAATCTGCAGCCTGTATAGGCTGGTGTAGAGAATCGACTCATCGATGGACATTGGCTTTATTTAATTACAATCTACACCTTGCCTTTAGCAAGCAAGCCCAATCTTTTCTTTTTCCAATATTGTTAGGGTGCCCAGGTGGTTGGCAGCCAATTGACATTGGACCCCCAGAGGCTATTTTTTTGGGTTCCTCTCCTCTATTGTCATCTGGCTTTCTTTTATATCTTTGTCTTTCCATTTCTCTGTTCTGTATTGTTCTCTTTGTATAATGTTGTACTTATCACAACACACCCATGTAAAGGGGCGACTCTGTTGAGAAAGGCGCTATATAAAAGTAAATTGAATTGAATTATTAGGCAATAATTCTCTAGTTACAGAATCATAACACTGAGGCTTATGAAATGAGCACAGATCCATCCGTCTCACTTCTGAGTATTTATTTGCATCTGATCAGATATTTACATCCAGAATACCTTTTTTGTTGAATTCTCACTAAACTGCTCCTGAATTCATTCCTCAGCATCTAATATCTGCACGCTGAATAACGCCATTGCACTCAAAGAGGAATATATAAAGCGATACCCTTGGGACACCTGATGCAATGATAAATAACACATCATAAATAGTAACTAGACCATGCATGGGAAAACTACAGCCCACGGGCCAAATCCAGCCCTCTGTCAGTTTTAATCCAGCCTGTATGTCATTTGGTATTTGCAATAAATAAAAATCACTCAGTGGGTTTTATGATCCTAACCCAAGCAAAAATCATGAAAAATGAGTCTATCTAAAGAGAGAAAAATTGACAGTGAATGTCATGTTTTCAAAAAGGAGTTGGGCAAACAAGTATTTCATCATCCCTGTTGGATGCAATGTCGTGTTACGGACCGGGGAAGCAGGAGCAGGGAGACAGAGAATTAGGGAATGAGGGATTTATTATAGGAAGTCACACTCAGGAACATAAGACGTCAGGTGTTTACATTGTTAACTGAACCCCCCCCCCCAAAGACACGCACTCCGGGCATGCCTAAAGGGACCGAGGAGACGAGACCGGGGACATCACAGCACCTATGAAAACAAAAGCGAGACCATCAATGAGGCACAAGGAACAGGACCAATACACGGAACAGGACGACAAGTGACAAACCATGGGGAATGAAGACAGACACAGGGGCACCAAAAAAGAAAACACAGGACCCGGGGACACTGGAGGAATGTCAACCGGAGGAAGGAAGGGACCAGGAGCGAAGAAAGGAGACACAGAGGGACAGAGAGCAAACACAGTGGGTACAAAACCAGGGGGCAAGGAAGGAAAAGGGCAGGAGAAAACAGGGAGCTGGAGAGTTTTCTGGAAGGTGGGAGCCACAGGGGCAGCAGGCAACCATGAGGCAGGAGCAAGAGGGGATGCTGAAGGGAGCGAGGAGGAAGGCGGACGGACAGACGGAGGAGGGAGGAGACAGGGACACTGGAGGAGGGAGATGCCATGGCAGGCAAAGGCATAGCAATAGCCGACGCAGGCGACCGAAGATCGTGGGACCCGCAGGTGACTAATGGGGCATCGGAGGTGGGACCGCAGCTGGCCAATGAGTTACTGCAGACGGGACCACAGGCGATCGCTGAGTCAGAGCCACGGGGACCGCAGGTGACCGCCGAGCAGGAGCCAAAGGACACACAGGTGACCGCCGAGCCAAAGCTAGGGGGACTGAAGGCAAGCTAGAGGGCAGGGCGGCTGTCCCTCTTCGGGACACCGAGAGACAAAGTCTTGAAGTTGGGATCTGCCACACTGGGGTGGTGGCTGGGGAGACCCACCAAAGGGGTCAAATGGGTCCAGGGGATCAGGGACCTCTTTGGGGATGTGAGCCGGGGCCATGGGAGCAGGGTTCGGAGAATTAGGGACCTCCTCATGGATGGGAACCGGGGGCATGGGAGCAGGGTCCAGGGATACTGGAGCCAGAGGGTCAGGAACTAGGGGGGCTGGAGCCAGAACCTTAGGACCAGGAACCATGGGGACTGGAGCAGGAACCTCAGGAGCAGGAACCACAGGGGCTGCAGCAGGAACCTCAGGAGCAGGAACCACGGGGACTGGAGCAGGATTTTTTAAGGAATCTCCGGCACGTCCTCCCATCTTCGTTTTCCTGATTTTTCTTCCCTGAGTCTGGGGCACTTCAGGTAGCTTTGACAATGGACCGAAAGGCAGTCTGCTGTCCAGAGCTGCCTGCCGCATTTTCAACTCTGCTACCCCTCTCCGTATCTGCCACACATTCTTCTGCACCTCTTCTGCCAGGTGTGCGTCCTCGGACAGCGACATCTCCTCCAGGATGTCCCTGTTCCAGTCAGCTAAACCCCTAGCCATGGTGTCGTCCCGGACCTTGGGCTGATTTAGCCAGTAAATTGCCTCGTTCACTGATCCTCGGTCAGGGGAGGCATCTTCCTTTTGAGTCCGGTCATTCTGTCGTGTCACGGTCTGGGGAAGTAGAAGTAGGGAGACAGAGAATTGGGGAATGAGGGATTTATTATAGAAAGTCACACTCAGGAACATAAGACGTCAGGCGTTTGCAACATTAATGACCAGACTGGGGAAACATACTCAAACGCAGACTTAAATACAACAGAATAATTAACAACGAGAAACAGCTGGCAACATGGAGAATCCACATGAGGTAGCGAGGGGGGTGTGGCACACAGGAGGATCGGACGAGCAGGTCATGACAGTAAGGCAGTGTGCCTTATGTCAAGAAAGTATTGCTGTCTTCAAGGGGAACAATATTGGAAGGCATTTCTCAAGTATGTATGCTAATTATGCTTACCTGTCTGTGCAAGTGAGGGAAGAACGCACGGCTACATTAGCTGCTAATTCACAGAGTCATAAGAATATTTCAGTCTGCGGCTTAGCAGAATGCAACTAAAGCCAGCTTCATTTTGTTGCGCAAGATTGGCAAACATAGCAGGCCTTTCTCAGAAGGAGAATTTTTGAAATGCTGTATGGTTGAAGTGGCTAGTATGGTTTGCCCAGAGAGAAAATCATACTTTGAAAATAGCTTTTCATAGCAAACAGTAACCCAGCGAGTGGAATTAACTGAAAAGGATCTGAGTGCACAGTTGTATGGAAAAATTATATATTTTGCAATTGCGTATGATACTTATCTTTATTTCAGGAATTAATGAGACCAATGAATCCCTGAAAGGTACAAAAAACCAGACAGGACCTATTCACCACTGTTTCTGCCTGCCTTCATGTTTTGAATTTGTCATGGGATAAATTAATCGGTGTCACTACAAAATTTTACGGGTAAAAACATAGGACTTTTGATAAGATTTAATTATAGGGTAAAAGATGTCTCTGCAGACACTGATGGGATTTTCTTGGATTGCAATTTTCATCGAGAGGTTCTTTGTAAATGATCAATATTCTGGGGCAACTAATGTTATTATCATAATTTTTTTTTGTAATAATTCACACCTCATTGGGACAGTGCGATGCTTGAAAGTGGTATAATCACAGACGTGAATCCACCATACAATAAAAACATGGATCTTATTAATTCGCGTTGTGTGCCATCTCTGGAGTATTGCAGCATGGCAGAAATTGTTCATTTCAACAGAGAAATGTCTCTCTAAAGAGTAGCATATGTGTTCTTTAAGTACATTTTAGAAAATATATCAGGAACAAAGGGATCTGTGTTTGAGGAAGAGAAAATAAAACAAATTAAAACTTCCTGGGCGTGTTCAAAGTTTCAAGAGCTTTCAAGTGCGTCTGTGTCATCAGAATGAAAGGAAATAAATCTGATATCAATATTAATGCACAGAGCTGCTAGGGATTTAATTCTATTCTTCTCTAAGCTACTGGGTGGGTGCATTCTTACTTATTTGTGTGTATGGGAGGGGTCTTTCACTGTCAAAAAACAGATGCCAATGCCGTTTTATAAAGTGACCAGGAAATAAATAAATATAAACATTCAAAAGCCGGATCCTATTTGAATTCAGCCTTCAAAGGCATCCTGACTTCAACGAATGTGACAGGCTTGCGGAGGTAAACTGACACAGCTGTGAGCCTTGGGAGCAAAGGAGTGGACCCAGCATAACAAAGATGAGAAAACAAGTTATGGCCAACAAGGGGACTGTTTGCTTGTATTGTTTTTTTTTCTGTTTAATTACACAGCTTCCCCAGTCCTCTGGGAATAGCCAGAAAGTCTTCTGTAATCATCTTTGACATTTCGCAGCAACTCTGAGCGATCAGGTGGACTGTCGCATGTTTGCTCTGAGAAGACAGAGCAGACAAAACACAGACGGCTTCATCGTCGGGACTCGACTGTGGCCTTCATGCTGTTTATTTACACCTGGAATGGGGTAGTTCTGCCAGAAGAGAACAAACCAGGCTTCCAGCAGAATCAGCGTGAGGGTGTCTTAATTCCAGATACTGTAACCATGTAACCAAAACACAAAGTAAAAATGTGTACCTACCGGAATAGGAAATGACTGACGTTTTCAGGGTGGATGAATAAAATCATTCAGTGAAGCAAAGGTCACAGAAGGAGGAAAAGAAACCAGTCTTTTCTCTATCTAATATCGCTCCAGTGTAATTCTACGAAAAATATAATGAAAGACACAAATTCATATCATACAATGGCACACTGTCTACTCAGCAGAAAGTATCTTTAAAGTCTGTGTAACAAAATTATACGGAACCAGATAAAAGATTTTTCCCCGCACAGTTGGGACAATGTACCCGCTGGGTACAGCAAGCTGCTGGTACCCCACCCGAAATGGACAGAGGATTTTCCACACAGAAAGTCCTGTAAATCCTTGTCCTTTCATCACAGAAATAAGACACCAGAAATTTATTTGCTGGTTAATGGCTGCTGGTCTCGCAGAATCATTGTCAATATGATCTACACGGCCGGCTCTGTCGGTCTATGCCTGATTCTCTCCCTGTGGGTTTGTATGAATTATCTACGCTCTTGGGCCCCCCTGTGCACACAGCGTAATGACTGTTTGTGGCCAATAGGGGGCTCCTGAAATTCGTGGTTTGAATGGTGGTAAATACTGCCTCTGGATGTTCATAGTCGGCCACTGATGTAATCCCCATGGTTATGCCAATTGTGGGATGGATGAGGTGTAACATTCCCCAAATTCCTCATATGAGTGAGACTAATAAACAAAGGCTGATCCCCTGAAAGCCAGAGTAGGGATGATAAAGTAGATATTTATCAGACAGAATGGCAGGAGAATATTAACTTGTACGATTATCTCATTGTATCTTCGTGTTACCTTGAGGTATAACATGAACATATATCTGCGATAACACCTGCATAAGGTGCCATTAACAGCATATAATGATCACCGGAACATTACTGGTTCAGCTCCCATAAAGGCTGGGCTTCTGTACTCTTGAGGAATGTTCTTAATCAGAACTTGATTAGTAAATATCTCATGTAAATGGGCAGAGAGGTTTAATTCTATCCTCAAACCATCAGCTGTCTGACAGTTTGGAGAACCCCACACTAATGGTAGTTAGGGCAGTGCTGTGGATCTTCACAAGAACATATAAAAATCACCTGTCTGGACCGGGCCCCTAGTCTGGAGGCCCCATAGGGGTTCGGATATGCATTTCTGCCCAAGAGCAGAAATGTGAAGTGGCTTCATACAGAGCGGCTGACCTTATCATTAGCCAATGACATACTTTGAATCATGAGTAACAAGGGAGGGTGCACTCCAAGGGCCAATAAGCTTTCACTTGGGGTAAGTGCCCTTGTGGCCCCGCCCCTATATACCCCCCTACTCGGAGTAACACAGACCCAGAGGATAGTTTCTTCTCTTCTGAAGAAGGGTCATTAAGGGCCTTATGTAAGGTCCATTCTGTGCATTTTCTGTGGCACCACAGGGTGCAGCTGCGCATTAAAAAATAATTCACATCTGGTTTATAGGGAATATGAAGGACATAGATTAGGAACATAAACTGGGAACATAAATGCATGATTAAACCCGGCTCCCCTTTCACACTCCAGCACCATAAAACATAACAAAGTTTGAGCTCAGGTCCTCGTGTTTCTGGTTGTTACAATTTGAACATTATTACCACAAAATTCTGTTTTTATTATATCATTAATGATGGTTACCCAGGACAGTCTGAAAGGCAGTGAAATACTTTGAAGACTGTTGTATTATATATAAACCTCCATTCAATATGCAACAAAGATTAATCTGAAGCAACAACTCAGAAATATCAGAAATAATATTATGTAACCCTAGTTTCCTGTTTAGCTCCATAGTGGGAATGAAAATAGCTTGGTGATTTAAGTCAGATTTAAATAAGACATACTTATTCCGTGGCATTGAAATCTCAGGCTAATGCACTTACACAAAGTGGTTTACTAACCTCCTTCCTATATTGCTCATTTGGTGGGCGGTGCTATTTATTTTATTTTTAAAGTTTAAGAACACTAGCTAAGCTGTTCTGCATTTAGCTTCCTGTCTTTCGTCCTCGAACTTAGGCCACATCTTGACATTTCTCGTGTATGTAATTCACTTTAAGGACTCTCCTGGTCCCTATGGTGTTCCGGAAACCTCCGTTGATTGATGGGTTCCTTTTATATTGGTACATGGCACCTGCTAACCCGTCTCTACATGCTTCCCAAAATTCACTTTCCCGTCAGCCAAGCGTTTGTAATATTCAACGTGACTCACAAACACATCGTCATGCTCTGTACAGAGAGCGTTTGATGTGGCCCATTCTACCATTAATCATAATGGCTTGAGTAGATATATTTATTAAACTGTTATATTTATGAATAATTATTATATAGCTTTTTTACCCAGTTCTCTTTCAGTGCCATCTCTGCTCAGTTTATTATATATCCAGTTATAGGTTCAAGTGATTATAAATTACATACTGAAATAATTAGAGATTATACAGTTTGGTGTATTTATTTAGACAAAATGTATTTACTCAGCTGTACAATATGACAGGACATTATTATTATTTCAGATATTAATATTAGATTTCTGTTTTTTTTTTGCTCGGACATTTCGTGTCCGTACTTCATCTGAAATGCACGTTGATCAGTCTGTCGTGATTAAATGCCCAGTGCAGTGGGAAGGAACGTGCCGAGACACTTTGTTGTTTTGTAAGTCACTTTCAATTTACTCTCACTGACTCTCAGTGGCACGGAAACAAACAAATAACAACAACAACAAATAAATAATATAAATATTCCGTCTGGGTTTTCAAAGGCAGAGTTCAGACGTGTTACACTTTGTGGCTCATTCTGTTTGATCGCCTGTCCCCACACCCACCTCTCTGCAGTCAGAAGGCAGAAGAAATTTATATAATACAACTAAATAAAATATAGCATACTTTATACAAATTAAACTGAATTCAGTTTAAACGACTAATGTTAATGTAGCTGTTTTTTACTGTCTTCGGTAGAACATACAAGACGTTTTGATCCCTCCAGTTGATGTGGTGGGTCGTAGATGAGATGGAGAAAAGGAGATAAGGAGTTGAAGGAAGATTTTTCCGCTGAGCACAAAATGTCGGCTTTGGAGGGACAGGCAAAGAGGGAGGGGGGACTTCAGAAGTAAGCAGCTGCGTTAGAGGCAGAGGGGGCACTGGTGGTAATTATCGCGAGCTGGCTGCTGGATTTATTTTTCCAGAAGCTGGACTGATCTTCTCTCCATCTCTGCTGGTGGCTGCTGCAGACTTCTGACAGCTTCCGCGACTGAATTATGTCTCAGAGACGGATTCACGGCAGGATGTCATCGACGCGCCCCCTCTGCCAGCCTCTCCTGGCATCAGAGTCGTCAAACTGTCACTGTGGCTCTTTATTCCCCTGTGATTTTTATTTAGGGAGTGTTTTTTTCGATCAGTCAATGCTCAGCTTTCAGGAATGAACCTTTCAGAGGATAAGTTAACCTGTGAAAATGTGCTATCCATCGATCCATCCATCTTCTGTGCCCCCTCTTCAGTCCTGGGCACTGTATGAATGAAACAAGGACCACACAGCGATTTACCCCCCAGACAGAAAGTTAGTCCATCATGCAGCACTGAAGCAGTTGCCGTTTCCTCTGAGCTGTTTTTATTTCGACTGCGGAGGGGATCAATGGAGAATGTGATGGAGCCCATCGATTGCCTGTTTGTTGCCAAAGAGTAGAAGGAGTGTTATATTGTTGACAATAAAATTATGTTCCGTAACTAAATCCATATTTACAAAATCTGTTGATTGCACAGTGTATAACATTGGCTAATGGCAAACTGAACAAAAGCAATGCTCATAGAGATGTTACCCAGCTCAGGAAACGTATGCATATATAAAATTCAGTCCAGTTTGTAAATACCATTTCTGTGGAATTGAGTTTTGGAAAATTTAACAAAAAATATCCATTGTCCTGAGCACTGAGTGAATTTTGGTTCCTGATACTTTAGCATATTACGAGGAAGTCTGACTTTAGGTCATTGGTGGTCTCATCTCAAAAACAACAAAATCTGAGTTTTGGAAATTTGCTCTTCAGTTTAGATTCACCAAGAGAATGTCTGAGTGAAGCTGGAGTAGCCAGAAGAAACCTACACGACACAGGGAGAACTTGTCTGCTCCACATACACAGCGAGGGCAGGACTCGAACCCCCAAGCCCTGCAGCGTGAGCTAACAGCGCCACCCAGAGGGTCACACCAGATCTATACACCAGTATATGTTCTGTGTATTTTCAATATATGACACATATCAATATGAAAGACAGTTGTTAAATCCATATTTCAGTTACTATATTTGTGCAATAGAGGGCTCTTTTGTTATATGGAAAGGCAAGTATGTCAAAGTGCTTTTAAAGTAATGAATATCAGTGAAAGGAACCAGACAGATGGATACTGTCTCTTTTACCATCCATTGGCCTATTAATCCCGGGAATGAAAGACTCTGCGGGATAGTGGGGGCTTTTTCAAGCCCAGATAAACGGACATGTTATAATATAAAATCATGGAGATGTGTGCCAACTGTTTCTTCACAATGACAACATTCGTTCAGGGGCCATTTGTTTGTTCTCTCGCAAATGAGCGTGAGTACAGGAACCTTCAGTCTGTCATTACCGGTTCCACTCAGCCTCTCTCACTTAAATGGTCTGATAAAACAAAATATTTTGGCCCCTTTGCCCCGTAAACTAGATTAAGTCACGTGTTACATGCCGTTACATGCTAATGGTGGAGAATCACGTCTAGCTTGAAAAAAGGGTCCTTGTAATGATGGAAAAGTTCCGGAAAAGTGGCAATTCGGGTGCTTTACATAAATTAGCGAAAGAGGACGTGCTGGAGATTTACAGAAGGTGCAGCCAGGGATGTATGTCAAGAAACAAAGCCAGTGGGTGAGTTTTTAGTTTTAGTGTTTGTCGTAGGTAACATCTCACACTAAGGAGTAGATGTTGCACTTCACTTCTGAGTTTAAAGGCACAGATAAAGAAAATGCTAACAAGCTAACACAGAAACGTATTGCAACTAGCTCTGCCCATTTAATCCAATCATTACCTTTGTAGCTCTTCATTAATTAGATGTGACACTGGTGAGACTTTCTCACTGGCTCCTGCTGTTAACTTGTCCCGCCTACATGAAACCGTTGCCCAGATAAATTACCAAACATGCATGACAATAGCAATTTCTTTATCCCCTTTTACACTGTTTTGGATTTAAAACAGCATTGTCTGAATACATTGTCTGATTCACAATTAAAACCAATCGGATGTCGATCTGGGAATTTAACTGGAAGCATAGCATGGAGGCCTAAACATCAAGCTACTCCCAGAGTGTCATTAGTTTATTGTTATTATTTTTCTAATCATTCGCACAAGCAAGACCATACACTGTAGATTTTCTCGAGGGGACCACATTTACATTTAAAGAGGAAACTATAAATATTGCTCTCGGCACTTAAGAAGGGAGACTGGGGATTATTTCAAATAAAAATTGAGTACAAAATCTAAATAAATGGAGCAGATGCACTCATAAATTACCTGTAAGGGTCTACTGATCAGTCTCTCGACATTGACTATTGTCATGGTCACATAATCCAATGTCTTTATTCAGGGGTATGAAATTACATTCATTTCTATTTTGAGAGTGAATTCTTTTACATAAAACAGATATATTACCTTGTTGTTTGTCATAGTGTTTTATTGCCTGCAGGGGGATTTGAGCAGACAGTTGATGAAATGGGCACTGTGATTGACTAGTGTTGTCACAATGTTATGACCTCGATATCAATACCACTTTAAGTATCACGATATCGGAGCTGCAAGGATAGCAGTTCAGCGAAAGAGTTAAATATTGTGCACTTAAGATTTTCCTGAGATGTTTATCTCAAATGCATTTTAATTGTTACTCTTTTAATTTTAATACATTAAGCCTCACTCTAATCTAGCACATACCCTAATATTGCCAAGCATTACATTATAATCGCTCTGATTTATTCAGTTACAAGGATAAAGATAATATGTTCAATTTAATTCAGAAAGGGCATATTCACCCCCATTTGTTGTACACTTCCACCTTGTTGTTATTAAAAATGCACACAAGATAGGCGGAGCACTGCGTGTATGGAGATGGGGGATCAGTATGGATGCAATTTGTTTTATGGATTTTGAGGTAATCACCATTACTCTCCACTGTATTTAAAAAATTAAAAAAGAATAATAATATGTCTTCCATTCATCTGCTCATTAAACACATAAGATAAATTCCTGCACAGTGCAGTATGCTTGATTATCTAACTGCTTAAAACACAGCGTAGCATAATAACCTGTGGGTACAGATGCTATGTTTGATATTGTTAGCAGGGCCTTTATTGTCACGATCGGTAGCGGTGCATGGGACGGGGGAAGCAGGAGAGGGACGCGAAAGACTGGGGAATATGGGATTTAATGAAACAAGGGAGCAGAGACATAAAATAGGCACAGATAGGCGACATTATACAACTAGACTTCAATAGCAGACCTAGGGAAACGGACTCGAACACAGACTAAAATACACAGGACTAATCAGAAATAACAAGACACAGCTGGTCACCATCACATGAGGTTAATGAGGGGGCGTGGCACACAGGAGGATCGAACAAGCAGGTCATGACATTGATGCTATACGATTTTGCTATAAGGTAACATGTAAGCAACTGACTTGAAACTATGAGGACCCAATCTCCTGTCCTGCTGATGACCGGAGCGAGAGTCGTAGAGACCTTCAGGAAGGACACACATGTTCATCACACTTTGGGATTTACCAACCCTGACTCTGCTGATCCTTCCGTAGTAAAGCTGGTGTTTTCACCAGATCTGGACTTATGGCGATATTTGGGATTTACACTTACAGCAAGGTTGATTAATGAATCAAACGCACCATCAGCTGTAAACATGCTCCTCTGTTACTCATAATTTGTTTCAAGTCTGTTGACCTGATATAGATCACCTTCTCACCGACAATTATCACGGATTTAAGAATACATACCTCCTCTTCCAAGCACCAAACTTAACCCTTAAGGAGACTCTCTTTGCTAACTGCTGAATTTGTAACGACTAGTCGCAATGCCGATGTTCCGTATATTTATTTTGTCGTGATATCGATTTTTATGTTGCTGTTGATTTTGAATTCCTATAATTTACGTTCTGATCCAAAAGGGTGACAATAGAAAACCTGGAACACACAGTGTGACAGGAGGTCAAGGCCACACAGGAGGACGGGGAAGGATCAGAATGCCACATGTCAAAATCGTATGATTATTAACCTAGATGCCTCACCCTGTTTTCAGTGTATGAAGCTTTAAAAGCAGCTCTGAGAGGGGCTTCAGTATTGTGAAATGAATGATGGGCAGCCAATGACAAGGCCTAACTTGAAATCTCAATAGCGCCCCCTATCTGCCAGAACAAAAACACATCATCAATGATGTGAGGACTCGCAAAAGCACATACTCACATTGATGCAATTTGAGTCTGTTACTAACCCTTGAGTGAACTTGTAAGCGGAAGTCACTTTACACTATGGTAACCATGGATATAGTACTCGTGTTCTTGTAGTTGGAAGTCTGTTATTCTATATAATGACATGACTCATTAATTAAAAACAACAGCTCTGCATATTATGAAAATAATAAAGCATAATTGCAATGACACACATTTTACAGAACCTTCATAAAGGTAAGAATTTTAATTGGGATATAATTAGCGCTCACATTTTCGGTTTTACATTATAATTACGCATAACAATCGCTTTGTCTAATAACAGCAGCCTTCGCAGGAAGATTAAAATGACATAAATTGGCACAGAAGGCAATCGGGGAGTGCAGAGGAACAAAGCTGACTGATCCTTTATAATATTGTATTTGTTAGAAGCGTTTATTAATCATATCTGATATGTCACATTGTTTTTGTTAATAAAACAAATCGTGACTTTGCACACTGCAAGTTCTTCCATGTCTAAAAAACTTGACAGAAAAAACACAAAACAAACCACTAAGGGTTCACACAGAATTAACTGGGCTCATTTTCCCAGTTAAGTCATTTATTTCTGGGATTTTTTTCTTTTTTTAATTTATCCTTCATATTTCATTTGCCCCAAGTTAGCACATATTATAACATGCCAAAAACAATTGCGTACTTTGCCAGATAACATCAAACTTTACAAGTGAGCCTGGCAATCTCACTCAGACAGGGTTGCCTAGAAACGCTGATGGTGGAGGTGGAGCAGTGGTCTGTAGCCACTGTCTAGCTAAAAATTTCAGTTCTGGGC
>JAODJX010000083.1:20740067-20750632 GCA_026776945.1 Isichthys henryi
TATATAACTGGAGAGGCTAGCATCCTGATCCGTTTAAAAAACGCTCCTGTGAAACGGTACCAAGGTGCAGTAGAGGCTTGGACACCCTGGAAAATATAGGGGGCCCAGCACTTTAATGGGCAAACATATAGAATACCCTTACCTTTCTGGCCTTGGCAGTCCCTGTGGAATTTGATATGACCACGTAGCCCATAAGAGTAAGAAGTAATGTACTGTGGTAACTCATAACTAGACATGGCCAAACCCTCCAAAGACCTCACTAAGCTTTATGTTGCATTTATTCAGCAGACCCTAGGGGCTGCACAGACTAATCAGTTCTGTCAATGACGCTTTAAGCTTGACATTCACTAGCTGCTGATGATTAAGACATTAACATATGGAAGCCCTGAAGGGCAAAACAGGCTAGCAAGTTTGAAAACATGCCAGCAATTAATGAGAAAACAAATGGGTCTAAAATACCAGCAAATATGAAAACACTAGAACATTAGCAGGACTGCAAAAGGAAAGGGTATGTACCTACTGATAATCACATGCTAGTTACTGATTGGACAAGAAACCTGCCAATCAGCCGACAGTTGTAACTATAGTTACTCTAAAGGTACGTTTTTAGGAACTTTTAACTTGCCCTGTTTTTTCTGTATCTCAACAAACAAACAAACAAAATAGCGAGGATATGCCATGCCGTAAATGTCAGTTTTTACATTTGAGTGCGAATTTTCTCGCACTAATTAAGCAGCCAGTACCGACAAACCGGTTAACGATGGCTTCATTCTTGGTGGCAGTTGGAGGTTTGCTCCGTATTGTGCCTTAAAATATGGGTCAATGAGAAATCTCTTGAATCACAATCACTTCATCCACATGCATCATAGAACTCAGTGAAAGTGAAATTCTTCTCACAGTTACAGGAGAGGGAAGAGGTGCATGGGGGGTCAATAAAACAAAGCAGTATAAACTCTGCAATAAGAGATGGGACAGTGCAATGTGGGGAGAGGAACAATATTCAGTACAAGTAAGTTTGTGCAGCTTAAGCAAAGTGATAAAAGTGCAAAGAAATATCCAAACAATACACTCAAATGTGTGAATATCTCCGTCTTTCTTGGTAAGGTTTTCCTAGGAGTAATGGACGTTCTCTGGTGCTGGTTGACCTAGAGACTAATTATATGAACACAACAGCAAATTAATCCACCTTGAAGCAAATGAATTGATCTGTAATTTGTGCAATCAAACCGGATTTGTTGTGACAGCAATGAAAACAGGCATAGCACCATAACATTTACATTACAGCCCAGAGCAACTTAGTGCCTTAACAATGCCTTTACATGATGACTTTAACATAATGATAATGCATAATAGTAAACTATGAGTAAGAAAATGATTTATACTTGTACCTCTGAATATGCCAAAATGCCACCTTATAGCAAAAAACACATAAGCTAAAAATGTACTACTAATATATAGAAAAGAACACATATTAAATAAATAAAAAGATAAAGTGTGAATTTACTCACAGGTGTCTGTTTCCTTTATGCCACAATGTTTGAAGATCATTCACGATATCTGCATTATTTACAGCGGGAGGCTCACAGTCATAAAAGTCTTTCGCTTTTAATGTGTATGGTCAGATTTTATAACATCAGTTTCCTCTTTGTGTTTTCGTATTTACTGGTGTGTTTTCGCCCTTCGGGGCTTCCATACTAAGAACATGGATGCCTTGAGGAATACCATGCACAGAAAGTTTTGGGAAAAGAAGTAGTGGGGCAAAACAATGAGCAGATGCAATTATTTTTGTACCTCAGTTACATTTATGGCATCAATGAACACCCTTTTGCTTACATCTTTATATTTCTGCATTGGAAAATTCAATTAATATCCAATATACTAATCTAATATCACCAGTGCTCCTGGTGAAAGTTGCCGGTGCTTATTAGTGGAATAATGTTGCATAGTTATTTAGCCTGTGGAAAACAAAATATCAATGTATTGGCCAGATTTAATAATTAATTATAAATATGTTGCAGGTTGGGGCGGTATGGTGGTGCAGTGGTTAGCACTGTTGCCTCACACCTCTGGGACCCGGGTTCGAGGGTCCGCCTGGGTCACATGTGTGTGGAGTTTGCATGTTCTCCCCATGTCGTCGTGGGGTTTCCTCCGGGTACTCCGGTTTCCCCCCACAGTCCAAAAACATGATGAGGCTAATTGGAGTTGCTAAATTGCCAAGTAGGTGTGCATGTGTGAGTGTATGGTGTGTGAGTGTGCCCTGCGATGGGCTGGAACTGGGAACCAGGAAATAGGTTCTTGAACTTTGATGGGAAAACACTTTATGACGGTGAAGAGCAGGCTTATAGGGTGGAACTTATGTGAGTTTTGTTTTGCTCCCCAAGGGTTATAAAACATTTCAGTCTTTCTTCTTCTGCGTTTCAATGGAAGTTGTAGGATACAAGTGTTACTGTTGCATAAATTGCTGCTGTTGAGCTAAATCCTGTTGTTATTTCTACTCGTTTCTGTTCTGCGTAAAAGATACGCAGCTGTGTGAGCTGTATTTTGTCAGCATATGCAGTAAGTTTTGCAAATACAGTTTGCCACTTGTCGAAAAGCATTCCCTTCTACTCTGACTTAATTAATGATGTCATCAGCAATTATACGACATTGACTCGACTCTCATAACATAACTGTACACTTAAAGAAAGTCACACTACCACTAGTTCACACTTTAATCCAAAGCTACTTACAGTTAGGAAAGCAGGGTCAGGGGTTTAGTACAACCGTTTAGTGCAACGGTGATGTCACTCTGCCGACCAGTTTCTGAACCAGCAACTGTCTAATCAGACGCACCCCCCTCCCCAAAAAAAAAAAACATGTAACAGACAACTGATTACGGGATGATTTTAAATTCACATTTAATAGGCAATTGACAATGGTTTGGATTGTAATACTACAAATGAAGACTTTATACCGTACGTAAGAACAAAGACTTGGGGTCTTAGACAGTAAAACTTTACACTTACCAGTAGTTTAAGTTAAGTTTTGACTTTATTTAGCTAGAGTTACTCATGTGGACCGAAGGTTTGCTTTTGTCTTGCTCGTAACTGGGAAGTATCCTCTCTGGTCAACATCTTTGTTGAGATGTCACATACTACATATAACATTATGTGTGTATTGATAGACGTGGTCACAGTCCACTGAGATCCATGAAGGGCTCCTCACTACTGACCACTTTCCATGACCTTATGTGTTATAGAAACACACTGGAAATGCTTCAGAGGAAGTGACAGAAATAGATTCTCAATGTCTTCCTCTGACAGAGCAGGAAAAACACACACACTCCATGGTCAATTTTCAAAATCTCTGAGCTCGTTTGAGCTTCACTTATAGGCAGAGACCCAAGCCGTGTCACAAGGTTGTCGGTTTGTAACTCCTACATTCTTATAAAAGCATACAGGCCGTGACACTTGCCTTTAGGAGCGAGGCTGTTATTGGGGTTAACAATCCAGCCAGGAGAAATAAAAATAAAAGAGTCGCTTTGTGAGAAGGGATTCAAAATGAACAAAATGTGTAGGATCAGACATCAAGAGCTGGACAAATGTTCTCGAGTAAGAGAAAAGTCCAGCTGGAAAAGAACCCACACCCACTCCTCTTACAGGGATGTGTTCTGAATGCTGCATGTATACAGGTAGCTCTAAGTTTATGTAAATCCGGCTGATGTAAATCTCCTGACCAGAGCATTTCCTGAGGATGGCTGTATTCACCTGGTTATTGCTGTGTGTTTGTATTTTACTGTGTGATATGAAAGGCTGTAGGTTGGAGAGACACTGAGACACTGAGGCCAATTATACCCAAGGTCGTCTGTTTTGGATGGTACACAGCATAGACTTCTTTGGACGTACGGGCAGTTCTCGACTTAAATAAATCGTAAACATTAACAGAAAAAGGAAACAGACACCAGTAAGTAAATTCACACTTTATCTTTTCATTTATTTAATATGTGTTCTTTTCTATATATTAGTAGTATATTTTTAGCTTATGTGTTTTTTGCTATAAGGTGTCCTAAATGCTATGGGGAGGTCAATCCAACTTACGTACAATTTGACATCAGTAGAGAGCTGTTTGTGAAAATTATCCCATGTAGATAAATCATAACTGTTGTAAACACATGCTCTCAGACACGGTGGACTATGCAAGAGGCTTTAATCTTAAAATAGGAAAAACAGATAGACAGCCGGCAGTTGCATATAGAATTAGAATTTAGTGATCAGTGGTCATTGTTAACACACCACAGCACACAGTGCGCAACAACGAAATGTGTCCACTGCATTTAACCCATATGTGACAATGTGACATAGCAGGGGGTAGCTAATTCAGCACCCAGGGAGCAGTGCTTGGGCGGCGGTACCTTGCTCAGGGTACCTCAGTGTTGCCTTGCTGGTCGGGGATTCAAACCTGCAATATTTCAATTACAAGGGCGCTTCCCTAGCCATCAAGCCACCACTGCCCACAAAATACAAACACCTTAGCTGAGGATGGTTATATATATATAAAGGACTGGGTTGGAAGCCGGGGTGGTTGGGAACAGATGAATGGACACAGGATCCATTGGTCCAGAGGTCTCCGTGGAGACATGTGCAGGACAATACCAGACTGGTTTGAGGAATGACACGAGGTACAAGGGAGCGATACAATACATCCAGGGCAAATGCAGGGTTACGTTCAGCAGGGGTGAGCTCCTTTGAGAAGAAGGCACAGGCATATATCTCCCTGGTATCTAGCTGGTGCTGGGACAGAAGGTCTACCTCCAAAGCCTTTACCCTGACGACAAAGGGAAGCAAGGGGTCAGGCTGCTGGAGGACAGGGACAGAGCAAAATAGGTACTATAGATGTCACAGGGACGGAGATGACCTCGAGATTCCAATTAAGTTTGGTTCAGCAGGCCCACAACAGGTCAGTGAGAGGTGAGGCGACCGAGCTGAAGCTCTAAATGAACTGTTGGTAAAAGTTATCGAACCCCCAGGAAACACTGGAGCTCTTTCAGGGCTCTTTTAGAGTGGTTGCACCACAGATGCCAGGTGTTGGTAGTTTCTTGAAGTACCAAAAATAAGGTAACTGGTGTGATGGGAAAGCGCCCTTTAATGAAAATGCAGAATTATGGGCTGATGGAGACCCTCTGGGGAAAAGTAGGAGTGCTTGTTTTGATCCAGCTGATGTAATACAATGCAGAATAACCATTATAATTTAGAAATGTGACCACGAGTATACTATATTGCCAAAAGTATTGGGAATCCCCATTCCCTCGCTTCTAAATATTCCATGGTCAACTTAGTGGCAATATAGCAAAGAGGAAGCAATTGGGAACAACAGAAACTCAGCCATGAAGTGGTAGGTCACGTAAAATCACAGAGTGGGGACAACGCATTCTGAGGAACGCAGTGTGCAGAAGTCGCCAACTGTCTGCAGAGTCAATAGTTACAGACCTGCAACTTCATGTGGGCTTCAGATTAGCTCATGAACAGTACATAGAGAATGGGTTTCCATAGCCGAGCAGCTGCATCCAAGCCTTACATCACCAAGTGCAATGCAAAGCGTCGGATGCAGTGGTGTAAAGCACAACAACACTGGACCTAGAGCAGTGATAGACATGTTCTCTGGAGTGACGAATAACGCTTCTCGATCTGGCAATCCAGCGGACATATCTGGGTTTGGTTGTTTCCAGGAGATCGGTACTTGTCTGACTGCATTTTGCCAAGTATAAAGTTTGGTGGAGAGGTGATTATGGTGTGGGGTTGTTTTTCAGTGGTTGGGCTTGGCCCCTTAGGTCCAGTGGAAGAATTCTTAATGCTGCAGCATTCAAAGCCATTTTGGACAATATCATGCTCCCAACTTTGTGGGAACAGTCTGGGGATGGTCCCTTCCTGTTCCAATATGACTACACCCCAGTGCACAAAGCAAGGTCCATAAGGACATGGATGAGTGAGTCTGGTGTGGAGGAATTTCACTGGCCTGCATAGAGCTCTGACCTCAACCTGACAGAACACCTTTGGGATGAATTAGAGCGGAGACTTAGAGCCAGGCCTTCTCAGTGCCAACATCAGTGCCTGACCTCACAAATGCACTTCTGGAAGAATGTTCAAAAATTTCCATAAACACACTCCTACGCCTTGTGGAAAGGCTTTCCAGAAGAATTGAAGCTGTTATAGCTGCAAAGGGTGGGCCAACTCCGTATTAAAGCCTATGTATTAACCCTCTGGGGTCTAGGTAGGGAACACACTTTCACTGACTGGGGCATGATCACACATTTCTTTCAATATCATAAACTTAATTCATGGCAATAAATTTTTTCTTATATATTTGTTTTGCCATTACACTCATTTTAATCTTAGTCTACTTTGCAAATTATCAAATTTATGTGAAGTTTGTAATTTGACATCAAAGTATAGTCATTGCAAAATGCAGTTTGGAACACTTACAGAAACATTATAAAAGTACATAGTAAGCAATGGTGGCAGTTTGTTTTGATCCCAGATATCTGATCACCAAAGTCTTGGCTACATGAAGATGACTAAATGGTGTAGTTGCAACATTCAGTTGGATAAATAAATAAGAAAAACTGAACTCATGTCACTATTTCTGGCTCCTTTCATTGAATATGTAGCAACTTTCATTTGTATGAATGAGCCTGGGCCACACCCCCACCCCCTTTTATGGCACTTATGGGGATGTATCTGGATCACGTTTCACCATTGCGTTGTTCATCAAATTACCATGCGAATGCGATTAGAATACGCGGAAATGTGGCTATTTAGAATGCGAATAGCGATCTTCAGATGAAGGCGGCACTACACACCCCAGATGCAAGTAAAACAATGGACAATGGTCGTTTTCAAAAGACGACTATGTTTCTTTAATGTTTCTGCAATACGATGTCAGCGAGTTATGAACTGAAATACACGAGAAACATACACGGCATCGCCGACGATGCACTCGACTCCAGAGGGTTAACATACCAGGGAGCGTTGGACAGATGAACAAGACACAAAACATTGCCCTGGGTGCAAAGAAGTCCTTTCCTTTTTATATTCACCCTCATCCCTAACCCTAACCCTTTCTTCAGCTGCCCACGCTTAAACACTTTAATACTTCCAACAATTGACGTTTTGAAAAGAAGACAGATTAAGGATTTAGTTATCTTTTTTTTTTCATGTTTCTACAATAAGATTTCAGCGAGTTAGATACATGGCATCACCGAAAATGCCGTCGACCTCAGAGGTTTAAGAATGGGATATTATTAAAGTGGGGCGGCATGGTGGTGCAGTGGTTAGCACTGTCGCCTCACACCTCTGGGACCCAGGTTCAAATCCCCCCCTGGGTCACATGTGTGCGGAGTTTGCATGTTCTCCCCATGTCGTCGTGGGGTTTCGTCCGGGTACTCCGGTTTCCCCCCACAGTCCCAAAAACATGCTGAGGCTAATTGGAGTTGCTAAATTGCCCTTAGGTGTGCATGCGTGAGTGACTGGTGTGTAAGTGTGCCCTGCGATGGGCTGGCCCCCCATCCAGGGTTGTTTCCTGCCTCGTGCCCATTGCTTCCGGGATAGTCTCCGGACCCCCCGCGACCCAGTATGGATAAGCGGTTTGGAAAATGGATGGATGTTATTAAAGTCCATGTGTGTGTAAAGGCAGGTGTCCCAATATGCTTGCCAATATAGTGTATCTTCTCGAGAACTTTTTACAAAAATGGTAAAAGCCTGCCTAGCCGCCACAGAGCAGCTGCCGCTAGCGGCTTATCACTTCCGGTTGACACTCCTGGCTAAGACACTCGGTGGCCAGATCCGTGTGGGATGCTATCCCACAGGTCGCGGGGGCTCTTAAAGGGACAATGTCTGCTTTTCTAGCACTGACCCTGGCGGCGCTTATTGATGTCCCTGACCCGCCTGTTCTACCTGTGACTGTCTTGCCTGTCCTGCCTGTCCCATCACCACCTGATGTGCTTGTCTCACCGGCGCCTGATGTTCCTGTGTCTCCAGTAGCTTCGCACCCCGTGGTTTCTCTGCCCGCTGCTCTGCCCGAGGCTCCTGCGACGCCTCTGCCCGCTGCTCTGCCCGAGGCTCCTGCGATGCCTCTGCCCAGAGGTCCCGGCGCCTCCTTCTGCTCCGCCCGAGTACAAGGCGCCACTTCCTCCTCCTGCTCCGTTCATCTCTGCTGCGCCTGGTCCCGGCTCCACCCTTGCCTCACGCTCCAGCCCAAGCTCCGCTTGCACCCGAGGTCCCGGCCCTGGCTCCGCCCCTCCCAGTTCCTGACCCTGCTCCTGTGGCCCCTGTCCCCAAGGAGGTCCTTCACTGCTGGACCATTGCTCCTCCTCCCTTAGTGAAGAAGGAGGAGGAGTTCGAATGGGACCCCTCGGGAATCTCCATGATATCCCCAATGACTCCCCCTGTGACTCCTCCACCGCAGGGGAGATCCCAACCAGGCCCCCAACTTTCAGTCTCTCGACAGAGGAGGGGACACCTGCAGAGGGGTCGGGTTTTGCCCGCCGTGCCCCCTGGCTCGCCCTCTGTCTCCCTGGCTGTTGCTTCAGGGGTGCCTGCGGGTCCTCCAGCTCCTGCTCAGTGGTCACCTGCGGGTCCCCCTTCGTGGACTTGTCTCCCGCCTTCGGTCCTGCCTCCTACACCTCATCGGTCACCTGCGGGTCCCCCTTCGTGGACTTGTCTCCCGCCTTCGGTCCTGCCTCCTACACCTCATCGGTCGCCTGGGGGTTCCCCCGCTTCAGCTCATCAGTCGCCTTCGGGTCCCCTCCCTACGGGTCGTCGGTGGATGCTGCCTTCGCCTGCTGTGGCTACGCTGTTGCCTGCTGTGGCTTCTCCTCCCTCCTTGCCTTTGCTCGGATCCCTTCCCACTTCCTCCCCTGGTGCCCCCTCCGACTTCCTCCTCGCCTCCTTCATCTGTCCCTTCGGCTTCCTCCTCGCTCCCTCCGAGGTCCCCTCCTGCTCCGCTTTGCCCCCCGACTTTTCCTGTCTGGCCTCCTGTCTTTGCTCTTCGTCCCTCTGTGCCTCCCGTGTTCACTCCTAGTCCTTTTGTTCCTCCATTCCCTCCCGGTCCTTTAGATGAAGACACGGCTCGCCTTGCCTGTTTCCCCGCTCGCCTGAAACGCATGCCCTGATAACAAGCACCTTTTCTGCTTCGGCAGATGTATTGCCGAAAGCAGAGAATCTGTTGCTAAGCACAACCACCAATTAGCATGCAGGAGCTTTCAGCTTAGAGCTCCTAGAGCCACATCTTGCGTGTGCTGGCTGCTGGAGTCAGACTGGAGACAGTCAAGGCAGAAGGAGCAACTGCCAGATCTAAACAGGATGTGTGCTCTGATTGAGCTGTATCTATAAGTCCCTCGATCTGTTTAATCTCCACTAAGGGGCTAATGTACTCCTCCAATAGACGAATTCTGTCCTCCTGCTCTACAATAACTAAATACTTCTGGCACACTATACTGCCAGGAGTGTCAGAAGAACAGTCTACCCTATACATGCCACAGGAGCTACAGAACACAGGCATTGAAGACATGGCCCTTACCCTTTTTACTTCAAGTGAAGATCATCTGTGGCTAGCGATGGTGATTAATCCTAGAGTTTGGAGATTAGCAGATTATTTAATTTATGGAGATTTTTCATTATGATATCTTTACTCTAGTTATTATTTTGGTGATATCTATAGTTTAATGTTTGCGCGCTATCAACCAGTTTACTTCTCACGATTTTAGCAACTGAAAAGATTCAGACATGGGCAAGCACGTAGGAGAGGTCCAATGCGGAAGGGATGAAGCTGGGAATGGAGCAAAAACGAACAGACAGGGTGAATCAGGGCTAGACTGAAGACACAGGTTAGTACAGGTTAATACAGGTTAGTACGCTTGTTAGTCACATGCATACACTCAACAATACTTTGCATGGAATACTGGACAAAACTGGGTTAAAACCTACTTGATTTTATTTGACTTGATTAAAACGAGGTCAGACCAGGCCTTTATAATCAGGTGTGATAGCAGTGACCAAATTCACATAGGGGGAGGCCGTAACAATAACAACAAACCATGTAGTTCTCCATTCAGACTCATTCTTTGGGTTTTCGGTCCTATATGTTTCCCGCTGATATATCACAAGGGTCTTCCGGCTGGATTGAAATCAGCAGTCTGGTTGTACCTCGCACATGTGTCATCTGTGTTATGATTATATGTTACTGTATGAATGGAAATTACAGATTAATGAGCATGCAGGGAGTCAGATGCAACGATGTGTAGGTTTGTGGGGCTGGTGGCTCAAGAGGGTGCTGTTGTTCCCTCCTGCTCCCTTCATCTGGTGGCCGGTAACAATTTACAGCTGTTAATAGCCATTCCCGGGCTAATAGTTTCCAATTCTCACCTCAGATTTATCTTTCGTTGGGAGATGAGATGTTGTTGCCCCGTGCATGTGGTAGTGGTGCACAGTCGACCTCTCCGTGGGGGATCGGGGGCTGTGGGGGGGTACATCACTGGACTGGAGGAGTGACATTGGGCTTTGGTGGGAAAAAAAAGAGAAACAAAATCCCAG
>JAODJX010000083.1:20859965-20878158 GCA_026776945.1 Isichthys henryi
GGCGCTCTCTGGGCCCGTCCACTGAGGGGGCGCTCTCTGGGTCTGTTGAATGAGGGGGCGCTCTCTGGGCCTGTCCACTGAGGGGGCGCTCTCTTGTCCTGTCCAATGAGGGGGCGCTCTCTGGTCCTGTCCACTGAGGGGGCGCTCTCTGGGCCTGTCCACTGAGGGGGCGCTCTCTTGTCCTGTCCAATGAGGGGGCGCTCTCTGGGCCAGTCCACTGAGGGGGCGCTCTCTTGTCCTGTCCAATGTGGGGGCGCTCTCTGGGTCTGTCCACTGAGGGGGCGCTCTCTGTGCCTGTCCACTGAGGGGGCGCTCTCTGGGCCTTTCCAATGAGGGGACGCTCTCTGGGCCTGTCCACTGAGGGAGCGCTCTCTTGTCCTGTCCAATGAGGGGGCACTCTCTGGGTCTGTCCACTAAGGGGGTGCTCTCTGGGCCTGTCCAATGAGGGGTTCTCTCTGGGCCTGTCCACTGAGGGAGCGCTCTCTTGTCCTGTCCAATGATTGGGTGCTCTCTGGGTCTGTCCAATGAGGGGGCACTCTCTGGTCCTGTCCACTGCGGGGGTGCTCTCTGGGCTCGTCCACTGACGGGGCGCTCTCTGGATCTGTTGAATGAGGGGGCGCTCTCTGGGCCTGTCCACTGAGGGAGCGCTCTCTTGTTCTGTCCAATGAGGGGGCGCTCTCTGGTCCTGTCCACTGAGGGGGCGCTCTCTGGGTCTGTTGAATGAGGGGGCGCTCTCTGGGCCTGTCCACTGAGGGGAAGCTCTCTTGTCCTGTCCAATTAGGGGGCGCTCTATGGGTCTGTCCACTGAGGGGGCGCTCTCTGGGGTTGCGAATATACCTTGCTGCCAATAATAGGTTGAGAAATGTCATGACTCCCGTCTCTACTGACACTCTCTGATCAGAAAGCCAGAACTCCCAACCAACATCTGCACCAAATGTTCAGTGATCTGAATGTGGGGTGTGCTTCTGCTGGGAGGGATTCTAGGTTTTTTTTAGGTGGGGGGCATAAGAGGGGCCAAATTCATACAGAGGGACTGCCAATGATATGTTTTGAGTTGGTGAGTGACAGGGAAGGAGGCACTCCAGGGGCCAATCAGCTTTCAGCTGGGGCGCAGTGCACCTGTGGCCCCGCCCCTGTATACATACCCAACTTTTTAATGTTTAACATTATCTGTGCCATTGTTAAGATTGATAGTAGCTGAGCAATTCCTCTCAAGGCAGACCCCCTCACAGCCCACCTATGCCCATTCCAATGTTGTACCGCACACAGTCGATGTACACCCACATCCTGTTAGCTATTAGCTAATTCCCATTATCGATTTCCCCCACTCAGAACAAGAGGGGGGCTTCTCCATGGGTGGGGATGGGGGGAGGTGGGAGGGTGATGAGTAGAGCATGGCTTTGCTGTGTGGAAGTCCTAGGGGCATCATGGGCAGGACCGAGATGGAGACTGTGGCTCCGCTCCCATCCAAAGCCTTCAGCTTTGTAGAAAAGTATCAGGCAGCTCAAAGAGTTCCCGAGGTAGGAATGTCATGATGGATGTGGGAGAGGGACGTCTTCCGGTATCCACTGAATTAGAGGGCGACCATATCGATAATCGTTGTGATTATTCACTGCTCGGGCTTTGACAGGGGAGGGGGGCAGCCATAGAGGGGGTCAATGAGGCGTGACACTCCGTGTGGAACCTGGTTCAGTCCGAATGGAGTGGCACTTATAACAGCTGTGGCGACCAGGAACTCTGTCACCATCGTAGCACATTGTCGGTGTGACTCAGACTCTCATCCCACCTCACTCTCCATGTCCTGTTGGCTGCAACAAATGTAAATACTTCTCTGCAGATCACAGTCATGATGCCAGGAGTTTCTGTCAAAAATGTTTGAGCTGAACAGTTTGGGAGGATGCGAGAGGATGATAATTTTGATGTGGCCTACTTTTCGAGCTGAGGGGCCACCAGATCCTTCCGGAATATTTTGACCATCAGCTAACAGAACTACAAAGTCAGAGACTACATGCATAAATCCTTCCCAAAAGCGATCCAGTCAGGTAACCTTAACAATATATTTGTTCTACTCAGTAGTCATGGATCAAAAGATTAAAAAAGTCACTCTACAGACTTATAATGCCTTTTGATGTCATTTTACTTTCCCTCTGGAATATTAAAAATTTTTGACCACACTCATACAAAGCTAAAGCCGTCATATTTTAAATGCCCCACATTCCCTAGGTTTTTAGAGATCCACCATGGCCTGTCAGAAGAAGTCTGTGACAGATTGATTCAGGCTATTATCACTGATAAAATGCAAAAAGTAAATTGACATGTTGTATATCTACCCATACAAAAATAAAAATAACGTATTGTACCCATGCCAAAAAAAACTAACCAAAGTAGTGTTATATCTCCTCCAGGCCTACAGGGGGAGCCAGAATTGCATCCTGGGTAACACACAACTGACCTGCAAGTTCAGTTGGCTAATGAGCTCCTCTGGCTTTATATGGCTTTTTATGGCCCGGCTGCAAAGCTTTGGGCTTTTTTGGGCTTTTTGCTACCTATTCTTAAATCTAGTCTCTCTGGTTCATGGTTTTGACACTGAAACCTGAATGATTTTTCTGCTGTTACCCTTTGGGTCCCACTTATTATATTTCTTGGTACCTGCAGCACTGCTCCGGGTGCCTTGTCCCAGTCCAGCGAAGCAAATCAGAAGCCTTCAGGCCATATTGCTGATGCTGGGAAATGGAGCACATGCCTTACATTGTTCTCATAGGACTGCTTCTGATATCAGAATGTACAGTATGCAAATTCAGTATGTACTAAAAATGATGTATTATAAGAAAAATCTGTGAAAGGCTAGGCAGGCTTTCACAGTACTCAAGTAGTTAGAAATCAGTCTAAGGTGGGGATTTGGTTTAATGATAAATGTGATCAATAGTACAAAGAATCTAGCTGGCTCTGATACATCCACTATATGTAGGGAAGGTTTGTACTTTGCTTAAGGCTGACGCAGAAGCTTTCTGTCTGTGTTGTGCCTACAGTATAACCCTAATATGCCAGGAACTATGAGGCTGTTATTTTTAAAGGTTTCTTTCTTAAGGAGTGGGATGTGTTAATCAGGTCTATAGGTCTTGGATAAATAAGAATCTAAAATTTTATTGACTGAATTTTTCCCCCACCCACGAATAGTAGAATACACCTACTTCAAAAGGACCAGGAACATCGGAATTTATTTTTAATCATTTTCATTTAGGAGACCCTTCAACAGCTCAATGGGATCTACTGGAAAAGAAATGTATTTCATGTTTAAATTTTAATTTTTTTTAAGAATGTGGACTGGAGGACAGTTCCAGAGCTAATAGCGGAACCCAGAGTCTAATATCATCAATTTAATTTGTAATGAAGTCCTCAAGTCACCTGGACTAATATTAAGTGGTATGCAGGATGTACCATCAAACACATGCATATATGTATATACAGTATAAAATATGTTAACACTGTTTTAAACCTGAGGGCTTTTCACTAAGGGGCTGTTCGTTCAAGTATTAAGCATTCAGCTTCTATTGTGCTTTTCAGGAAGTCGATAACTCCGAAACGTGTCTAGTGAAGTGTTCTGGTGGGCATTTTTTGGCACCTGGAGGAACCAGACTCTTGGCACTTCCAAAATGTTTCATAATGTTGCAAAAATCCAGAAAGAGTAAGGGAGCTGTCCACAGCCTTAAATTAACTAAAGCAGCATCAAAACTCCTCTCCTCATACAGAGGAAGCTGACATTGCCGCTTCTTTGTGTCGTAAAAATCCAGAAATGTAGAGATGAGATTCCCTCAGCGTTGCTGACCACCCTGCCGACCAGCTGTTCGTGATTCAGTCCTCATCTGAGGATCCTTCTGTGATAATGCATAGCTTCTCACAGTGATTGGAGCCACGGTAGAGTTTATTGAAAAGAAATGTCATGTTTTATCGTCGTGGAAACTGAAACAGGGCTGTGAGGTCATTTCCTGTTTACTTGACACACATTCTAATTAACTGATCGAGCTCAGGTGCACTAATTTAACTTATTGGCGGTTTATACACAGAGTAGGATTGTGTGTTTGAGAACCCGTGTGAGTGTTTTATCAGAAACAGGGTGTACAGTAGGTGTATCTTGCAGGTTTCAGTGTGAGGACAGTGGTGTCAGGGATCTTTGTGTTGATGTTTCTTTCACTTTATCTCACTATTCATGCATGCACTTCTCTTTTGCTTTTAGGTCTTAAATTTTAATTGGACGATTTCTGGCTGTTTGTGGTGGCCAAGCTGCCCATTTTTCTTCTGTTAACAAACTAACCTGGGAAGACTGATCAGGGGAAATGGTCTGTCCAGCCAAGATGTCTGTGGTCTGGGTGGAAGGATCCAGAGAGATCTTCTGGGCAACGTGCAATGCCTGAAATTTTTCTCCTCTTCGCATCATGCCATCCGAGCAGAAATCCACCTTTATGCTTCAATCCCTTTTGCGTATTAAGCTATTCCACCAGCACGTGTTTAACTTCAGTCTGACTTACAGTACAAGGACATTTCCCCCTTGAGTGAAACGTTCTTATCATCCAATTTTTCTCAAGGATCCTTGCACAAAATCACAGAAAATAAACACATGTGATAGCTGAAGAAAAACAAAAAAACTCCATTCGGCCACGTGAATTGTAAAAATAACCTGCGTCTCAACGGATGAAAATGTCATCATTATAAAGGCTGCTTGGCTGACAGGCTCTGAATCCAGAATCCTTGTTTTTCTAGGGTGAGAATAGACAATTTTATATAGAATTTATTGAAAATGTTTCCCCTATTATGAATTACAATACGGCTGATGTACCCTAATTACACAGTGGGATAAAACTAATTTAAGGTAGGGGACAAACATGCAGAGACATCAATAGTCACAGAGGTAAGCTGAGCCACAAATGGAGGCTTGAATGGGTCTGGCAGAATGTCTCATTTCAGTGGACTGCAGTCCTAGTGCACTAAGCGACGGGGAGAATGGCCACCCTCCTGAAGGACCGGTGTGAAATAATGACGTTCATGTCCAGCTGCCTCCCTCGCATAACAAAAATATGTTTGCGTGTTCTTGGTTAATTAGTGGCAGGTTTCCATCGAGGCGTCACTCGTTTGCTCATGCTAATGCGGCACCTCCCCAAGACAGAAAGAAATGGTGTGTTCGGATTTATAACTGCCCGCGCAACACACACAACATGGCATTGAGCAGCATTGAACTCCACTCTCCCGCCATTTACATGCTTTCACAACACTCTTGAG
The DNA here is from genome assembly GCA_026776945.1 of Isichthys henryi. Classification (NCBI taxonomy): domain Eukaryota; kingdom Metazoa; phylum Chordata; class Actinopteri; order Osteoglossiformes; family Mormyridae; genus Isichthys; species Isichthys henryi. The sequence continues at coordinate 20,865,240 of JAODJX010000083.1, forward strand.
TTTTATATTGGCTTGTACTACTTGTACTTGTACTAGAAATGTACTACAACATTCCGTTTGGTGGATGAAACTTCCGACAGACTCAAGTGAGAGCACTGTTTCCTTCAAGAATTTTAAAGTGATCTTCCTCTGGCTGGTCTGAAAGCAGAGCTGTCATCCTGGAGAGTCTAATGACATTTTTATACTAGAAAAAAGGAAATGGGCTCGTCACTCAGAACACACCTCCGTTCCTCGTGCGAGTGGGGGATCATATGGAAGTTGCTGGAACGTTTACGGGAATCACATTTGGTGTTCTAGGGCATTTTGCCGGTTTTCCACCTGCTGTTAAAAAATCCTTACAATTTAAAACAAAAGCATTGGATTTGTTAAAACCGGAAATCTGCGGATCTAGGATTTTCCTAGGAAATTTGCAGTAGACTTTAGAGAGGGAGTTCAAAATCAACAGAAATAACAAGAGAGATAAATATAACTACTGTGATATTTACTTCTCCAATGCTGCCACAAATAATTCAGCAAAGTGTCCTTATGCTGGGAAAGTGGTTTTACTTATGCTGGGAAAGTGGTGGTATCCGTAATGTCCAGTGCAAAGTGTAAACAGGCTCTTCCACCAACTTGTGGCAAAAATAACATGCCATGCAGATGAGCTCCACCACAGGGCAGCGTAACCAGAAACAGCACAACAAAATATACAGTACTGACATTTATAATGGAAGCCTGAAGAAGGTCACTGTTATCTTTTGGGAACTGAAGGTCAACCAAGACGTATTTCATTAGGCGAATGAATAAGTAAATAATAGGAGTAATGATTTGATTATCATAGTGTAATTTCTCTGTTTTTTTATTTAAATTTGATTTTATTTCTTTAAAATTTTATTGCACGTATAGGTCACATGATGTACATGTCAAATCCATGCAACTGTAAAACGTGATGCTTGCCCTGCCACCTTTTTCACTTCCTGTGAGGAATTATGGGAAATATTTCGGGTTTTCTGTGAGGATGACTCGCGGTGACAGAGGATTTTCTTACAGAAGAAGCTCGCTTCCTCTGTCTACAGCTAAAAACTGGAGCTCCTTTTCCCGGAACAGCTTCCATTAAATAATAAATAAAAAATGTTCAGTAAAAACACGAAATAAAGTATGACGAGTGGCACTGTTGTGGCCGGCTGGTCCTTGAGAGAAACCGTATGACTAGAAATACATTCACATTTCATTTACATGATTGTCTTCATATCTTTGTGGGGACTCTCATTTATTTCTATGAGAAAATCCTAATACTAAGGATGTCAACCTTAACCCCTATTCAGCACACACACACACACTCTCAAACATTTCCTAAAATGAATGCCAAAGCATATAAAATACAATATTCATTGGGATCCATAATGCATTTGGTTACAGCTAACAGGGTTGGATGGGATCAAATGAAAGCGGGTTAGTAGATGTTTAAACAAGGTTCTGTGTGTATGCGAGTGTCGTGACCTGGGGAAGAAAGGTGCTTCCGAAGGCATGCTGAAGACAGGCTGTGCTCCTGGGTGTGATGGCAGGGGTGCAAAGAACACTAGTGATGGGCACTAGTATTAATTGGTAATTAACTTGGTATTTAGGACGGATACCATCACTTGGTGGAGGCTAAACAGAACCAGGGAGAGTGGCAGGGCTCCCCTTCATGCACTCCAGTGCAGTCCTCCTTGAGACCAGGAAGGATTTTATTTACAAGCCTACTTTATTGGGACAGTTTAAATTGTTTACAGAAACAAACAGCGCAAACTGCAGACTTATGCTAAAGCACAGGTCCTAAAAACACAAACCAAAGGAGAAAAGGTGGAGGGAAGAAATGAAACCAACAGAAGTAAATGCAGTTAAAACAAAAGCAACAAATCTTTTCAATGATGTTGCATAAAACTCCATTAATCCCCCTGATCGCCACAAACACTGGTAAACGTCCAGCCTATGGTATGCACGTTCTACCCTAAGCCCTGCGGCTAGTCCTTGCACCATCGCTACTGAATCCACTACATCCTGCCCTGAATTCTGGTTCCTTCTGTGGCCTGTACTATGAAGCGGGGTTACTGGCTTATCGGGGTAACTTGTCGGATTTAAGGTACCACAGTTTAAATGGACTTCATATCCCTTCACTTACATTTTGCCCAGACTACCTTAAATCCGACAAGTCACCCCAATAAGCCAGTAACCCCGCTTCATAGTACAGGCCCCCGCTCTTCCAAATAGCTAACCTAGCTGAGCCAGACAACAAATCCATTAAAACCAAGACATATTTAAGATTGAGCGTTTCAGTCTGAAAAAGAACTACTGAAAGGAACTGGCAGGAGACCAGCCTCAACTCTGTTGGATGGTTTGATTTCTTTTCCTTGGTTATTTTGTCTCTGTATTATATCATAGGTCTTTGTTTTGTATCTGGTCTGCTCATTCCTGCCTGTGTCTGCCTAGTTTTGTAGTAATGGTTTGTTTCACTTGTACTTCTAGTGTTAAACTCCTTAGCGCCCGTTAATAACTCTCACCTGATCCTTGTTCTTAATCTCTAGTAATTGTGAAACTAGTAATGACTCACACCTGTCCCTCGTCATACCCTTATTGGTTGTGTATTTAAGTCCCTGCCCTTGCCATTGTTCTTCAGTTGGTCATTGTGTTTGCCCATGCTTTGATCCCTGTGTTGTTTATGTGGTCCCGGTCCGTCTGTGTTGGGGTGATTGTGGTTGTTGTTCCAGTCTGGTTTTCTGCTTTTGTATCTCTGGTGTTTTAGTATAGCCCTTATTATTTATTAGTATTAATCTCTTGATTTTTTTTGACCCCTCAGGCTTCCATTATTTTTCAGTTTTTTTTCCCTGTTTGTGTTCAGTTTTGTTAAATAAAACTTTACTGTGGATTGTCCATTCTTCGCCATGTTCACCCATAACATTCGGCTGTCCATTTATCAATCAGACATTTGTACCACAGCCATTGGGAGAAAAGCTGGTACCAAAAAAACATCTTGTTCATCCTGTTGAGGGTACAACAGCCGAGGCTGACATCCTGCCAATCCCACTGTAGTAAGAGTCAAAGAAGGAAACACACACTCACAGTCCTGCCTCCAACTGTTTATGACAGCCGGCTCACTCAGGAAGGCCTGATGTTCTGTAGACAAGCCAATCTGAAGATGGCTTGCTCATTTCTCTGTTGTTTAACTCGGATTTGGGCACCCAACAGCTATCATGCGGGAGTGCAGATTGGCTGAGGACTAGTAAAAAAGAAAAAGTTTCCCAACCTTGTCCCAATAGGTAAATCTGATGATCTTGCATAAGTAAAAACTTTTCAGACATCGAGCACTGACCCATAGACATGAGTAAGGCCTACCAAGCTAGGCTCTGTCTACTCCATCAGCAAGCAATGCCTGTCAAGCCAACGTCCACCAGATCTCTTTAAAGGAGTCGCTGCAGTATGCATCCAAGGTAAGTTCTTTTGATTCAATAAACTCGGTGCAGCCTGCAATCTGAAGGCTATTCTCAAGCAGATGTCCCGCAAGTCTTGCTACCTTTCCTGAACATGAAAGTATAAAACAACTGACTGCACCCGGTGTTGCCCAGTCCAGAAGAAAGAGACCAACTCTCTCTGCACCTCGTCCACTGGTTGAGCTGTAGGTTGCAGAACAGAAAATCTCCGCTACAAAGAGGAGGCAACTACTTTAAATTATTTTCAACCAGAACTCTACCCCTACAGGACAGGTGGGGTAACAGCCATTTCCATATAGATAAACTGGCCCCTGCTCCTTCCATTACATCCTCCCAATTATTCCCCTGAAAGTGTGGCATCATATAATTTTAAGCCAATTTCTGCCAAATCTCCTGGCAGCTGTGGCCTCCCTAATGCTAGTATCGGACCTCCCCATAAGGTCTCACTTTTCTCCCAGTTTAACTGAGAAGGTGTCTTCACTTACCTTCTGGGAAACTTGGGGAGCTGTCATTGACATCCAACAATGTGACACTGCCCCCCGCCCCATCTGGCCCACCATATCCTTGGCTTGGATTAGAAACTGGCTGTATAAGCTACTGTAGTTCCTGTTCAACAGGGAGATTCAGATGACACCTAATGGTGGGGCAGGGGATTGCTTGGAAATACAAAATCCCCGCTGTACGTTCAGCCAAAATGTGTTTGATTTCTGAAAATGTCTGAGGAAAATGTGGCATGTGGTGGAAGATGGGTCCCCCGTCATATCAGACGTGATTCAAGGATTTTTTAAAGTTGGTGAGCATAAGAGGGGCCATAATATTCAGCCTGAAAGCTGATTGCCCCCCCGAGTGCCCGCTCCCATGTCACTGATTCAGAACATCCTATTGGCTACTTATAAGGTTAGCACTGTTAGAATTGCTGCATAAAAATTCTAGAATATTTCCTGGCTCTAGTTAACTGTTAGCCTCTGGATGACTTGTGAAAGCCAGATTGATATTCGTTTTCACATTTATATATATTTGTTCCTCCTCAGCTTTTTTCCCTCCTCTTCTACTTTGTCTTTTTGGACTTTTAGTCTGTCTCAAGAAACCAGACCAGCTGGTTGTGACTGACATTTATTGGAGCCCACATGGATCTCTTGAGGTGATTTTCCTTTCGGCGTTTAGATGTTGACACATCCGTCCATCGCACATTAAGCAGATGGGAGTCTTAAAGCCATAACTGATTTTGAGCTCTTATTTCTGTGCTTGAGTTGATCGATTGCAATCCCCAATGATTTCCTGACATTTTTATTTGTATGTTTTTGAGCCCTTCTGAAGATATCGGAAATGGCAGCCACTTTACTGGGCGCTCTGTCATTTTAGCACACAGCTGTCTGCGAGGGGGGACCCGCTGTTTATCCTTGAGTTATGCTTAAAGGCTACCTGTGAGGATAGCAGGAAGTTTGTCTAAATGCCAGCCGGAGGAAAGGGCACATTTTCCAGAAGCTGGTATTTCTTCGTAGGAAACAAGCGAGGATCAGGCAAACAGATGGCAACAAACCAGACAATAAACTACCACCAACAGTCACTACGTGAAATATTAAATAAACAACTTCCTTATTTTGGACAAGCTCAAGCAGCATGTTTTTGACTTACTATGGTCTTGTGACTCTACTAACTAGGTATTTGGTTAGTTTTTGTAATATCTGGGGGGTGGGGGTGATTTTATCCTCCTACTACACCCTCTCCAGAATGAGGTGGTCACTTTTCTCCTGTGCTGCGTGAGGGTGGTAGTCTGAGAGGGAATACCCCCCTAGCTGTTACAGTTTATGATCCGGTGTAAAGTGGTTTGGACACAGGCCAGGAGGCAGAGGAGGGAGCCAGTGAGGAGGACAGGAGACAGCTCGTGAATGTCGGCCATGTCACCAGTGAGGGAGATGACTGGGTGTTTAAGGCAAACCGTATCTAATATTTTATACCACAATCAATCACCATCCGCTGCCCGAATGCCGGGCCCTTATCTCAATGGGCCGGTCTCATTATAATACACCATTAAACCGCTGCAGTGTGTCCATGTTCTTACATGGTCAGTCGAGCTGATTTTTCTGTAGAACTGACTTTTCCCTTCCTGTCTGATAACACACTGTGACCGTAAAACATTTGTAATTAAATTTTACTGAGTGGCAAGGTTAAACCCCCCCCATACGGAAACCATACATTGTCACATAACCAGCATGGGGGAATCGAACCCGCAGCCCCGGCACTGCGGCCAATGCACATATACATGGCTTATAGGATGAATAGACACAAAGACACTCTTGTCTTACATTTAAACGTATCTGAGGAAGAAAGCAAGTAAAATCCCACGAAACAAGAAAGGCGTAGAAAGTTCACAGCGCATAGGCTGACTTAAATCACCTCCATCCTTTAAACCATCCCTTTAAATGATCTCTTTACATCCTTTAAATTACATCCGTTCCTTTAATTATAAAGAGTTGTGACTGATCCATAGTGGCAGACTCACCTTCCCGACATACTGGTAATCCGTGCCGACATACTCCTCCAGCAAAAAGAACTGGTTCCACATCCACCCGCGCTTGGATCGCTGCAGTGCCCTGCCTTCGTCAGAGGGGGCTCCACTATTATCTTGCCCCTTTAGCGTTTCTCCCATAGTCCTCTGAAAGGCAGCTTGGGAAATTCCTCGGCTGCAGAGGTAGGCCCAGATCAGGAGCAGTTGGTGAGCTCTCATGGCGTCCAGAGTCTGGTGACCCGGTTCACGTAATGGCAAGTCGGTGACGCTGGCCGCAGGCGTTTTCCGTCATAGGATGCAGCGCAGCATCGTGGTCCCTCATGGGCTGGAGATTCCCACGGTCTCCGGGGAACCCAAACGCCTAAAACAAACAACAATCACAGTGTCACTTTCAGCTGCACCTCCATAACCTCCACTGGACACATTTCTCAATAATTTCAATAACGCCGCTTGATTCTTAGTGAGTAAATTCAGGTTTGTGGTCAGATGTTAGTACATTTACATGAAATTTACATTTCATTGATTTAGCAGATATATGTCACATTGGACAAATGTTTTTGAGAGACCAGGGTCAGACAATTCCTGGAGCAATTCTGGGTTAAGTGCCCAGTAGATCAATCACTCTGCTTACTCTGGGACTTGAACCAGATTGCCTGTCTTTTATTTATATTCATGTTATATTCCCCATTGTAAATGTATTTATTAATTTAAGCCCGGCTAGGTGTGCAGTAGCAGCTTGTTTGAAAATGCCACGCTAGCATCCTAAGACCCCAATGTGCTTCACATTTTCCTGGTGATTGTTCTCTCCCCATAATGTCACCCCAGAAACTGGCATGCTGGTGTCATAGATACTAGACCCCCTCCCCCCCATCCCCCAGTAGGCTGTGAGCCGATTGGGTTTTGACAGATGTTAGCGAAGGGTGTGAACCCAGTTCTGGAACATTCCTCTGAGTGTGAATCTACCCAGACAGCACTCGTTCCCTTACCAAGCTGTAGAATGGGACACTCCCCCACCCCCCACTCCCCAGTTTAAGACTACACTGCTGATATTTTCCCCATGTCGATTTCCAGCCTGTGAAAATTCCTCATTGACAGGAGGGAGGTGATGAGGGGACAGAGTGTGGAGCCGAGTCACATCAGTGACAGTCTGACCACGGGACCCACTCCCGCTCCCTGTGGTCACCACGGAGACCCTGGAGGCGGGAGCAATGACATAAACCTCCATGTCCCCCGGGTCCAGAGGCTCCATTGATTTCACATTGATCGCTCGGTTTTTGGGGGGTAGGACAGTCTAGACAAAGGGGATTTAAGACTCTCTCTATTCAATAGCTCTTTCTTTGAATGCATTTTCCCTGAAGGGCTGTGGGTCGGCAGAGCGGCGAGGCAGAAGGACCAGTGCCAGTGATGTGGTCTGGCAGAGTGGCGAGGCAGAAGGTTCAGTGCCGGTGATGTGGTCCGGCAGAGCGGTGAAGCAGAAGGGCCAGTGCCGGTGATGTGGTCCAGCAGAGCAGCAAGGTAGAAGGACCAGTGCTGGTGATATAGTCCGGCAGAGCGACGAGGCAGATGATCCAGTGCCAGTGATGTGGGCCAGTAGAGCGGCAAGACAGAAGGACCAGTGCCGATGATGTGATCTGGCAGAGTGGTGAGGCAGAAGTGCCAGTGATGTGGTCTGGCAGAGTGGCAAGGCAGAAGGCCCGGTGCCAGTGATGGGGTCTGGCAAAGCGGTGAGGAAGAAGGCCCAGTGCCGGTGATGTGGTCCGGCAGAGCGGTGAGGCAGAAGGGCCAGTGCCGGTGATGTGGTCTGGCAGAGTGGCAAAGCAGAAGGCCCAGTGCCGGTGATGTGGTCCGGCAGAGCAGTGAGGCAGAAGGGCCAGTGCCGGTGATGTGGTCCAGCAGAGCACCAAGGCAGAAGGACCAGTGCTGGTGATATAGTCTGGCAGAGCGACGAGGCAGATGATCCAGTGCCAGTGATGTGGGCCAGCAGAGCGGCGAGACAGAAGGACCAGTGCCGATGATGTGGTCTGGCAGAGCGGCGAGGCAGAAGGACCAGTGCCGATGATGTTGGCTGGCAGAGCAGCGAGACAGAAAGTCTGGTGCCATTGACGTGGGCCACCAGACTGGCGAGGCAAAAGGACCAGTGTCGATGATGTGGTCTGATGTGGAGTGGCGAGGCAGAAGTACCAGTGCCTGGGACGTGGGCCAGCAGAGCGGGGAGGCAGAAGGACCGGTGCTGGTGATGTGGTGAGGCAGAAAGATTGGTGCCAGTGAGCTGGGTGCGTGCAACCCATCGGTCTCCACGGAAATAGACCGCCGCCCTTCCATGCGTTCACTGTGTAGGGGGTTAAACAAGGCCAGTGGGAGGGGGGGGATTTGGGAGAGCAGGACATTCTGAGAAACGGGTTAGAGCTCACAGTCTGCTGCTGCAGTGGTTCATTTTCAGTTGTCTTCCTGAAGGGGACCTCGTCCTTCATTTAGGTCATACTTATCAGAGGATTTGGAAGGGTTTTGTTGGAATCCTGCTGTCCCGAGCCTGCCCCCCGACCCCCAGGGAGGATGGACGTGGCCTGTTAACACAGCGATTCACTCCATGCTGTGTTCACACGCAGCCACAGCCAACAGCTATATCAGGTAATGCCTCAGAATAAAGGCAGCAGCCTTTCAAATTAGCTCATTAATGCCGGAGCTGTTATTGTCCAAACCATGTCTGTATAAACAGAGCGTAACTCGTGCCCACAAAGGCGTCTGTTCACTCCGCGTGGCAGAGTCCTCCTGGTGCCACAGCTGTGAGTCATCGCCCGGTCCCAGCGCCTCTTTACTTTACTGAGTTTCAAATCCTGGCCCGATGGGGGCACTGTCACCCCGATCACATCCTTCCCTGCCTTCCTGCCCGTAAAGCTTGTTATAAACTTTTTCAAGCAGTATGACCACATCGCCTTCCTTTCCAGTCCCCCCCCCCCCCCACCTTTACTGCAACCATCTGCCATAATCCCCCTTGTAGGCGTGACCGTTAATACCCACTGAAGATGACAGTAGACTTATATGGTCACTGTTAATAATATTGTGGATCGTTTTGGAGGGCCAGCAGTTCAGGGAGGGGCTGAGAATCCTGCCCCCCTCCGGGGCCAAACGGGAAATTCATGTCCTGGAAAAAATAGCCTTCCCGAATTCATGCACACATGGAGCTGAAAATCTGTGAGGGAAACATGCTTCTCCTATATTGCATTTTGGGCCAGTAGACCAGTTTATTTAGAAATTGAGAGAATAGACGTGCACAGAGGCTGTGACTCCCGATGTCCTGTCACTATTCGTTTGTCTGCTTGTTTCCCTTTGTTTTCTTTATCTTCTGCATTAATCCCGTGGAACAAATTACCTCAGTTCTGAGGCATAGAGCTTGACTGTTATTCTCCTCTGCCGAGGTTGCGTGGAGGAGTCAAGGTCTGTCCTTTGTTACTGAAATGCCCCCCATTCTTCCCCGGGCAAACTTTCTAAATCCTCGGGGGGCTCAGCTGTTGGACCCTCAATGCCAAATGCCAAAATGCACCTGAACCTTTCTATCCAAACTCAAGCCACTGCTGATTCTACCCTCCTACTGCCCCACACGCCTTGCACAAGCCGGTTAAAGCGAAGCACCCAGAAAGTCACCCCTTTCCCCATTGCCCAAGGAGCCACCAGATGCAGTGGAACAGCAAAGATGCCAATACAAGGCTCAACGCAACCATTTTGGTTCCAGACCTCACTGCTTACCCCCTTCGAAATCAGCCCAGCCTGCTGCCCCTGTCAGGGCCAGATTGCAGTGTCAGTACGTTAATGTCAGGAATGTTCCCAATCCACTTTGAAAGTCGCTGGTCTGTGACTGGGGGGTGCCGTAGGGGAGGGTGTGATGGATTGTGGGGGGGCAAGACAGGAGCTTCCAAACACAGGAAGCCGTGAATAAGTGCCTGTTTATGTTACGACCCCCGCGGTACACCGTTACCGGGTGGATGAGGGCCTTTGGTTGGTTTTCTCTGCCTTATATGGGAGAAAACGATGATGGGAAGGATAAAACAGATGGGAGGACAGGCCTTCCCGCTGCCATGACTCCGCGCTGGCTGCGGACATTTCTCTGGAAGGTGTCCGTGCAACAGCCTGGGTTTTGTTAGAAAGAGCAAAATGCACTACAGCTGACAAGAAGCTGACAGCAATGACAGCCTAAGCACCTCGGCCGCATTGCAGCCCTCATCCTGCAGGGGGCAATGCTGAGCAACCCATCTGTTATCCGCTACGTACAGGATCATCTTTGTTTGACTGCTTTTGAGTGTTAATGATAAGGCCATATTTCAGTCTATCACATGTGTTTATGAGAGGAGTGAGCCTGTGTGCCTTCCTAAGAGGGGCGTACTATGAGCTTTCTACCCTCACTGGTCAGGGGACAGAAGCGACGTCTGTTCTTTTTCCAGAAGAACTACAGTGATTAAACTGGATCTCACTGGAGGCAAGTCTATGGTATAAAAACCCCCCGGCCGAGAGAGAGATGGAGAGATAGGGAGAGAATCTGAAGCGGACAGAGGGAGTGAGGGAGGGGTGAATAGCCATTGGCAGGCACTGAGGGAAGTTGCACTCTGTTGACAATGGGTGCTGACCTCTTACCCCGGGCAGAGGTGCCTTGTTGACTACATGCCCGGTTCTCAGCGGGACGGGCAGCCTCCCCCCTCCCCGCACCATAAACCAGGACCCGAGCTCCCTGGCATCCCCGCACCAGATGGTTACTGCTGGGTCAGTTAAATCCAAGCCTGTTTAACCCCTCCTGCTTGCCGTCTGTCATCGCACTCACCTCGGCGAAGCTGGCTGACCTGGGACCCCTTGCTGATACCGACCCATTTGGGTCTCGCCAGATCGCTGTTTTTCTCCGCTTCATTCCCAGATAACCTGTCGTCCTCTATCTTTGTTTACCGGATTGGATCCAGCTACTGCATGGAACAGCACTAACGATACTCTCCCCGGTTGAGAATTCCAAAGGTCCAGACGCGTGTTTATTCTGGGTCAGAGACGCCAGTAGCTCCTCTCCCAGTGAGGCCTCACTGGATTCATCGAGCCAACGAGGAAACCGGCTTGGGATTGAACATCGGAAGTGGGAAGCTCCCCTTTGTAGAATTCCAGCTCATGAGTGCTGGCAAACCTTATCTGGAAAACAATGGGAGTGATCCAGATACGATACAACTGAGGCAAATGGAAAATCCTGCAGAGAATGTTCCTTGTCTTTGGGATGCTGCCTTTCTATATTCAGAAGCATTACGGGGTCACAACCTTCCGGAAGGAATGTTGCTGAAGTCCGGATTAATTAACTAGAGCCAGGCACCACATCTCAGCCACATCATCACCGTGATCACCCCTCGTAAATCTGGGCATCCCTGATCTCCCGCCAGAGTAACAAACCCACTTCACGGCAGAAAAAAAATCCAGTATCCCTTTCGGGGCAGCCGCTGTTCTGACATGATATTCACTTGGCCCCGTTCCAGCCTGCCAATCCCTTTGTCTCAAACTTGGCCTTTAATCCATACAGACTGTCGCTAATCATCTGTGGAAAAACACATGCACACGTGCACCTACCCCCCCTCCACCAAACCACACCACCCCAACCTGCCATCTTAATTCTCCTCCTGACCACTATAAACAGTGCTTTTAAAGATAAATCGTTAAAAAAAAGAGAGAGCACAAAAATCACTTAATTTCCAATAAATTATAATGGATACATAAAACAAAAAAACGTCCGTTGAAAAAATAGGGAGTGAATGTCGAGAAAGGACCCCACACCGTGCTCAGGCTGTGAAAAAGAACAGTGTCCACAAGGGGGCACACTGTCAGCAATCACACTGTAAATGTCCCGGGTACTTAAGTAGCGCTTCAGAAGGAGGCATGAGATTTTTCTGACAGATTTACTTTCCTCATTACTGACAATGACTTAAAAGCCTCCTGCTGGTTAGTTCTAAATACATCGATTTTTTTTTTTTGGGGGGGGGGGGGTGCGGAGAGGGTAGTTTTGGTTTTATACAGACGGTTGACAATTTTAGAGGTTTGACAGTTGGTGACAGAAGTGACATAAAGATTGCCCCCCATATCTGTGTATGTGATGTCATATTCGTAAACTCCCGTGGCCCCCCGGTGTGGAAAAGCCCCAGGGTCTAAATCTGATTGGTTTTGCCAAGCGAGCTAGACTGCGATGGCCATTTTGAGAAAGTCCACATTGCCTACATGCCTCAAAGTGCCCCAGCAGTCAAGTCTCTATCTTCCACTAACAGAACTTTCTGCTAGCCAGACGGTTAGCAAGACAGCCAGGAAACAAGTACGTTTCCGGGAGGTTAGCAACGGTCCTGAAATCCTCGTCATTCCTGCCCGAACCAGGAACAGTTATATAGCGTGTGCTTTGGTCATAAAGCTGCCTAAAATAAAAATCTGCTCGGAAAACCCATAACTTTTTATGCAATTTTAAGAATTTTACAATGTAAAATGTAAACCTATCGTACCCAGAATCCCTTGTGGGCAAAATGGCATGTGATTCATAGTCATTAAATTTTAAAGGACTGCTTAAAAAAAAAAGAAATTAAGAATGAACACAAGTAAATCAATCTAAAGCAAAGCCTAGTTTTAATTATTCAACCTGGCACTTTTAGTTTGCTCAAACTGGTCACTTCACTTGTCACTGTAATATTTAAACGTAAAATTATCCTGCGAATAACTACCCTTTTCTAGCTGTTTTATTTTATGCAATAGGTCTATGTAATTGCATTGTATAGATTTTATACGTGTAGAATCGAAACGGCGTTCGCAATTTATAATTTTATAACAAAAATAACCAATGTCAGATTAACTGCACGTAATCTAGTAATGCATGGAAAACAAACCATGACAGGCACTTAAAACCTCCTCAGATGCTCAAAATATAATTATGATCCCAGGATGTGTTAAAGGTCCATTTAGCGATCCCCCA
>JAODJX010000083.1:20888170-20904036 GCA_026776945.1 Isichthys henryi
GCTGACCCAGAGACCCAGAGGCTCGGATGCCTGACTGGTGCTCTGAATTTCAGGCCAGTGCACTGGGACCTGGCCTGCCTCACCGTTACTCAGAAGAGTGGCCTGCAGTCCAGGCTCCTAAACGGTGTGTGGCGGGCGATGGCAGCTCAACCTGTACCCGCTGGCGGAACACGTGAGAAGCGGCGGAGAGTCTGATGACATCGTAAATCAGCCAGGGGCCATTCCCCACCCTCCCTACCCATCCCCCCCACCCCTCACAGGTGCCCCAGCCCCAGGCCGTGCCCAACAGGGGATTAAGGAAAGTGGAGCAGGGAGATGCTAATGCCCCGGCATTGTCTGACAACTCTCTACTTGACCTACTCCCGCTGCGCTCTTGTCCTCCACTGGGATAAAGGGAGCGCGCAACACAGACGCCATAAGATGAGCTCAATTCACACTTCCATATTATCTCTGCTGTATTTTCTGGAAGATATAGACATCGCAAGCATCCCCCCTCACCTTAAGTGTCGGCTATGGCGTGATCAGAGATATTCAGTCCTTATGGGACATGTATCAGGCCCAGATAGCTTCCTGTGCTGAAACGGGTGATTTCCATGCACGGACAGAGTGGATTTGGGCTGTGATTTAGATGCCTGGAGGTAAGATCCTGTGCGGTCACGGTGCCCCTGGTGGCCATTAGCCGTCAGTGCAGAAAAGGCCACTTCTTCAGAGGTTGGCCTCACAGACTCGGAGTCAGAGATTTCAGTACACAGTTAGATTGGATTTGGGCCATGATTTAAATGCCATAAGATAAGTTCCTGTGCAGGATTTGCACCTAGAATGCTATATGTTTTTAAAACAAATAAAAATACTTTAGCTTTTTCCACAGAACCTGCTTTCTGGATCTGTCACTTTTTACCAGTTAGTATTTGTGGACCCCACACTCCCAGCATGCTGGCCAATATCTTTGGCACCAAATGAATTCTGTTACATCAACTATGTCCCCCGAATTTCTTAAAAAACACACTCCTTTGTCTCTTAAAAAATGCCACTCCTCTACAAGGAAATAATACAGGACTCTAACAGGAGAATAATCTGTGCCATTTAATTCCTGAAAAGTAATCTTTAGGGACTGTGAAAGTGAGGAAATTTTTTACAGAGTTTAATGTGATGGATGTCAAGGACTGCATTGGCCAGCATGAATCCATAGTCCTATAGCCCTCACACCCCTGTAACACATACACACTGCTCAAAAAATTTAAGGAACACTTTTTAATCAGAGTATAGCATCAAGTCAATTAAACTTCTAGAATATTGATCTGGTAAGTAGCAGAGGGGGCTGTTAACCAGTTTCAGCTGCTTTGCTGTTAATGAAATTAACAACAAGCGCCCTACAGGGGCGACAATAGAAGGTCCTTAACCCATCAGCAGGACCAGTATCTGCTCCTTTGTGCAAGGAGGATCAGGATGAGGACTGCCAGAGCCCTACAGAATGACTTCCAGCAGGCCACTGGTATGAATGTCTCTGACCAAACAATCCGAAACAGACATGAGGGTGGCTTGAGGGCCCAACGTCCAACTAGTGGTTCCTGTGCTCAGTGTCAGGCACCATGGAGCTCGATCGGCATTTGCCACAGAATACCAAAATTGGCAGGACCGCTAATGGCGCCCAGTGCTTTTCACAGATGAGAGCAGGTTCACTCTGAGTACATGTGACACACATGAAAGCATCTGGAGAAGTCGTGGAGAACATTATGCTGCCTGTAACATTGTTCAGACCGGTTTCGTGGGTCAGTGATGGTCTGGGGATGCATATCCATGGAGGGACGCACAGAGCTGTACAGACTTGACAACGGCACCTAGACTGCCACTAGGTATCGAGATGAAATCCTTAGACCCATTGTTAGACTCTATGCTGGTGCAGTGGGTCCTGGGTTCCTCCTGGTGCACGACAATGCCCGGCCTCATGTGGCAAGAGCATGTAGGCAGTTCCTGGAAGGTGAAGGAACTGATACCATTGACTGCCCCCCACGCTGGCCTGACCTAAATCCAATAGAACACCTCTGGGACATTATGTTTCGGTCTATTCAACGCCACCAGGTTGTACCTAGCCTGCCGTATCATTTTTTCATTTTGATTTTCAGGGTGTGTTTGAATTCAGCTTCTGTAGGTTGATAATTTTCATTTCCATCAAATGATGTGGCATCCTTTCATTCCTAACACATTACCCAGTCCATTTCAGTATAGATATCCAGCATGATTTTTTTCCCATTGAGATATTATGTGTTTTCAGAGGGTTCCTTTAGTTTTTTTGAGCAGTGTATTTGCCCCTGGGATCTGAGTAGACTTAGGTACTATGAATACAGGGCTGAGAGGATTTTTCTGACTTTAAATCTAAATGCCACCACACACATGCAATCAATCCTGGAGTGAAATAAAAGCAAAGCTCAGACCTGAATGCGTGGTTGACACGAGATTCATAACTTTATATCCACATCTGCTTAGTGAGGAGCCAGGGGTTGCAAGTGAAGGTCCCATCCAAGGGTAATTCATTTTATTGCGACCCAGGGCACAACGGAAATCACAATTTTTTATGTTGAACGCTCCAACAGACTTCTCCCGGAATGAGAGGACAAAGAGCGATTTCTTTATTCCCCATCCACTCTGCCCTCCTATTCAATTAGCATCGATTCTGCCAGGAACCTGGGGGAGTATCTTTAAAAAGCTATCGGTGTTCTAAAAAGGGATCAGGGGTCACACATTGACTGAGTGAGGCTGTTGCAGAATGACGCATGTAAACAGAGTTAGCGAGCTCTGGTAGCGTAACCGTCAATCAATGCCTGGGAACACGCTAAGCGGTTAGCATGGCGCCAAGTGCCAACTAATGTGTAAGCGGTAGTCTGTAATAAGATATAAGACTAATAAAATAATGTCCTTGTTGGCTATTATGTCAACAGGTAGCTCTAAATGTACAAAAACTTGCGTTAATCCGGATTTACACAAAAAAATACCCCCAAAATACAATGTACTCACAATGTGAGTAAATGTACATTTGAACTTTTCATGTGATTAATGTGTGCTGTTTAGAATGCATTTCTGGCATTTTTTTAGCTTAGCATAAGTGCTATGGGGTCTGAATGATGCGGGAGGTCAATCTGAATGACTTGTTTGTGGGACAGATTGCACGTAGATTGTTTTTGGTTCTGAATTGCTTTGTAAACTTTGATGTGATGTTTCATAACATGCTGGCTTATCTGTACAACTCTACTGTTCACTCCTGACCGATGAATTAATCTTCTGAGACGTCTGCGGGGTGGGGGCATATCCAACTAAGGAGCTGTACTGGGAAGCCCCCCACGTGGGCCTCTAGACCTCAGCTGACAGCCCACTAAGGAGAATGCTTCATTTCTGGCTTTGGTTTCAGCTTCAGTGCACTTCTCAGCCAAAAACGCCATGATCTGAGCGCTGAGGTCCACTTGCATTATTGTTCCGATGATGAAGAATCCCCATGATGAAGAACCCCACATGAAATGGGCTCCCCTGGAGTCCTGATTGGGGTTTGAGTGTTGTGTTGAAGATGACAGAATACAGACCTCTACACTGCCGTATGATGTCTAGCCTTGAGTGCTAATTTAAAAGGAGGGAAAGTTGAAGAGTGAGGTGGAGGCTGGAGACAGCTCTCTCGCTTCAGGCAGGCAATACCCCCAATTATCGGACCCTCCCACTCCAGGAAGTGACTGGAAGACCAATGGACTCAGTTCAGGAGCGGTGAACAGGCAGAGGGGGAAAGTCATTCATTAGTCACTTTCACTCAAAAAGATTTAAATGAACCCCACCGTAGGGCTTAGTAGAGGCCGATAAATTTGCCGAACAGTAGATACAGTACATACACAACTCCCGCAATATCAGGGGCCAGCTACAGGTGAACTTTTGGAAGGCTTCTTGCAACTACAGTTTTCTGGTGCTAGTTAGTATGTTACTTCCTGACTTGAGTGAAATATCCAGTTTTCTGAGCTGCCAAGCAATTAAAATCATACCTGAGGATCGCCCCTGAACCCGGGTCCTGTCACCCTCCATCAAGTCTTGTTAGGAAGATTCTGGAAGTTGAAGAGATGTAGACATCAGCAGGTAGGCATTCCCCCAGTTTACCCCATTTTCTTACGGTACTCAGTGTGAGGTCAGCCCTGCTCTGCTGGAACATCGACAGGGACCCAGTGGAAGGGGACAGATTGGGCTCCATTCCTGCTGTCCATGCGTGGGGAGCATTAAATATGCAGATACCCCAGGGCAGGTAAACCTGGGATTGCGTGTCAGGTGGGTCAGGGAGCTGCCTTTCAGATTGCCTGCATTAAAATGAACCTCAGAGCGATGCTGTGATCCTCTTCGGCAACTTCTGACCGAGGCATGCAGTGGCAAGTTAAAAGTGATTAAGTGGGCAGATGAAAGACCCACTAGATGGTTCCCAGAGATTGACAGCTTCTTTATCTCCTCCAGCAGCCTGCCAGTTGGAGTTGGCACGAGCAGTGAATTCAGTTATAAAGTCCCTAAAAAAAATCATTCAACAGGGTATCCTTGGCTACTGGGGGCTTTGGGTGCGGATGCTGTAAAGCGCTTTGAAACGATCTAATGTTGTGATAATGCGCTATACAAAAATAAATTTGTTGTTGTTGTTGTTGTACTATAGTGCCCTAATATCCACCAGAAATTCCTTCACTCGACTCTAAAGGTGAATTTAATTTGGTGAGGGAACTTGGCATGTACGGTATCCGGTTCTAGGTGTATTTTCGGATGAGTAAGGAAAAGTTTGGCAAGCTTTTGTAGAAGATTGCATGAAAATTAGATATTGGATACAGATTACCCATTTCTATGGACCTGTGTCTGTCAATATCTTAGAGGTAAATAATGTACATCTAAGTAAAAGATACATTCTCTCGTGTTTGTTCATTTATTTTATTTCTCTCTAGGTTTCTTTATGTTAATGTATTTCTATGTTTCTTATTAAGATACTTTTGTGTAATGGGATGAAATGCATGATCTGTGTGTCTGCGTTAAAGTTGACAGTAAATGCAGTAAATAAGTAAGAGTGTTCAGATTTTAGAGATATGATGCCCTGAGTTGCAAATTAGTACAAGCAGAAACCATGGCTATGTAAGTCGAGTAAATAATGTTGATGAACTTAAATTTAAACCAATAATGTCTGGGGGAGTGCAGGTTCACAAGGATCACGTCACTTGCACACGTATCCATTTTGCTTTTTCTACTGCTCTAATAACTTTCTATTTATTTTGTGTTTTAGGGATTTTCCTCACAGCACTAGGACTTTTTGATGATTAAAACCTGAAGAAACATTCTCCTTTGTACAATTAAGTATTTTTAGATTCTGCTACCACCACATAAACAACCTACATATGGTTATAAAATATAGATTAAAAATATTATTATTTTTTTTTATTTCAAATATTTAAAAGTGCATGTGTAGAAAAATGTATTGGCCTACTTTTGAATTTTTAATGTGACCCCAACGTGACCATATTTCCTGTTTCAGAAATTGTGTTGCATGTCATACCTGGTTTTAAAAATTACCAAATTTACAATTCATTTCTAAACATTTAACTTTGTCTCTTGACCAAAGACCAAAATAATATATACCTTTATCTTTACCTACTGTCTAAGGATATACATTGTACATTTACAATTTATAAATGATGGCATTTTTTTTTCGTATTTTAAGCTATTAATTAAAACTTTATTGCTGTTTTTAAATCAGGCGCCTTTCCACTGGAGACTCTTCTTCCGCTATTAGTTTGAGTTTCTGGGTGGGAAACTCTACAGTAGCAGAAATAGTACCCAGTGTTACTACAGCAATATGGGATGCATTGGTGGAAGACTACATGTCTGTTCCTAATAATGAGCTGTGGATGCCATCGACTTTGAACAAATGTGGAGTTCCTCACACAGCACTGGTGCAAAAGACAGCAAACACTTTGCCGTCCAGGCCTGGGCATCTGCAGGATCTCAATATTTAGATCATAAAGGCAGTTTTTCTATTGTATTGATCTAAAAGGCGCATAAATGAACTAAATTTCCAATATTTTATCTGTCCACTTTCAGAATCACTTCTCCTATTACTTTGTTTTTCATTTACTTTTTGTTTCTTGTCTATATTTGTCTCAGATTTTTCTATTTACTTTAGGAATCCTCTGAAAAACACATGCACACATACAGGTAAAGAGTTAATTAATTTGCACTTACCTCAGTTTCATTAGCTAAAGATGCTTACTAAAACCAAGCTGGTATTTCTGTCTCTGCACCTCCAAGCACCTCTGCACCTTTTCTGAATAAAGGCCACTACACACACGCGATCAATCCTGGAGTGGAATAAAAGCAAAGCTTTAAGGTTAAATAATTCAGGGTACCGAGACATGCATTTATTAAAGTATGAATAAATAAATGTACAAATGAATATACACAGCTCCTAAACCAATCCTGCACTGAGTGAGGCTAGAACCGCCTAGTTTATTAACACAGAGAGACAGAAATACAGAAATGAATAATCGAGGGCGGGTGGTTAGCACAGAGCTTAGCATTGGTGCCTCACACCTCTGGGTCTGGGGTTCAACATTTTTGTTTGACAGAAAGAAAAAAAACATTTTTGTTTTTGAGTGGCCAGGCTAAGTGCAATTCACACAAATCCCCTTGACGGTTATCATAGTGGGAGATGTGACCCCACCTGGAACCCACCCTGGTGCCAGGCCTGACGAGGGAGCCCTTGGGTGTAAACCTGGTGACTGGGCCTCTACCAATGGGGCCCGGCTGGGCATAACCCAAAAGAGTTACCTGGGTCTGCCCTACTGCGGGCTCACCACCTGCACACCTGAGTGGGGGCTCACCAGACCCACACCTGAGGGGCTGTGATGGTCAGGTGTGAGGTAGATCAGGTGCCAGTCAAACGTAAGGGCTTCCGCAGACCGATCATCATTGACCAAATCTGGCTAAAGGCACATCGGATGTAACCACTCTGATGGGAAAGCTGGTTGTGGGCAGTAGAGAGATACCGATTAGATATATTTCTACTTACCTCAACGCAAGGCTCGGGCTCAGGAACCAAAGTCCTGGAGAGGGGCTGGACTCTATTCCACTCTGGAGTTGGCCAGAGTGAGAGGCACCAGACAGGTGTGGGTCTACTTATAGCCCCCCGATTCAGTGCCGGTATGCTGGAGTTTACCACACTAACCCTGAGGGTCACTTTCCTTCAACTTTATATCAGTGGATTGCTCTTACTGTTCTTTGAGTGTATGCACTGAAGACCAGGTCAGAGTATCCAGCCTTCTTGGAGACGTTGGATGGGGTGTTGGAAGGTGCCCCCTCAGGGGACTCCATTGTTCTGCTGGGGGGATGTTAACACTCATGAGGGTAGTGACACTTAAACCTGGAAGGGTGTAATGGCGAGGAATGGCCTGCCCAATTTGAACCCAAGCAGTGCTTTGTTACTGGGCTTATTTGCAGACCACAGCTTTCTGATCGACTTTTGGAAAACACAGCCTACAAAGACTATACATAGACTGTGTCCTTCAAAGGATGCAGCCCTTGAATTTGGACACAATCAGGGTGAACAAGAAGATAGGATGAAAAAAATGAAGGACAGGAAGTTAGCATAAGGCTGTTTGTTCATAGGTGTGTTTGGCACAAGAGCACCCTAGACCACAGTTTGATAATCAGTTTTGTAATCGTATCATCGGATCTATGTCTGCATGTTTTGGACACTTGAAAAGAAGATCTGACCTGGCAATTGATCACCAGTTGGTGGTGAGTTGGAACCATTGGTGGAAGAAGGCACTTGTGTTGGGAATGGCTAGCAGAGGTCCCTGTCTGGGAGATCTTCAGCTTGGATCTCTGGCAGAATTTCTCCTGCATCCCAAGGAAATCAGGGAACACTGAGCCTGAAAGGGCAATGTTCCAGGACTCCATGACAGAAGTCGCTGTGCAGAGCTGCAGCCATAACGTTGTGAGTGCCTGTTGAGGTGGCAATCTCCAAACCCCATGGTGGACACCAGCGGAAAACAGAGCTGACAGGCTGAAGAAGGAGGGCTTCTGAGCTTGCTTAGGTAGTTCGACTCATGAAGCAGCTGACAGGTACTAGCAAGCCAAGCATAACGTGGCTTTGACAGTTACTGAAACAAATACTCTTGGTTTGGTGAGGCTATGGAGAAGGAGTTTCGGTTCGCCTTCAATAGATTATGTCAAATCATCTGCTAAGTCATTAGCCAAGCTAGGCTTTTTATCCATGCTGTTTATAGCAAGAACTGTTTACCATAAATAGGGATACAGACCTACTAAATTCCACTTATATGGCAGAGCTAAAAGACGCATAGGAGGACTTACCCATCACAGAGGCTGTAGTCATTGAAGTAATCCAAAAAAAGTAGGGCTTCAGGAGTGGATGTGATTAACCCTGAGATCTTGAAAGCTCTTGATGTTGTTGCGCTGTCTTGACTGATACACTTCTTCAACATTGTATGGAGGTCTGGAGTGCCTTTTCCAGTCTTTAAGAAAGTGAATCAGAGGATGAGTTTCATCTTCAGGGGGATCACACTCCTCAGCCTCCCTGGGAAGGTCTATGCTGGGGTACATAGAGGAGGGTCTGCCTGTTGGTTCAACCTCAGATCCAGGAGAAACAATGGAGGCACCCTCTGCTTCCATCCTGGCCATGGAACACTGGACCAGCTATTTACCCTCACAAGGATACTGGGGCTTCATGGGAGTTTGCCCAACTGGTCTATATGTGCTTTGTGGATTTGGAAATGCATATGATCGTGTCCCTTGGGGGGTCCTTTGCAGCATGCTTCTGTAATTTGGGGCCATCAGGTCCCTGTATAACCATAGCGAGAGATTGGCTTGTGTTGCCAGTAGTAAGTCAGACTCAGTTTTAAGTATCTCGGGGTCTTGTTCATGAGTGAGGGAAGGATGGAGCAGGAGATCAACCGAGAGATCGATGCTGCATCAGCAGGATTGTGGACATTGTGCTGTTCTGTCATGGTGAAGAGGGAGGTGAGCTAGAAGACAAAGCTTTCAATTTGCCAGTCATTCTACGTTCCTACACTTATCTGTGGTCACGTGCTTTGAGTATCACAAATACAAGTGGCAGAAATTGTTAGTAGTTCTAAATAGTCAGTGTTCCCTCTCTCATGCATAGTGACTAGTTTGCCAAACTTGGAATAATAATAATGACCTTTAAGATATGTTTCCATTGAAACTTGAAACTTTAGTTATTATTATTTTTATTGTTGCTTTCTCGAGCATATAAACATTAAAAAATGCCCTTTTAAAATCTGGTCTAGTCAAAATTCATTTCAGGCTACCAAAATCTAAATGCCTGCCCAAAAGGCTACCAGGGATTTAGAAATTTTACAAGCCCTGGTAATTAAATATTATTATTTTCGGTAAAAAAAAATGTATATTTCTTTACATTGAGGTTTCATTTATGCTTAAAAGTTCCTTGGGTTTTCCCTCAAACAGATTCCCCTTAAACAGAAAATGAAAAAGATGATATATTGAATGTACTGCAAAACAAAATTTGAATAAATAATAATATTATTCTCAAAAAACAATATATTTTGTCGTAAGGGTGTACTGTAACACTAGTAATAGGGCAACAGTAAGGTATATTGCTGGGTTTTTTCACTGACTGCCTTGCTCGTTACAGAGGGCCCCCGCATTGGAAAATATGTAAAGTGCTGTGTCCCATTTTGAACCAATATGGAATACGAGAAAGTGGCAACACTTATTGCTGGTGTCTGTGACATGCATTCTGCATATGCTACCGGATGGCGGTGTTTCGAGTGGTGAAATGAATTTCATAGTATTTCCATTGATAGTAAGTTCAAGTTATTAGCAGATATTACAATACAGAGAACCAGTGTGTTGCATGTCGTTGGCCAAAATTCGGCCAAACCTTTTTTTTTACCCGCATTTTTTCCTTTTTACAGCGAAGCTGACACTGACGCTGTTTCCTGAGGGAGCGTTTTTTCCCTCCCATGTCTCATGTGTATTACGGTACCAGCACACTAGCATATGGCTCCATTACCTCAGTAAACCTTGCTGTGCATTTATTGTACAAACGCTGTCCATTATCAAAACACTGTGACTGCCGGCAGGCCAGGTTATTCTAGTCAGTGCTGACAAAATACCACCGCTCGGATCCTTCCTAGCATTTTTGAATTGTTTGTGTAGTTTTGCTGTGTGGATTTCTTACTGACTGAACTGTACTGTGCACTTTTGATTTGTAATTTGCTGAATTGCGCTTATTGAATGGGTTGCTTTGGACTTACTTGCTCTCCCATTGAGTTACCCTGTTAGTTTTACTTTATTTTTCTTTGTTCCTTGCCTGCCCTATTGCATTCTATTATTTGATCAATAAATCCCCTGTTTTTACAGTGGTCTCTGCACTTGTGATCCATTGCTGGTGCTGACAAGCAGTCACTGAGAAAGTGACTTCATTTCATATCGCCCAGCACTACTTGGGTCATAGATAGTTATAGGTTAAGTGTGAGGGCCTGGGTGTGTTTACCAGTGATGTGTTGACGACCATCTGTTTCGAGATCCAGACAAAATGAAGACTCATCCGACCCAAGACCAAGTCATGACCCAGACCCATTCCAACCATAACCAAGACAAGATCAAGACTTTTAATCAAGACCAAAACAAGACCAATATTTAAAAACTTCACAATCAAAATTTAGATTTTTTTTTTGGTAGAGTGCACCCAAATTGGGGCTATATTTTCAATAATGAAATCACGTACACAAACCCCTCCCCAAGCCCCCTGACAGAGTTAGTAAAATAAAATTCTAACAATCAACACTAAACAATGAACACTACCAACAATGTCCAAGCAGTCCAGGGGCAGTTGATGATGGATGAGTGAAAGAAATACCTGATGAACAGCTGCCAGAAAGGAACGTACCAGTTCCTGATGCGGCGTGAGGTGACTGGGAGCTGGGCCATAGACTGGGTTTGAGAAATACTGAGGTACTGGGTGTGATGGGGTTGGGGGGATGGGTCTCGTCAAACACACTGTACATACAGGAGGCTTGTTTTCTGGGGGATAAATGCGAGTTCATATCAATTAATCGATAGTTTAAATTTCTGAAAGTTATGTGGACCTATTATATGAATGAGCCTTACTGAATAATTTTAGGTGTATATCATAAGGACATTAAAGAGCAGTAAAATAGTATGAGTATGAAGTTTGTAATTTAAGGTAATTTGTAACCATATATAAAGATAAAAATGAAAGAGAAATGCTTGATATTAACAGATCATTACATGCCAAAATCAAATATACTTGCTTTGATATCCAAATTTGGCTTTGAAATGTTTCTATGGACACCATTACTGATATCATACCCTTCATAAGTTGTTTATTATTATTTTTTATTAATGACATTATGTCAAACGTTAGTTAGCTTACTTTATCCCATTAAGCGTAGTATAAAACCCAAGCTTGTCCTGTCCTGGCCAGAGTAGCCTAGCCTACGTTTATATTCAACAGGTTTCATACAATTATCCATCCATCCATTTTCCAAACCGCTTATCCTACTGGGTCGTGGGGGGTCCGGAGCCTATGCCGGAAGCAATGGGCACGAGGCAAGGAACAACCCAGGATGGGGGGCCAGCCCATCTCAGTCATACATTTATCTTTACTCCAAACGCTATAGCAGGTCACAGTTCTGGATTGTTTGTTTACAGATAATGATCATTAATTTGTCTTACCGAATGATATGCTCCCTGCGCAGTCTCCCTCACAATGCCGCATGATGACATGCACACAACGTGAATTCAAACTGCTTTCAGTGAAGTGCACGTGTGTATTTCCCTAGTCCTGCATCCTCTAAAATGCTGAAACCGAATGCTCTAGCTCTCTCACTCACACACACAGCAGACATTACTAATAAGACATTCGAACTGAATTAATAATGCATTTGACCCGCAGACATTTCCAACTGCTGATTTGTGTTTTATTCAGGTGAATATTTCAATTCAAATTTTATTTTTTAGCTCTTAAAAAAATGGTCGAGGTCCGGACATCAGTGACCTCATATTTGGTTGGCCCTGATTGGACGTTCTCCCCAGCCAAAGACATATCATTCAAAACAAACTCGCACAGCCAAGCAGGCACAGGACAGCACATACATTCAGATGGAAACTGTAACCAAGGTGGCTGAATTGTAAACCAGCTGAGTGTGAGAGACCTACGAACAAACAGACGGACGATTGTGATCTCCCTGGCATCTTTCACATTCATTTTTCATGGGCTCACTTGCTCAATATCTCTTCCCAGCAGTCCCTGCACCCTCTGAAGCTGTCCAACACCACAGGGCAGCTGAGAGATGTAGTTCAGTAGCGCTTCTACAAAAGGACAGCGCCGGAAAATTTATTTCTGCTTAGTGAGGGGAAGGAAATATATTTGCATATTGAATCCGATGTTGTTGTGTGCTTTTTGGAGACTTGTGGCCCAAGACCAAGGCGAGATCAAGAGAAAATGGGCTCAAAACCTAGACGAGGTCGAGATCAAGTCAAGCGGTCTCGAGAACTGCAACTCTGGCTGCTGTCATGCCCACGCAGGCACGTTGCAAGTCAGCATGCAGGGACAGGCAGCGGGGGTGATACATGGCGTCAGACTCAAGCGCAGCAAAGACAACAGATGCTATGTTAAGCCAAAAGTGGGATGTGATAGCTAGAAGACTGAGTGACAGGGTGTCTGCAATGATCAGGGTTTTCCCTGGTGCGTACTCTGCTACTGGATGAAACATAATGAGGTACATGAGAAGACGTTGGCAACGTAGTGGGTCAACGTGGAGGAAATAATGGACATTGCGGAAAATGTGGGAAAATACTTCACAACGAAGATGAAGACCCAGCTAAAAAATCTACATGCAACACATGCAACAAAGTAGGACATTGGAGCAGAGTATGCAAGAGCAGGAAGGCAGTAAGAGGTTACAGAGCAACTAGTCATACTTCCTTGGGGCGGTGAGTAGAGCAGGTGGGTCATCAGAGTGATGGTCTGTTGAGTTGCAGGTGGGTTTTACACCGGTTGAGATCAAGATTGACACAGGAGGCGATGTGAGTGCCATCCAGGAGGAGATCTATCGCTCACTCATTCCAAAAAGTCCACTTGAACCTTCAGACATATCACTGGACAGCCCAGGCGGCGAGTTGCAATGCATGGGATGGGAAACCCACCCACTCACCGCATATGTTATCCGTGGACGCACAGTAAACACCTTGCTCAACAGGCCGCTGTCTGACAATGAATCTAGTGAGGAGAGTGGATGAAACAGTGAGCAGCAGAGAGTGCCTACAAGTATATGGTGAGTACGGTACATTCAGAACTGAACCTGTGAGAATACAGCTGAAAGCTAATGCTCAGCCATATGTTGTACATACAACAGGCAGACCCTCTCCCTAAGCTACAAAAGGTAAGAGAAGAGCTCCAAAGAATGGAAAAGACCGGCATCATCGTGCGAGTGACACAGCCCACTGACTGGTGTGCATCCATGGTGTCACAGTCTTTCCTTCACTGGATGCTGCCAGTGGGTTTTTATAAATACTTCTGCACCCTGACAGTATTAAGCTCACTACATTAATCACGTCCTTCGGCTGATTTAACTTTAAGCGACTCCCATTTGGAATAACGAGTGCACCCGAAATCTTCCAGAGGAAGATGACAGAGACACTCCAGGGATTACAGGGTGTCGAAGTCTTCATGAACGACATTCTTGTTTATGGGGCCACAGAGGAGGAACACGACAGTCATTTGGTCATAATGGAGCGCGTAGAGACTGCAGGTTTGAAGGTGAACTGTGAAAAGTGCTCTATTAAGCAGAGTCAGTTCAGGTTCCTAGGACATCTCATAGGCCGGTCTGTGATCAGGCCGGATCCTGACAAAGTGGAAGCTGTTCAGCAGTTTCCACCACCAACAGACGTACAGGAGTTGAAAAGAATGCGGGAATGGTGAATTATCTTGATTCATCCCCAACTTTTAAACAGTGGGGCAGCAACTGTATACATGGAATCACCCACAACAATCAGCTTTCGAACACATAAAGCAGCTGCCTACTTCACCAATACTCACTTATTATGACGTAAACAAGCCTACTGCTGCGTCCGCTGATGCTAGTAGCTATGGACTGAGGGGCGTGCTGCTTCAACTCCATGGGCAACAATGGAAACCGGTGGCATATTGCTCCAGACATCTCACAGAAGCTGAAACACGCTACGTCCAGATTGAAAAAGAGGCTTTGGCAGGCGTGTGGGCATGCGAGAAGTTTGACAGAAACCTGAATGGTCTGGGAGAGTTTAAACTTGTAACAGATCACAAGCCGCTGGTACTGTACCTCTCATTAACAACCGTAGACTAGACTGAGTACCGCTACGGTGCCAATGTCTTCTCATGAGGCTCATGAGATTTCATCCAGTAGCACAGTAAGCACCAGGGAAAACCCTGATCGTTGCAGACACCCGCAGTCCTCTAGCTAGCACATGCACAGACTGACACACACAGTCATGTGGCATGCTATGTGGCCAGCGTCCTGGAGGGGATTCCAGCATCCACAATTAAATTGGACGAAATCAGAATGGCTACAGCAGCTGACACAGAACTGCAATCTGTCTTGAAGCTCATCAGTAGAGGATGGGCCCGAACACATGAGCAAAATAGCGATGGACGTGAGAGCTTATGTTCCAGTGAAATCAGAGCTGTCTGAATGTAATTGACTTGTCCTAAGAGGGAGCAGAATTGTGGTGCCAAGGTCAATGAGAGGTGAAATCCTTCAGAACATTTATAAAAGACACCAAGGCCTGACTAAATGCAGAGACAGGGCACAATCATCTGTGTGGAAGCCTGGACTTTCTGCAGAGATAAATGAACTCGTGGCATCATGCCAGGTGTGCCGGGAACTGGAAAGAACTCTCATCTTCACAGTGCTTCCAGAAGAACCCAGGAAAAGAGTTGCTATGGACCTATGTGAGCATTATCACAAAAACTACCTGATAATCTCAGATTACTGTTCCAGATTTTTGGAAATACTGCACCTGCCCTCATCAACAAGCGCATAGGGTACCCAAAAACTTAAAACAGTTTTCACCAGGTTGGGTATTCAGTATGAGGTGGTGTATGATAATGGGCCGCAGTTTTCCTGTGCAGAATTCCAGGAATTTGCCAGACTGCTTGATTTCAGATACTACACATCCAGCCCTCATTATCCTCAGGGTAACGGGCATGCGGAAAGAGCTGTGCGGATAGCAATCAAAGTCCTCAAACAGAAAGATTCTGTAATGGCTTTGATGAGCTGTCATGCTACAGTACTATTACACTACCTCGACTGAGTAAATAAGTGACCAGTGCTGAATGTCACGTTTTGAGTTTAGTTTAATTGTTGTTATCGTAATAACAAACATAAAAAGGGGGGAGATGTCATATGTGGTAGTTGAATGACGTTGCGCATTTACTATTTGTTTTAAGTAAGCAAAACGGACCGGCTCTATTCGGGTGGCTGTGCGCTACATGGTCACGTTGTTGCTTACGGTTAGCAGTTATTAAA
Source organism: Isichthys henryi (assembly GCA_026776945.1). Taxonomy (NCBI): domain Eukaryota; kingdom Metazoa; phylum Chordata; class Actinopteri; order Osteoglossiformes; family Mormyridae; genus Isichthys; species Isichthys henryi. Next base: position 20,903,755 of record JAODJX010000083.1, read on the forward strand.
CGCTGGTGAAGTATAGTGAAGCCTCCCTGGTCATTTCACACCATCTATGGAGGATAATAAAACTAAATCATTCTGAAGAAATTATCCTCTGTTCAGTGGCTGTAAACGGCGTGTTCAACTTGCGTTCACGTAGTTATTCTCAGGTCAGTGTTTACGTTCAACAGTAAAGCTGAGTGTAATGAATTACTGCTGTTAGTTTAAAAAACACAGCTCTTCATTATCATGTACGTGTAATAGAGAGAGGCAACTACTGAATAAGAAAAGAATAACTGAATATTCCTG
>JAODJX010000083.1:20934244-20946368 GCA_026776945.1 Isichthys henryi
ATAATTATATAAGATGAAAATATCCTTTTGAGGGTATATCATCAGTGTCATCGCCCTGGACAAACAGTAATTATGTGCGATACTTGTTAACCTATTACAAAAAATACATATTGGTTTGCAGTGAGACATTTCTAATTGCCTAAATTGTCAGTCCAAGGGCCAGGGCTCTGTGCCCAGTGCGAGTCAAGGGAATATGATGATTTATGAAAACGACTTTATATATTCGTTAACCTTGGAGTCACAGAAATGTCAGCGATTCAGTTGTAGGCTGAGAATCTTAACATAGCGGCGAATGTGAAAAGGCCTCAGAATGACAGGTGTGGAGGACCCTTTGGGAGCTGGTCTCTCTTTGTCCAAAGCACCGCAGAAGTGAGACGGCACAGCCTTTACACCGGGAACTTTCATTCCCGAGATCAGCTGCCTGTGCTTTCATAAGAAGTATCTGAATCAGGAACACACTGCCACCCACTGCTGACTGTGCAAAGAGCTCCGACTGGACAGAGAATCCTGTCTTTGGGGTTTCATTCATTTCATGGGCTACATTTACTTTTCTTTTGATTTTAGCTTGTGCTTTTATCAAAAGCAGCACAGATGTTTGAGAAAGCAAGGTCAGACGGTCCCTGGAGCAAATGGGGTTTAAGGGCTTTGCTCAGGGGCCCAGCAGTGACATCACTCTGCCAATCACAGGATTTATACCGGCAACTTACTAACCTGCTAAGCCACACACCAAGGAAGGGAGGGGCATTTTAACTGATGCTTTTATCAGCAGAAACTTCCAGTGTTATCGCCATCTATAGCAGGGCCTGTCCAGGGACTTAGACCTTCACCTTAGGAGACCATGACTGGATCAAGAAGCGACCTTGTATCTCCAGGCAGAAGAAAGCACACTGTGGACACACCCCCCATTCCCCCCCAGTCCATGTGTCTATGGCTGTCTGGCAGGAAGAATCCCTTCCAAGAATCCCCCTCTATGAGCCCATAGCACGGGAGTATAAATCAAGGGCAACATGTGACCATGTCAAAGGTTTCCAATTTGACAAGAGTGCTAATGCGCCGAGAGCCGATTTACAGCCACTTGCATCTGGGGTTGAGAGATTGAGTGGCCTTATTACAAACCTCTACTCCACTTTTCCTGCCATGATGTGATGAACTGACATCATAAGAGACTGGAAATTGTCTAGAAGCATGTCACACTGCCCAAGAGCAATTAATTTATTCAGTGAGCGATGATGTCATAGCCAAGGCAATGAAACGGTCATGACACTCCCCAATAAATTTAATAACCAGGACAACAATACATTAAAGATTACCAACGGCATGCTGATATAGTTCCCAGAATCCCTTTAGTTGTTACTCAATCAGATTCTGGCAATGAGCACAGAGCAAAGAATCAGAGGCAGAATCTTTATTGCCGCACAATTGAGGTAATGTTTGTTGGCACAGATTCCTTCTGCTGGAGACACCGTGACAATAGACAACTAACAATTAGGGTGTAACACAGACAGAAAATAAATACAAGACACGATATACACAACAGAGAGGAGTAAATGCAAGGTGTGTGATAAATACAGTAGTTTGTGCATATTCAGTGTAATGCAGAAAGATAAGAATGGCACAATACAGGCAAGTTACTGTTGTGAGGGGAGGCATGTCAATACCGTCCACCCTGCGGGGAAAATGACAGAAACCGGCCCACTTTGTAAATACACTGTCTCCCCTCACCCTCTCGCTAAATTTATTTCTGTAAATGTCAGTCACGTAAAGGTAAATATACCGTAAAAAATAATACAGATGCTCCTCTACTTACGAATGAGTTACGTACCGAATGGCTATTCGTAACTTGAAATGTTCGTAAGTCATTATTCAACATTATTTTATGGGTATCCGCAAGTACAAGGAACTAGGATGCTGGGAGTACACATGCTGCGCTGCTGCGTAACGGGAGTAGCGGCCATAAGTCGCACTAGGCGGAATTGGTGCGCAGAAAAAAGAAACTGATGTTGCGGACAGGAAACGGGAGCCAAATGAACACAATTGGGACTTACGGTCCTCTTCATTCGTATTTCTGAAAGTTTGAAAGTTCGTAAGTAGAAAGTTCGTAAGTAGGGGAGCATCTGTATACTATATCACATAATGGTAAATATACCTTAAAGGTAAATATACTATATCACGTAAAGGTGATATAGTATACATACATAAACATATACAATAAATCCTCGGATTGCGAGCATAAGTCGTTCCAGAAATGTGCTTGTAATCCAAAGCACTCATACAGTATATCAATCAAATTTTCCCATTAGAAATAATGGAAACTCAGATGATTCGTTCCACAACTCAAAAATATTCATATAAAAATGATTAATATGAAAAATAAAGTAAAAATACATAAAACAAATTAACCTGCACTTTACCTTTAAAAAAATCGTGGATGGTGTGAGGGATATGAGAGAGAGGGGAAAAGGCGGCTTTTGCCTCCTTTTCAATTTCACGGAAATGTGGACATTGCATTGTCGTTAAACAGATTCATCGCTCGCACTGCTACACCCTTATTCGGGTGGTGCTTTAAATTTCTACTAAAGTTTGACTATGTAAGTGGGGCATGCCGATGGAGACCGAGCATGGGAGATGATTACCCACAATCCTGCAGCAAGAGAGAGAGAGAAGAACCATCGGCTCGGCAGACAAAGCGTATACGTAATACTCGTATTGCAAGACCCCGCTCATTTATCAAGTTAAAATTTATAAAACTTTTTTGCTCGTCTTGCAAAACACTCGCAAACCAAGGTTTGACTGTATACACTATATCAGGGGTACTCAAATGATGGACTAAGCACCAAAAACGCAATTTAATTGGGACCAAGTGATCGATCCTCCGCAATCAATCTGCTTGGTAAGTTTTATCATGGGGTAAGCCACGCCCCCCACCCCTTTTATTGGTCAAATTTTTCCATCACAGATCCCCCCACCTGATTTCACCCCCACCACCCCTCTTGAAATATTTTTGAAATATTAATGTCAAATGTGCAATTATAACGTGCAAACAGATCAGCAGGGTTCAGTGCTGATGCAAATGCCACAATGCTATATGATTGCAAGCAGAAGTAACTGATCGTTCCGGGAAGCAGCTGTTCTACATGGGAAACATAGTGATACAGGTGGGCACCAGGAAGGAGCCTCTGAGAGGTCGAGCATGAGACCTCTGATTGGCCAGCGGGGGTTTCGTGAGTAAACGCATTCCAGCCTAGCAGAGCCCTGAGCGTGGGCCTCGCTCCAAAGCGTACGCACCCACCATCCTGGGGCGATCCACATTCAACAAAGGAACCAAGCGGGCATACAAAAAATACATAAACGGGCTTCCTTTTGATCACAAATCAGACTGTCAGGCGTATTTTTTTTTACATCGAAATCCAGAGTGTGAGAGAGAGCTGTTTTCAGTGCTCAATCGACAGCATGCATCTGCGTCTGTGTTAATGTGTCTATGTTCTGACCACCCATGCTCTCTGCCTTCCTTCCCACATGTCCAAATGGTGCCTGGGTGGGACTGACTCATTGATGGAGTTTGGTTTTGCTCTTGTGCACAGTTTCAGGATCAGAATCAGAAGACTTTATTAATCCAGGAGGAAATCCAGTAGGAAATTAAAGTTCTTTTGGAATAGTAAAATAAAATAAAATAGAAAATTTCTGTACAGGAATCTTAAAGTACCTTTGCTCAAAAGTTACAGGAAAAGTATATTGCAGAGTAAAGTAAGTATATTGCATCATTATCATAAGTGGTTATATTGCACTTGTTGGTAAAACCAAGTTAGACTTCAAACTTTGGGAGTAGTCAAGGTATATTGCACCGAATCATTGATAATACAGTAAAATCCACTTTTATCAGGCTTCAAGGGACCTGGCAAAGCAGTCCATTATATCCAAAGTCCGTTATATCCAGAGTTGCTATTTGCCCAGAACACAACTACAAGACACCATTTACTCATGCCACACCCCAGCAGACACACTGATGGTGCAGATTATTATATTGTACATGTAGTAATCCAACTTTCTCTGACCAGATGCGTGACTATTAATAACCCCGACTATGTATCTGCGCTGGATATCACCGGCACGCCCCGCACCTTGTAGGCAGAGCCTGCATGTCCATTATAGCGAACAAAACTACAGCTAAAAGCAGCCCTGGGGACCAAATTCTTTATCCGTTATAAGCAAAATTCCATTATATAACAGTCTGCTATATCTGATGCTTTTTCTGCATGTTGTTAAAGGCACACAGCCGGGACCAGCGGACCTCATCCGTTATTGACGATATTCCGTTATAAGCGAGTCCAACATAACGGGATTTTACTGTAATATTGTACATATTAATTATATTGCCCAGGTATCACAGAGTCACAGATCATAGAAATAATAATATTGCACAGAATCATAGCGTATTGCATATGTTAAGAATCAAGTAGGGGTAGTATCAGTTTTTGCACAATTATTCTAGTAAGTTATTGTGAAGATGAGTGACGGATGGAAGAGTTATAGAACCTGATTGCAGTAGGGAGGAAGGATTTTATGTGGCGTTCAGTGGAGTACTTTACACTGCTGTGTCTGTGATGTACACATCCTGAAGTCTGTGATGGAAGGTGCTGTACACATCCTGAAGTCAGATGTGTACAGTCACCACAGTGTGAAGTGGGTGATCAGTATAGACCAGGGGTGGGCAATCTTATCCGCAAAGGGCCGGTGTGTGTGCTGGTTTTCGCTGCAACTCACTAATTATGTCGCTAATTAGAGGACTGATTGGCTGAAGAGTCCTCACACCTGGGTTTGAACAGCTGACCTAAAGGTTACCCCAAAAACCAGCACACACACCGGCCCTTTGCGGATAAGATTGCCCACCCCTGGTATAGACCATGATGGTAGAGTCTGGACAATGTTCTTCTCTCAGCCACATACTCTAAGCTGTCCAGTTCTCCACCAACCACAGAGCCTGCCTTCCTGATCAACTTATTCAGTCTCTTTGCATCCGCTACCTTTTGCTGCCACCCCAGCACACCGCAGCACAGAAAATGGCACTGGCCAGCATAGATTCATAGAACATCGGCAACATAGTGTTGCAGACTTCCAAGGATCTGAGTCTCTGTTGGAAGTGCATCCTCATCTGACCTTTCTTGTAGGTTGCAAGGGAGTGTTTGGACGAGTTCAGCCTATTGTCCATGTGAACACCAAGGTACCTGTAGTCCTGAACAACTTCTCCAAACCTGTCCACAGCCATTCCGTATTCCATGTCCTCCCCTTGCCTAATAAATCCAACTATTGCTGAATCATCTGAGAACTTCTGCAGATGACAGCCCTCAGTGTTTTACCTGAAGTCTGATGTGTACAGGGTGAAGAGGAATGGTGATAGGACTATTCCTTAAGGATCTTCTGTACTACACAACACTGTGTCAGACACAGAGCCCTGTAGCCTCACATACTGTGGCCTGTCTGTCAGATAGTCCATAATCCAAGAGACTAAGGGAGAATGAACCTGCATAACAGAGAGCATACTCCCTAACCGGGCTGGCTGAATCGTGTTGAAGGCACTGGAGAAGTCAAAGAACATAATCCTCAGGGATGTTCTCGGCTTGTCAAGGTGGCTGTGCTGTAGGTATGGTGCAGGAGGTATATAATGGCAACCTCCATACCAATGTTGGCCTGGTATGCAAACTGAAGGGGGTCTAGTGATGGTTTAACCAATGGGCGGAGGAAATTCAGAAGCAGCCTCTCAAAGACCTTCATGCTGTGTGAGGTGAGAGCAACTTACCTGTAGTCTGATGGGACACTGGAGCGTGCCATCTTTGGCACAGGAACCAAGCACGAGGTTTTCTACAGCACAGGGGCCTTCATTGAACTGAGGCTCAGGTTGAAGATCCTCAGCAGTACTCCACATAGCTAAGTGGTGCAGAGCTTGAGCACCTGTGGACTTATTCCATCAGCTTCAGCTTCCACCTTTGGCGGGACGGAGTCTACGTAGTTCTCTTCTCACTTGGTCCTCAGTGATGGTGATTCTAGGCACTAGGTAGTCTGAAGTGATATCAAGAGAAAAGGCAGTGGAAGCTCTAGTAGGTGGGATGGTGAAAGATGAAGAGTGGTCAGGTGAGGAGCTGCATCCTGGAGAGGTACTTGTGAAAGAGGGCAGAGAAATGTTGGTGTGGGACGGGGGCACAGAACTGCTTAAGACATTGTTGAACCTGTTGAAGAACTGATTATTCTGAAGTTCATTGTCCCACCCAACATCTACTTCCATCCCCTGGCAGCTGGACTTGAAGCCAGTGATTGTCCTCATGCCCCTCCACACGTCTCTGGTGTTATTCTTCTGCAGCTTTAGAATTAGAATTTAGTGATTAATTGTTGACATACCACAGCATAGAGTGCACAACGATGAAAAGTGTTATCTGCATTTAAAGCATATGTGACATAACTGGGGGCAGTTAATTCAGCACCGAGGGAGCAGTGCTTGAGGGCGGTACTTTGCGCTGGGTATCTCAATTGTGTCTTGCTGGTCGGGGATTCAAACCTACAACATTTCACTTATGAGTGCACTTCCCTAACCATTAATCCAGCACTGCCCGCTCCAGGTGGCTCCTGTACCTGCCTCTTCCCTCTTTTAGCTTCACCGACATACGTCTCTGTGCCTCTTTGGCTGCCTCCCTGTCACCCGACCTGAAAGCCTCCTTCTTCTCGTTCAGGAGGGCTTTGATGTCTTTGGTGACCCATGGCTTGTCGTTGGGGAAGCAGCGTATAGATTTTAGTGGCACAGTGATATCAGTGCAGAAGTTGATATAATCTGTTACACAGCCAGTGATACTCTCACACAGAGCCTCCCAGTCTGAACAATCCTGCAGGGCTGCAATGGTCTCCTTTGTCTCCTCCCACTGTCCTGACTGTGGACGGCTGACTCTTCACTAGTGGTAGATATATGGGTAGTAGATAAACCAGGTTGTTTCCGGATCAGCCCCGGGGGGGGGAAGAAAGGCTATACAGCTATATGCCTCTTTCGCAGTGTCCAGTGTCTTGTTCTCCCTGGTTGGACAGTCCACAAACTGTGTGAAGGTGCTGAGTGTCCTGTCTAGGGAGATGTGATTGAAGTCATCTGAGATGAGGATAAAAGCATCCGGGTGGATTGTCTGAAGTCTCGCAGTCGCAGAGTGGATGACGTCACACGCAGTCGTCGCGTCGGCCGATGGAGGAATGTAAACAATAACGCCGATCGCGTGTGAGAACTCTCTGGGCAAATAGGATGGACGGATCCCCACTGCTACCAGCTCAATGTCCAGGCTGCAGACGTGTTCTTTGAGTACAATGTGATTAGGGTGACACCATCTCTTACTAACAAAAACAGTCCTCCTTCCATGCGCTTACCGCTCTCTGGGCAAGTTCTATCCGCCCGAAAACATGAAAAGCCGGGAATTCCACGGCAGAATCAGGAATACGCTCATGCATTCATGTTTCGTTGAAGCACAAGAAGCTGCACTCACGAAATTCCTTGTTGTGTCTGACCAGTGCCGTAAGCTCATCCATCTTATCGTCCAGCGACCTCACGTTGCCCATGATAATGGAGGAGAGATACGGTTTGTATCGCCTCTTCCTCCCATTGTCCGTTCCCCACTTTTATTTTGCTACGATCCTTCACTCCTCCGCAGCATCCCCTCTTTGTCTCTCCCCTCCGTAGCTCCTCTGGAAGGTCCGGAACGATGTCCCCATACTGCGCTGCATCTTGCTTCCACGAGATCAGCTGGTCACGAGTGTAAAGAAAAAGCCGATCGCTGCCACTAGCTGCATTAGCATTAGCATAACAGAGTGCCTTAAAAAGTTAAAATGTGCCTGCGCGCAAAACTGACAGAGCCGGCATTGAGGCAAGAGATAGTGGCTCAGGGGACTGTCCCTCTGATAGAAAAGTGACACTGGTGGCAGCATCCTGAAGAAGTGAACATATAAGTATAAGTTTACACTTTCTTTTTCAACACTGTTAGCATGGCTGAGGGGGTTGGCCAGGCAGTTGACTTTAGACCCCCAAAGGGTTTTTTTTTCTCCCTACTTGGGAGTTTTTCTCTCCTCCACTGTCCTCTATCTTTCTTTTTTTCTGTGTGTATTTGTCATTCTTTTTCCATGTTTTTGTATTATTTTTCTTAATGATGTTGTAATATATCACAGCACGCCCATGTAAAGTGCCTTGAGGTGACTCTGTTGTGATAGAGAGGTAGAGGTAAAGGGCACACACTGATTACAGTGCATTACTACTCCCTCCACACATCAAATCACCTCAGGGATGAGAACCTGAGTACAGCAGGTGTACCTCAACACCTCACTAGTGCAACTGGAATGGAACAGTGTGACGTTTTTTTCTGGTGGCTGGAGTGTTAATCCTGCCACCAACCTCCAAATTTTCCCTGTAAATTGGCCCTGCTGGCAGGGCTGGATGTAGATTAACGTCATATCCAGGACAAAATCATGCAGGTTAAGGCCCTTGCTTAAGGGTTCAATGAAACAGAATCACTCCTGGCATTGATGGGATTCAAGCCAGCATAGATCACTAGCCTCAGAGCTACCAGTCTGCCCCACTGGTCTGTTGTGAAAGGTGCTATATAAAAATACATTGAATTGACTTGAACCCCCAATGTGTACCTTAGGAGTAAATGTATTTTGTTAAATTTAAAAGTAGAAAGCCAAGGGAAAAAATAACACCAAGGAAGATTCATTATAAGCTTGCTAAACAATTAGGTCTGGAAAATTATTATATATTGGCTAACCAATGCAAATACTGTGAAGGCAGCAGATAGCAGAACCTCTACACGTACTTACTGTATGGTAGTTATACAGCGTGAGATTTTTATAAGCATAGTGTTATATGTTGGTAATTAATGTGGCACAACTTTGAATTCAAAACCTAAAACTGTGTCTTGTTGCCCTTCAGCTCACATCTGTTAAAGATGTGAGTAAAACATGATTAAATGGTACATGCGACATACGAGACTTGCTGGTGATCCGTGTGATGAACCCTGGCAGTTTGTTAGAGGCGGTAACAGTGTTTGCCACCACTCAAACTATGCTTTGGGCCCCTGACTCAAAACAGTCACTACACCAGGAGTGGCCCCAAAGTGACTATCTGAGTGGGGCCCCAGGAAAAACAATATGACTGAGCCGACACAGAGACAAGAGATGGAGGCTCTGGGGACTGTCCCCCTGATTGAAATGTGACACTGGGGGCAGTATCCTGAAGTAGTGAACGGATAGGCCTGTAATTACCCCTGGGATCGAGGCCCTGCTCCACACAGAGCGAGGTGGGAGCAGCATGGGTGACTATGGCTGCCCATATTGGTACTACGTCTGAAACCATTTTGAGAAGACACTTTTTAAACAAATGTGCCTCCTTTCCAAGGGGGGTGGTCATGCCATGTGACCAACCTGTCGGGCACCGGTACCCAGCCAACTTTCATTTTCTGTTCCTCCCCCTGTTCTGTCCTCCCCGTTCCAAAATCAGCTGGTTCCATTTGCCCTGCCTGGCTGGAGGGAGTTGTGTGGCTTGCAGTTGGGAGCCAGCAGCAGCTGCAGCGCCCCCGGTGGATGCTGGCTCTGCTCTCCCTGGCCACAACATTCCAATTACGCTCCCTGTCATCACCTGGGCTGCGGAGCTCTTCCAGCATTAGGGCTGAGCTAGGCTGGCTGTAATGTATTCGCCCTGAGGACGGCAGGCAGGTCTCCACATATTGTTTGGAATCTACCAGAATCTCTTGGGCAGGAGGGTGATTGACAGGGAGGGGGCACTGTGCCCTGTGGACCAGGATGACATTGAAACAGAAAGACTACCCCCCTTTCTCTCCAACCCATCCGTACAACTAACCACAGACACTAAGAGCATGCAAAGCTGATGATATCCTCACTACCATGGGGGGGGGGGGAGAGTCTGGAGGACATATCGGAAATTCTTAACAGGCGGACACAGGGAAAAACAAAGTAATACATCCTTACCTGCTCTGATGCCCATCGTTGCTGTGGAGATCACCATGGATACAGTACAGCAACTCCATTGCTTTTCCTGATATGTTGCAGGCTGTTTGAGTGTCTCTGGGTCGCTATGAAGTCATCAACATTTCGAGGGAGTGTGAAAATGTGCAGAGCTTGAGGACTGGCGATGAAGCTTTAAAAATCCATCGCCGCACCCACCAATGGACCTATTACCGCAGAACGGCCACCAAGAAGAGGGAGAAAAATACCAAACTTATTTTCTACTCCTTGCGATTCGCCGGTGACACAAGACCGGCTCCCCTGGCTCTCGGCATATTTCACCTGAGGTGACGGCCCATGGTTTCACAGGTGGCAGGAGGATGATTGGCTACCCCCGTACGAGTCCCAAACCAGCTGCTAACATATGTTGACACCAGATATCCCAGCACCACCCAGTCTGCCCCAAGTGGCACCAAAGTGCTGCACAGAAGTGGACGGGACACTTGTGCGCCCCCTCTGGTGGGACCATCACCTGCTGCTGAGTGAAGGTCATGTTACCTGATCGAAGCAAACTGGAGAGAATTAAATTTATCACGTTAGCAGTTCTAATGCTCCAGCTGCCATTGAATCAGAAGTGATGTGCTCAGTCCGAAGTCAAACCCGTCTCATGTTTTTGTGGAGGGGATGGGGGATTACCTGCGCATGCCACAAAACGTTCTAGAACTGGGGTCTCACTCCTCCATGGCCGGGGGTGTGAATCCTGCCTCCCTGTTTCTTCAGAGTCTGTTTTACTCATGCTGTGTGGGTTTCTTTGGGGAAAATCCTGTTTTCCAAAGATGACATGAAGTTAGGTGAACTAGAAATCCTCCATTGTATTTCTGGCAAGTGAATGAGCCAAAGGCTTTGAAGGAGAGTTTAGTTTTTTGGTTCTGTTATATTTTACAGCATATGAACGAATCCAGGAAGCAGAGGACAAGCCGTCCACGTCGAGAGTGAGTCGCTTGAGCTCCGTTCGAGGGGTGATCGGTTCAGTTATGTTATTGTTTCAGGCCCTGTCTAAGTGTCATAACCGTCTTTGTCAGGAGACGAGGCCGCGATTATAATCCTGTAACGCTGACAGAGGGATTTTATCCTGAGAGAGTGGCACTATTTGTAACTAAATCCTCTCTGGGTGTCTGCTGAAGCTGCAAACTCCAGCTTAACCCCACCGCCCCCCAGGACCAGTCTGTATCTGGGGGGTAAAAGCCCACAGTACTCTACAGGTAACTGACTAACTAGTGTTTTTATTTTGTTTTGTTTTTTTCATATGCTTTCATAGCTGTAAATATATAAAATATAATTTTTGCTTTTTTCAGGTAACTGTATTAAAATTTAAGTTTATATGTTATTGACTAGGTTTTTATTTAATTAATCATTCTGATGTTACAGATCAGACTGAGGTCTATGGTCTATTGGTCGTTTAATTTCTGAAGCAGGGGTGAATCTAGGATTTCTTAAGGTGGTGCTGGTGGGGGGAGGGGTTAATTCATAGGAAGGAGCTCACATTATCATTAGCCAGTGATATGCTTTGAATCAATGAGTGACAGGGGAGGAGGCACTCAGGTGGCCAATGAGCTTTCAGCTGGGTCCAGTGATCCAGTGGCCAGCCCCTGTATAGTACCTACACAGAAGCCAAAACAGAACCCAAAACTTAATGTCCTCAAAGGGAATTCTGTCAGAACAACCAAAACAGGCCATACCAATGCCCTGTGCAATCACCTTGCATTTAACTTTGATCAACCTTAGTCGGTCAAGTTTCTCCACACCAGACTCATTCATCCATTTCCGTATGGACCTTGCTTTGTGCACTGGTGCACAGTCATGTTGGAACAGGAAGGGACCATCCCCAAATTGTTGCCACGAAGTTGGGAGCGTGAAATTGTCAACAATGGCTTAGAATGCTACAGCATTAAACTTTCATTTCAGTGGAACTAAGGGGCCAAGCCCAATCCATGAAAAACAATCCCACATCAAAATCCACCCTCCACCAAACTGTGCATGTAATTAATTTGTATTAGCATGTCAGCATTCAATATCACCCCTCCTGGAGCCGAGACCTTATCGTGGTGGAGGGGTTTGCGTGTTCCAATGATCCCAGGAGCTACGTTGC
>JAODJX010000083.1:21089799-21103054 GCA_026776945.1 Isichthys henryi
GGTACCTTTAAATCAGAGTTAGATAAGATTTTAACAACTCTGAGCTATTAGTTTAGTTCTCCCCAAGCGAGCTTGATCGGGCCGAATGGCCTCCTCCCGTTTGTATTGTTCTTATGTTCTTAAGGGTCTTGCTGAATGGCCCAATGATGAGATCACTCTGCTGATCATGGGATTTGAACCAGCGACATTCTGATTCCCAACCCACAGGGCTGCCCCACTCCACAGGTCAGGTCAGGTTGGGGAGCATGCACTGACGCAGCGCGTAGCAACACCCACCACATGGTGAAACTCCTCAGGATCCCAGCCAGTGATCCCCCAGGCAGACACACACTCCAGTCCCACCACCAATGGCCATCCATCTGCCGCAGCCAGGTGTTACATGGGCCTCCCCTTAGCCTGGTCCAGCCACTTGGGTCCTCAGCATGAGGATCCTGCGAGCCGGATTACCCTTAGGGAAATATGCCACATAGGCGTAGTGCTCTTACTGGTGCTTTCTCACAATGCAGGTTATGTGCCTCATTTGGAACACAGAGACACAGTACCAAAGGAGTCCAGTCTTCGTCTCAGCTCGCTGGATAGTGCACATGGCTCACAGCCATACAGTAAGACAAGGAGCACTAGGACCCTAAAGACTTGGACCTTCATCCTCTTGGAAAGATATTGGGAGTGCCACATACCCCATTCCAGTGACCTCATGAACCCCCATGCACTTCCAATCCGTCTGCTGACTTCATAGGAAGAGTCACAAGAGACAGGAATGTCACTGCTGAGGCAGATAAATCTCTCAACAAGATCAACATTCTCCCCTCAGGTAGACACACTACTGATGGCTGTGCCTAAGAAGTCATTAAATGCCTGGATCTTGGTCTTTATCCAGGATACCCGCAATCCCAGAGTCAAGATCAGTAAATCTTTCTTCACCAAAAAATCTTTCTTCACAGCTGCTGGACCCCACGACTCTGCCCAACACCCTGTCCATACAAGTATTGAATAGAGTAGGAACAAGAACACACCCTTGGCGAACCCCAGAATAAACTGGAAAGAACTCAGAGGTTCTCCCTCCACTCTGCACAGAACTCACAGTACCACTGTATAGGCCGGCCATAATGTCCAACAACTTCGGGAGGGATCCCGCAAAGTCTAAGGATGTCCCATACAGTAACTTTAAGAGTTGATCAACTGAGTCGAACGCATTACGAAAAATTTAAATTCGTAAAGCGCATAAATCTCAGGATTTTTATTAATTAAATTAAGAAATGTTCACAGTAGGACTGCTGAGATTAGTAGACGTAGTCGCTGAAGGTGACAATGAAAATGCGTTGACATTTTAAATCAATGCATTGATTTTTATTTTAATGAAATTACCATTATGATTTCTAAAAGGTTTAAATTATTACAACTGTTTTCCTTCAAAATTACTACATAATTATGTGAGTAATTCAAATTATAACGAAACATGGTTTTTGCCCGTTTCCATGGCATGCCACAGCGGCAGTGGCGCTATGCACGAGCACTTGAAGAGCAAACGCACGGGCCTCATTTTGGACGATGTATCGCCTGAAACGGCAAAGCCACCTTAAATGCAGTTTAATTGTGTTTATTAAATTACCGTTAGTACTGAGAGCTTTTTAATCTATTGTTTTTGCAGCTGCCAAATACACTCATTCGCCATACAATTGTCTGCCTGCTACCTAAGAACTTTCATTGAATAAGTGTTTCAGAAAATGATTAGGCTAATATCTGGGTTGGTTGATTGACGGTGACGGTATATGTGTGTTTGAGCGCGTTGGGCTTGCTGGGACCAGTATTGTTAGCTTAAACTAAAACTGAAACGAAAACGGACACTAAAGAAAATAATTTATGAACTGAAATAAAAAAGAAAACTATAGTGAAAACGAAAAAAAACGTGCCGGACTTCAATCAGCAAAAAGTACTGCCACGCCATTAATGCCATTAATGTCTTTTTTGCCTGGTTTACCCACAATATCTCAACTTTAAAAAAGATGTTGTGGTGGCTAAGCTGTCCCTTCTTCACTGCGAATGTGATTATCGCATCCATCATTTAACAAAAGAGTAGCATTTGCATGGTGCTCCGCTAACCGAATTTACACAGATTGCTAACTTTTGGGCATCACAATACGTATTTTATTAATATTTTAGGCGAACTACTAATTTACTTATTGAAATGTGGGCGAACATAATGTATAGTGCCGAAATACCCTATATCTAAATTATGCAAAGCCCTGTGATGGAATACAATTTATCAAAAATTAAGAATTTTGATTAATCGCCTAATAGTTAAAATAGTCGATAAATGAATCTATGGAAAAATAGTCGTTAATGGCAGCCCTACAATTAATAACACTAAAGGATCTTCTTTTAAAACCGATCACTTTCTCTCATAATTTTGAGTAAAAGCACGGTCATCTCGGACATCATAATTAAGCAATGCATTCTTAGGTATTTTTCTTACATATACCAATTTTTCGAATCCATACATGTTACATGCCATTTATTCTGTATCTTGTATTTTGGTTTTCGATAACTGCTCTGCCATATTTTTACGACATGAGGGTAGAATGCGGAACAGAATGTCATGCTAAACCACCCAGAGTTAAACTCTCGTTCTTGCAGAAAACAGCGGTCTTGATTTGCATTACGATTTAACTTTCCATTCATATTTTTGCTGTTGATTGGATATAATATGAATTCGAACCCTGCTCAAGACTCAAAGGGTGTTAATATTAAGCTTAATTTGCGTTACGTATACACGTAATATTGGGGAACCAGCGAATGTTTTATCTCAAATATATTTCTTCTTTAGCATATTGAGCTTTCCAATACGCCCATCTTTGCGTCTGCTGCATTGTAAATGACGTCTACGGGTAAACGGTATGTGTTGCCAGTCATCCAAGATAGGGGGCGATACAGGTTAAACTGCGTTTTGAGTTTGCGGGGAGGGAATTCTGGGAAGGGAGAGATAGCGTGCTAGTCGCGTGTGAATGCATGCTATATTAGTCGTGTGCCAAGCGGGGAACTACAATTTACGAAAGTAGAGAACAGTTAAACGTTGTTCGTGAAACAATAATGAAACCAGGTATGACTGTTATAAACTGTATTGTTATTCTGGATAGTCGTAGTCGTAGAAGTAAAGATTAAATCTAACAGAAATTCTCTAGTGGATGAAAGTTTTGACTTGTACCTTTTTTGCAAAACAGTGGTAAAATGTGGACATGTTGTTCGCACATAATACTTCGTTGGTTTTGTCTATAGAAGGCTCCACGTTGTGTCTTCTCGTTTTTGTCTGCGAAGGGTATCACATGCGACCTGTTAATGTGATTTTGTTATGTTTTTATCGATATACTGTGGTCAAAATATCATAGTTTTTGACGTTTAGCCATTAAGTCAATTATTTCTTTTATTCCGTTAATTGCGAAGTGGTGTGCTTTTCTCCCTGGTCATGTACTTTGAGCTGACTGACCAACCGAACCGATGGTAGACTTGAGTTTAAGCACTGCGGAATCTGGCAGGAATACCATAATTTCACTTGAACACATTCAATTTATACATGTATTTTTGTGCATGATCTGTTATATGTTAGATCAAGAGTAACTTAGAGAAGCTGGAGTAAACCCTACGGTGAATTCCGAATGACGTTTTGATCAAAATACATTTTTTACAACTGGCATGGTATTTAAAAAACGCCTTTTCTCTCTCAATCAAAACGTTTTATTCCTATCTCCTTTGTCCATATGTGGACAGATTGACGCTTTTTAGAAAGCAAATACCGGGATTGTGTGTGTTGTGATGTCCAGCAATCAAACTGGTGTTTTTCTGTAAATGCATATCAAACAGAACATGTTGGAAATCACGTCCTATGTCTACATTCCTCTGAATATGTTGTCCAAGAAATTGGATATCTGTATGATTAATGGCCATTGGCCTTCAACTTCTCCCAAAATATTCTGCTGTTGCCTGGGTAGGATTCAGTCCCAGAGGTGGTGGCAGTGGCAGAGGTGGCTTTGGTAGTCGTGGTGGTGGAAGAGGAGGCTTTGGAGATCGAGGTGGGCGAGGAGGATTCAGAGGGGGCAGAGGCGGTAAGTTAATGTTACTTCTGCACCTTGTCATGGAGCTGCTCAAAATGCGGTCATTGTGTAGAAGTAATGTTCTAATTTGGGTAGCAAGTAGACCTAAAGTATCCTCCTCTTACTACCAGGGGGTGGCTTCAAGTCTCCTGGAGAAGGTGGCTTCCGTGGCCGTGGAGGAGGTCGCGGGACTCCCAGGGGCAGAGGAGGAAGGGGAGGTGGTCGTGGGGGCTTCAGGGGCGGCAAGAAAGTGACAGTGGAACCTCATAGGCATGAAGGTAGAAACCTTGAAATTTTACAATTATGCTGTATTACCCAGTCTGTAATGTATATATTCCTTTTAAATACTTAATGTCTGCTTCGGGAACTGGACCTTAAAATTTTGTATTGTGTTGTTTTGGGAATAGAAATCTATCTTTCGTTTTCAGGAGTGTTTATTTGCCGTGGTAAAGAAGATGCACTGGTGACCAAAAATATGGTAATTGGAGACTCTGTCTATGGTGAAAAAAGAATTAGCGTAGAGGTAAGATTACCCATTATCCTGTCACACAATTAATCTTCGTACCATTAGCAAATACAGTTTTGATATATTTATCAATTTCCTCGACAAACAGGAGGGGGAAGCAAAGACTGAGTACAGAGCATGGAACCCATTCCGTTCAAAATTGGCTGCAGCCATCTTGGGAGGAGTGGACCAAATTCACATAAAACCAGGAGCTAAGGTCATGTACCTTGGAGCAGCATCTGGGACCACAGTCTCTCATGTGTCTGACATTGTTGGTCCTGTAAGTAACTTTACCTGCCATGGAACCCTGTAATAAATACATATTTGAATCGAGTTTGAGCCATATTTAGCATTTCTGTTTTTTTTTCTCTCCTCTGTGTTTTTAGGAGGGTCTGGTGTATGCAGTGGAGTTCTCGCATCGGTCTGGGCGAGATCTGCTCAATGTTGCCAAAAAGAGAACCAATATCATTCCCATAATTGAGGATGCCCGGCATCCACACAAATATCGCATGCTTGTGGGTAAGGTTTCGTTCTAGCCCAAGTTGTTACTTCCTGTGCTATTCACGAAAACAATAGGGAGGTAGGTCTTGTGTGTCCACCTCACATCTGTAGTGCATGTCAACTCTTGTCAGTATATTTTTCTCCCCTGTTATTGTTTTCGGCCAGGAATGGTAGATGTGATCTTTGCTGACGTGGCTCAGCCTGACCAGACAAGAATTGTGGCTCTAAATGCACACAACTTCCTCAAGAATGGAGGCCACTTTGTAATCTCTATTAAGGTAAACACCCACAATATAAAGAGTTCACGCTAGAATATGTTGGTGCATCATGGTTGAGGCATGTATAATACATTTATAAATAAAATTTATTATTATTATTATTATGTGTTGGTTGGTATTATGCAATATCTTTGATATAAATGTCACCACCCACTTTGAATGTCAGTATTCTACTCACATTTTATCCTGTCCCTAGAATGAGTCTGGATTTACAAAGCTTATATTCTGCAGGCCAATTGCATAGACTCAACAGCTGCCCCTGAGGCAGTGTTTGCTGCAGAGGTCAAAAAAATGAGTGCTGAGAACATGAAGCCTCAGGAACAGCTGACACTGGAGCCCTATGAGAGAGACCACGCTGTTGTTGTGGGTGTGTACAGGTAAGGGTGTAACAACAAAAATATTTCCTGATGTTGATTTACTCTTTGAGCCAGTAAATTCCAGACCTAGTGCAGAGGTGTTCTGGTCCTTGCAAAGATGTGTGCTGTAGCCTGAAAAAGGAGCATTTGAATAAGTTATAACGTTTGAATGTGTGTGTTTAATGATGTAGATAACACATGTAATGTTACGGAACTTGCATAGTTTGTGTAATACCTTGTCTTCTTTTTCCTCCAGACCCCCCCCAAAACAGAAGAAATAAGTATGAATGAGTGGCACTGGTTTGCATAGGATGCTTTGTTCCAGTAACCTGATGCTGGCACAGTTCTCCAACAGAACTATGGCCAAGTACTGATTGCCTCTAATACCTTCCATCTCTGAGCATGTGAAGATTCACTGCTTGTATGCAGGACTTCAAAATGCAGTGTAATGTGGACAAGGGAACACAATTAGAACATGTAAAAAGCTGTCCACACCAAACAGATGTTTACTCTGAAATGTAAGAATGATGTTCAAATATCCCCCCCCCATTATGTGTTATGGATTATGAAGCATATTTTGTCTTGCTACTCAGTTATGTTTTTTAAGTTTAAATTTATGTTGCTGACCCCTGTAATGGATAAAAAGGTGGCTTTGGATTCACCGGAATTTGGAAGAGTACCAGATGTTTTAGCTATATATGGTGTGATATTATATTGGCAATGGTTTGGGAAAGAATTTTTTTGAGTCTCTGTGATCCTTTGCTAATGAAGAATCTTCAAGAATCTTTTCACTTCCTTAGTGTTAAAATGGCCTGGAGTAGGTTAACATTGGACCTGCTTATTCAGCCTTTCAATGTAGGTTTAATCCAGCAATTATATCATTTTGTCACCCCCTTTAAATCAAATTTTAATACTATGACAGCACCCATTGTTTGCTGTATGCAGTTCAACAGTTTTTTGCACAAAATTCACGGGCCATTCTGCAGTTTGTGGCTCACTTACATGAATTTTGGATAAGGAGATATAATAAACATCCTTGGGAAACAACCGCAAATTTCCTCCTTAAATGGTTCAATGGACATGGTGATGCTTAATGTACGTTCTTTAGTTTTGCTGCTTGGTGACCACAGTATTCTTTAAGTGTAATCCTGAGCATGTGAGCTGTATGTGACACGAAAGATTTGCATAATCTTAAGAACCACCTCCTAGCGACGGTGTTTAGTCCATCGAAACTGCGCTGAATGGTACTGATTTGTCAACGACCATAAATTCTGAAGTCTTGACAGCGCCATTTTAAGGGGAGAAAGCGCTGTGATGTTAACGGAAGTGTTCCTTTTCGCCGAAATAAGCTGTAATAAAAGGTTGTCACTATGGATAATTGTTTTTCAATTACTAGCTTCATTATGCCTAACCTTAACATTGGTGAAAGCGCGATATAAAAAAAACACCGCGTGGTTTCCGAAATATAGACTAAGTAATACCACAGGGGGATGAAACTACAGCTTTTCCTGTGTAGGTGGATCGCCGCCATTTTATGTGCGTGAACGAGCAGGAATGACGTGAGTCTACGGCGGGAAATTCAAAAGAAAAATCGGAAATGCCTCCAGAGTCTTGTTTTCATTATCAGCAAAACTAATCCTTTTGAGAGTAGTCCTAATACGTCTCATATTAAGATATACAGCAATTAGATGAACCAGGTTTTCAGGCGGTGAGGATATCAGTACTTGTATTCTGGGTAAGTTGGTAGTATAAAATTCTACAAAAGGAGCTCAAGTAAGTCATATACTTGTACCCAGTAATACTATAAAAAGCTCTGGTGTTCTCAAACGCTGAAAACCTAGTATCCGCAAACTGTTTTAAACATGTATTTGGAATGTAGATATTTGCAAAAGAGAGACATTTTATTTCCACGTTGGCAAATGCCTACGGATACAGAAACATACCAGGTAAATGTAATATTTAATAATCATGCTGGTTGCAACTATAATCACTAATAGCCTAAAAATTTAAATGTTCAATGTGAAATATAATTCTGAGTTTTGTCTTGATCCTATGACATGGAGAAGAGAGAACTTTCAAATATATCTTAAGTGTCTCTAAATGGCTAGTCAGTAGCACACGAATCGGCAACACAATGCGTTGGCTACATACAACACAGTTGTGTGTGGCTAACAGGTTTTTTTTACAAATGAATCGCACATCATAACGCGCATTTATGAAAATTGGCCATTCGCGATTTATTTTTCATTGTGTGGGGTTATCTCAGCCGTGATGCTACTGTTGTCAGCCACGGGTTTGTTTTGGCCGCCATTTTGTGGGGGCAAAACTTCACTGAGCTAAGCATAACGACAAGGCGAGCGGGCACGAGCGCGGTTCGCGGGAGCCCGCAAGCCGGCCAGAGCCTCTCACGGCGAAGCGAGTCCTAGTGTGAACGAGATTATCGGTCAGAGGGGAGGGGGGGGTCCCCTAGCGATTGTACATCGCTAGCTGTAGCGGTGTAGTATAAATACCCCAATTTCATTTTCTCTTTTTTGTATTATTAAAAAAAGACTTTCCCCCCTTCACGTCCATCCTACACAGCAAGAAACACTTTCTCTTATAACTGGTTAACTGATGTGGCTGTTAGTTATCGATTACCGATTTACCCAACCGGCTAGTTAAGGTTTCTTTGAGAAGGGTTGAGAAAGATTATCCTGAGAACGAAGAATGGAGAAGAAAGCGTTTTGCCGCAGTGCACGTCCTTTAAAGTAGCAAAGCCCGTTGACTTAACGTATAGCCGGGTACCTGTCCAGCACTAGTCCGCTGAAGTGCTGCGCCGGGCTCAGGACGCCGAGATCGGTAGCTGTCTGCGTGCTTCAGTGGCGGTGCTCGTGAGAGCGCTTCAATAGTGACACAGACAGGAGCGGGGCGTCATTTCACAAATAGCTAGTTATTTGGATTGTAACAAGGCTTATAACCGTTACAAAGGTGGAGGTTGGGGGGGGGGGGAGGGGTTCGCTGACCGGTTTTTTGAGTCAGTCCCGTAGCTAGCTACCTAAAGGAGGTTAGGACGGAGTGAGAGGGAATACTGATAATGGCTGCCCCGGAAAGCTGGAAAAGACCCGCCGCCTGAGGTAAGAACATGCTAAACCTTTACAAAAAATGTACAGCCGCAAGAAAGTGGCAATGTGCTACTGTGTTTGACTGGGTTTCGAACAGGTCGTCTGTCTTGTCTTTTGCTTTACCGTGGCATGGCTGTCCGTCTTGCATGAGGAAAACGCCGTTTTCTGTCAAATGGGTGACGGCTTTGCAGGCCGTTTCTGTGCCGTGGAGACAGGGAGGGGAGCAGAGCAATGAGATTTTTCGGCGCTGTCACTTGTCACAAGCCGGTGTCTGCTCATTTACGTAGGATACAAGTAGGTGTTCCCGTGTTTTGAGGACCAAGTTGATAATTAATTGTATTTAAATGTGCTTAAAATGCTGGCGGTATATTGATGGATTTGCCTTAGACGGCAACTTATGGAAATGACCAACTGGTTACTTAGCCTCAGTAACGTAAATGTTGGGTCGTTCACATCCTGCTAGGCATCTAATAAGTTAGGTGATCAGCTAGGTAGCAAATTAGCAGGTAAGTATGTTAATTTCACCGCTGCGGGAAATGATCTTGTGGGAAAACGAAAATACGACTCTCGCTTTATGTAGAGCTCAAAATGCCAATAATCTTGGCAGTTTCATATATTCATATTTGATATATGTTGCTGTGCTTAACGTGTCACATGTGTAGGTACTTAAGCTTACTGACTTTCAGTCGATTTTGGTGTTAATCAGTCGGTCTCAGTCGTTTATTTGCAAACCAGGTGATATATTTGAAACGCAACAAAACGTTTTTTATTTTGTACAGCATTTATTTGCTTGAATATATTTTTGTCGTATGAAACTGCAGTGTTGCATGTAATGCATTTGGTTTTGTAAAGATTGCTACAGATCCAGTCCAGCGTTGCATATTGAATTTTGGAAATTGCAGCCAGCCCGAGGAAATATATTTTAGATGTCTATTGGAATCGCTGTTTATTCAGAAATCCCACATTTATGTGCTGTTTGGGGTATATCGGTATTAAGGACAACATTTTAGTTCGGATCGCCATACGTACCCATGCGTACGGTTAGATTTGCATATCCTGGCTGAATTTCCCACTTCCCCAGAGAGGAAGTCTATGGTTAGATTGGTATTTGGTTTTAATGCCTTTGTCCCGTTGGTAAAGTGCACCCTTCGGCAGCCAGCTGATCTATGGACAACCTTGTGTGAACGTTTCGCTATGTTGCAAGACGCTTTGGACTAGAGGTGGTGCTGAAATAGTACGCCGGGTCAAAATGGATACTTTTCCCTGTTTCCTGCCTCTTTGGACAACTGTGAGGCAATTTATAATTTCAGTACGCATAACCATGGACTCCGTAAACGATAATACAAAAACAATGAAATTAATATTTAAATCTGCATACTGCATACTATGTTTTAGAGAGTGGATTGAGTAAACTAAATCAGTTTTTTCATGGAGGGTTGAATGCTACTGGGCATTCATTTATAACGTGAAGAGAATACATTGGTTTGCTAAAATGAGATATTTCCGGTATTGTACAGTATAGAGGAGGGTGCCCAGGACAACTTACAAGCTTGCGAGTGATTTTAATAACGATAAACAATGTTTGAATGGACTGAGTGGCTTTACTGTATGATATTTTGGGTCTGCAGAGTGCTGGACTTCTGTGAATCTGTGAGGTTTATAGCTAAGACTGGTTCCCATTTTTGTTTTGTTTTTTTGAGTGGTTTAAGTACAGATTTAACGTGTGTGATTCTGAGTAATTTTTGCCAGATTTCATGGTTTTGGGGATAGATTTTCGTGTGACAGCTATGTTTTATGTACACATGATAGCACTTGTTTTAAAAGTTTGCAGTACACACGCAAAGCTTGTGTTTGATAGTCTGTCAGTATATAGTGCTTTGTTTTGGTGACAGGGAAAATTGCCACAGTTTACAACATCTGTTTGATGTCCTCATCACCCAGCCAAGCCATGCAGTGCACATCTTTGCTTGCTTTCTCGTGTTGGATGAAAATTAGTGAGCAGATCTCTTGCTTGATTGTGTTTCCGGAGACTGCTTGAGATGGCTTCTTTGTTCGTCCATTGATTTTTATTCTGAATTTGATGGCTCGGGTGAAGCAGGGAAACACTTTCTTAATGTACATTGTGACTTCAATTTGTTTATCATACACTTGCCTTATTGTTTGTTCTAGGAAGAAAAAACATACTAAAAACTTGAATTATAGGGTCTTAATGGTACTGGCTGAGGAGTTTGCTGAAACTCACACTTTGAGTATGAAGGAATTTAAAAAAAAAAAAAATGTCGGGAAGGCTAACACTGTTGGCCAATCTCTGGATGGGGAGATGGCTCCTGTCTTGTGAAGCACTGAGTTGAACAAGTTTTTTTCAGCTGCAGACATTTGTACACAAACTATCAGTAAATAGACTCCTTCTATTTTTGTCCCTGTTCCTGTATGTTCCTGACCTCCCTCTCTGTCTAAAGCTTCTCTCTCTGTAAAAGTTGATTTGGTTGTGCCTCCAAATGAACTTCTTCAGATATGTCTTTGGTAGGAAGGACTGTTTTCATTAATGAATTGCTGAACTATCGAAGCTTTTGCTGTCTTGATGGGTTTCATGAATTTTGTGGCTATAGAGTTGATTGGGAGTTCCTAAACTGCAAGGATATCCAGTGAACATTAATTGTAGTAGTACATTTTCATATCAAGCTATAAATCTAACACACTCTTTGATGTTTAATTTGTTAACTTTTATTTTCATAATTTTTGGAAAGTTTAAATGATTTATAGCAGTGGTTCTCAAACTCGGTCCTCGGGATCCACTGCCCTGCTTGTTTTCCAGCTATCCCTTCCCCACACACAAGTCCCAGCTGTCTTTCAGCTTCTGATTGCCTGGATCAGGTGTGTTCAGTCAATCAGCAGTGTGTAGGGCAGGGATAGCTGGAAAACAAGCAGGGCAGTTGGTCCCAAGGACCAAGTTTGAGAACGACTGGTTTATAGGGTCTTTACAGTATGTTGATTAGTTCAGCATATTCACATCTGTCAGCTTCAGATTTGAAATACACGGTGTGAATGTTGTTGGTATAAGCCCCCTGAAAAAGTACTGCTGTTCTTGTAAATTGTAAAATGGCTGTATGATTTGCAAAGGTTAAAGTAACTACTCAATATTTAACAATATTCATTATACTATATATCTTTAAAAAAAGTAGAAGTTCACTTTAATGGTTTAAGAAAATTGTGGGTTGATTCATGACTGAATTGCAACCACAATCACTTTGGTACACTTGACTTGTAATCCTAATTTTGCCATTTAACTGAATTGTTTATTATCAAAGAGACAATTATATAGTAGGTTAAATAAATGTAAACAAAAGTATCACATAAGTCAATCCTAGAGTATACAAGTTGTATGCTGCCTGTCAGATTATAAAACAATCATCCAATTTTCATCTTGGTGATCTTACCAATGAAAGCCAAACTAGAAGTGTAGATTAAATTCAGTGATGAATCACTCTTTTTAGTTTTAATGCTTATAAACACAGGCTACATACAGCAACTCTTGGATGAGTAGATAGTACTACATCCATCCTGATGGTTACCCCAACTGTCTTGTACCTGATAAATATATTTCACTCTGTGATTAGTTTCTTAATGTTTTAGTTAATTTTATGTGCGGTACATTTGTTGTGGATGTTTTAAAACAGTTTATAGTAGGGCTGGGCGATATGGACCAAAAATCATGATTCGATATTTTTAGCTGAACCGCGATATACAATATATATCTCAATATTGTTTTCCCATAAAGTAATAACAAACAGGCAGTTCCAAGTCAGAGCCAAATGTCCTCAATGTCACACGGGCATTTTTATTTACAGACAGCTGTACATGTACACGAAAAAATAGCTGAAAAATGTCGATTTGTCCTACCTTACTGCGTTTCTACAGATATAGCTATCGATCGGTGCTACCTTACCAAAAATGTTATTGTCATTTTTATGGACTGAAATTGAAAGCGGATAATCCAAAAAATAAGCACGTAACTTGTCTAAAAAACACGAACTAATGTGTTTACATTACGTAACATTACGTAAGCAGGCATTGCGAGTCTGAAATACTTTATAAGTTTAAGTGTTAAAACGTCAGCTATTTCGACATACAGCATAGTAAATCAGCGTGATGCTGACAGTAAAGTGTGATAAATGTATTTAATAAAATAATTAAAATGTATGAAACGCAGAAATAAGACATAACGGCAACGCAAGGTAGGATAGATCCATGGGCGGTTCTTCAAGCACGAGAAAAGGGGCTTGATTTCATTGTGTGTATGCGCAGTATCCAAAGGTAGGATGTTTCCATAGGTTAGGTTGAAATGTTAGAACACCAGCATATATTATTTTACCAACCAGGGGGGTATTTCACTAAGCAGGATTTCTTGCTTAGCCAGATAACTTGTTGG
>JAODJX010000083.1:21310430-21321605 GCA_026776945.1 Isichthys henryi
ATGATTGTTTGTATATTTATTAAACAGTTTGCCATTGTTTATCGTCGCTCCCGCTCTGTCTCAACCGTAAGTTGATAATTAGTATCTTGAGGGTGCCAAAGAGGCCTGCCTGAGACAGTGGGTCTGGAGAACATTCCGGAAAACTGAGTGGGCTAATGAGACTAGCTAGCTAATTGGCTGGCTTAGCTCTGTCGGGGCTCCATGACCTTCCTCCCCATCTTCTGTCACCTGCTGTCATAAGCAGCCTGGTAGGACCAATGCCCAGAACTGAAATTTTTAGCTAGACAGTGGCTACAGACCCCTGCTCCACCTCCACCATCAGCGTTTCTAGGCAACACACTGCCAAAATACACCGATACCCTGTTTGAGTGAAATCGTCTGACTCGGTTGCAAAGTTTTATATTATCTGCTAAAGTGTGTAACTGTTTTTGGCATGTAATAATATGTGCTAACTTGGTGTAAATAAGATTTGAAACAAAAAAAATACCCAGAAATAAATAACTTAGAATCTGGTGATCAGTGGTCATTGTTGATACAGCACAGCACACAACAACAAAATGGGCTCTCTGCATTTAAGCCACATGTGACATAGCAGAGGGGCAGCTAATTCAGCGCCTGGAGAGCAGTGCTTGGGGGCATTACCCGGCTTAGCGGTGCCTTGTTAATCAGGGATTCGAACCCGCAATTTTTCAATTACAAGTGGGCTTCCCTAACCATTAAGCCACCGCTGCCCACTGAAGTTAACTTTTGCTAAACCTTTTGAGATTTAGTACTTTTCTTGTGATGGGTTATATAGATGGAACTATACAGGTGAGCAAAGTAATGATTAGTTATTAACATAAATATTGTGATGCTTCAAATATGATTAATAAACAAATTCTAACAAATACAATATTATAAAGGATCAGTCAGCCTTGTTCCTCTGCACTCCCCGATTGCCTTCTGTGCCAATCTATGTCATTTTAATCTTCCTGCGAAGGCTGCTGATATTAGACAAAGCGAATGTTACGCGTAATTATAATGTAAAACCGAAAATGTGAGCGCTAATTATATCCCAATTAAAATTCTTACCTTTATGAAGGTTCTGTAAAATGTGTGTCATTGCAATTATGCCTTATTATTTTCATAATATGCAGAGCTTTTGCTTTTAATGGATGAATCATGTCATTCTATAGAATAACAGACTTCCAACTTCAAGAACACGAGTACTATATCCATGGTTACCATAGTGTAAAGTGACTTACAAGTTCTTTCAAGGGTTAGCAACGGACTCTAATTGCATTTGTGTGTGTGTGGGCTTGTGTGAGTCCTCACTCCATCAATAGGATATGTTTTTATCCTGGCAGATAGGAGGCGCTATTGCGATTTCAAGTTAGGCCTTGTCACTTGCTGCCCATCGCCTGTCTCTCAATGCCGATGCCGCTCTCAGAGCTCCGTTTGAAGCTTCACACACAGAAAACAGGGTCAGGTGTCCAGGTCAAGGATGACATGCTTTTGACGTGTGGCCTTCTGCTCCCTCCCTATCCTCCTGTGTGGCCTTGACCTCCTGTCACACTGCATGCTTCGGGTCTTTCTGTTGTCACCCTTTTGGATCGGAACATGAATTATAGGAATTCAAAAACAAAACCAACAAAATAACTTATATGATCCGAAAATAAATATATGGAAGATCAGCATTGCAATGAGTTATTACAAATTCAGCAGTTATAAATTAAACTATTTATCATGTTAATTAATTCTAATGGCTGCCATCTTTCTTCCTTACAAATATATTTCACCCATATTAAAAATGAAAATGAAAGTCAATTCTAATGAAGACCCCAGCCTTGCAGATGTCGGGCCAGCACGTCTAGCAGCAGTATCAGGTATAAGGGTTAAGTTTGGTGCTTGGAAGAGGAGACCTATGGGCTTAAATCCATGCTAATTATTGGTGAGAAGGTGGTCTATATTGGGTCACTGGACTCAAGACAAATTTTCAGTAATAGACGAGCGTGATTACAGCTGATTGTTGATTCATTGACCCACAATGCTGTAAGCGTAAATCCCAAATACTGCCCTGAACTCAGATCTGAATACACCTATAGTTGATATTCCTAATATGTTTGTGTATGAAGTGAAAGGGTACAGTTTTGCCTGAATGGCCATATTTATTAGTTTATCTCAATGCCCGTTTCCTTAATTGTCTGCTCGAATCCCTCTACTGCCAGTGAAACATCATGACAAACAGCAGGGTAATATGTCTGTTTTTATGTAAAATAGTTTCAAGAGCAGGAATTAATGTCAATTCAGGGTCCTGCATCACTACACTGGATTATGTGACCATAAAAATATTGTCAAGAGACTGATCAAGAGACCCTTACAGGTAATTTATAATTGTGTGTTATTTATTTGGACAGTGTTTCTGGAATATATTACTCAATCTCCCATCTTAAGTGCCGAGAGCAATATTTCGAATTTCCCCTCTAAAATCTGAAAGTGGCCTCTAAGGATAATCTACAGTGCAGACTCTCGTTTGTGTAAATGATAATGAAAAATAACAATAAGTTAATGACACTCTGGGAGTAGCTTGATGTTTAGGCCTCTATGCTATGCTTCCAGTTTAATTCCCAGATCAACATCAGATTAATTTTAAGTGCAAATGAATTATTCAGACAATGCTGTTTTAAATCCAAAACAATGAACTATGGGACGAATGAAATTGCTGTTGTCATGGACATTTGGAAATTTGAATGGTCAACTGTTGGCAGGACTATTAGGCAGGACAAATTAGGAACAGGAGCCAGTGAGAATGTGTCATGACCCGCTGGTCCGATCCTCCCATATGCCACGCCCCCTCATCTACCCTGTGTGGAATCCCCATGTTTACCAGCTGTTTTGCGTTATTTCAATTAGTTCAGTGTAGTTATGTCCACGTCAGAGTATGTTTCCCCAGTCCTGTTATTAACGTTACATGTGTTTGAAGTATGTTACCCCGTGAATAAAGTCCTTTGTCTGTATCCATGTATTCCTTCGCCTGTCCCACTGTGCCATACGTCACAGAAAGTCTCTGCAAGCAGTGATGTCATGTTGAATAAATGAAAAGCTTCCACAGTAACGACTGGTAAAATAGACAGAGATAATTGTAGAAAATGATGTTTTAGCAAAGTCCAGGATGTTGAGTATCAGTATGACTGAGGTGCGGGACTGTACTGTTTAGGAAAGATGTTTTCATAAATGAGGAACGGTTAATGCTATAACAAAAACAAGCATTATTATGTATGTTTGTGTGTTAGCATGTTAGCATTTTCTTTCTCCATGCCTTTAAACTCAGAAGTGAAGTGCAACATCTACTCCTTAGCGTGAGATGTTACCTACGACAAACACTAAAAGCAAAAACTCACCCACTGGCTTTGTTTCTTGACATACATCCCTGGCTGCACCTTCTGTAAATCTCCAGCACGTCCTCTTTCGCTAATTTATGTAAAGCGCCCAATTTGTCTCTTTTCCAGAACTTTTATATCATTACACGGACCCTCTTTTGTGGAGTTCAAGCTGGGCGTGATCCTCCACCGTCGGCGTGTAATTGGATATAACATGTGACTTAATCTCATTTACAGGGCAGAGGCACCCTGAGAGCTATTGTTTGATTGTTCCGATTAAAGGAGAGCGGTCGAGTGGTGCCAGTAATGACGGATTGAAGTGTGCGATACAGGAGGAACTTGAATTCTTGATGAGATCCCCGAGCTCCCATCTCTTCAGGAAGCTCACATCCCTGCATTTAATGAGAGATTTGGCTGCCAGAATGACAGGGCATGGTATTACAAGCTAGAAGTTGTCTTGCTGGCCTTCACTCCCACCCTCCTGTCCTCACATTCATTAGCCAGAGAGTAAGAACTAAACATGCTTAAGGACCTGGATGAGTTAGAAATAAGGGTGGATGAGAACTGGAACATTTGAAACCTACTCAAACACAGCAGACCTTTCAAACACTGCATTGTGCATTCAGGCTGGGAGTGTAAGCCAATGACCCCACGTTACCATTTGGATGAACATGTGTGTCGTTATGGCTCCAAACAGGCTGCATTACTACTTCACCGAGGCCATGTTCACTTTGTAGAGGCTATAATAACTTTAGTGAGCCTATGCTGACTTCACAGAGGCTATGATAATTACATGAAGGACATTAACCTCACCCATTGGCCATGACCATGGAGTGAAAAAATACTATAAAAACTTCTGTAAGAATACCACGTGATTGGTAGGAATAATCAAACACGAAAATTGTCTTCTCAAATAGGCACTTCACTTGTTTGATTCACTTTGTCATGTGGTATCCTCATTGCTACAAGCCACCAGCCCTAGCTGATGTACATCCTCTTCGTCACATCATAATTGACCTTGTGCCAGCTATTGTCTGCACTGTGCAACATCCTTTGCCTCAGTCAGCACAAACCCAATAGGTCTCCGTTCATTTTAATTTTTTTTCTTTTATCATTATTTTGGCCCCCCTCCGACATCCCAGAACCAATTGCAGGAGAAAGAAGCTGTGACTTTAAAAATACACAACCCCTCGGACAAATGTTGTCCTTGCGATGAATCAGTTGGCACAAATATCCATAATTTTATATTATAACATGTCCGTTTATCAGCGCTTGAAACTGGAGAAAAATCCCCCACTATCCCACAGAGGCTTTCATTGCCAGGATTAATAGGCTAATGGACAGTGAAAAGGACATTGGTCATTTCTCTGGCTCCTTTCGCCGCTATGTATTACTTTAAAAGCACTTTGACATACATGCCTTTCCATTTCATAAAAACGCCTTCCCTTACATAAATATAATACTGTAATACCAGACAAACTGAGACATTGCGGTGGTTGCAA
This sequence comes from Isichthys henryi, assembly GCA_026776945.1. Lineage (NCBI taxonomy): Eukaryota > Metazoa > Chordata > Actinopteri > Osteoglossiformes > Mormyridae > Isichthys > Isichthys henryi. The sequence continues at coordinate 21,315,292 of JAODJX010000083.1, forward strand.
CAGATGGGGAGGCTCACTTGAAGGGAAAAATAATGCCTTATTATTAACCTATTAAAAGGAATGAGGGATTTCCCTAGTTAATTTCTAGTTATTTAATTATGTTCATTTAGTTCAGTTATTTATAGCTTTCATTCTTGTTTTCATATTTTTTCCTATCCTTGCTATTTGCTCATCATGTTCTTTGCCTCTCATACAACATGCTCTCACCAAGGTCGTCTGACCGCCTCTCTATGAAGACCATAGATAAAGGGCCTGCTTCCCTCAGTGGGGGCAGAGACAGACACAGACAGACACTGAACCGGCCGTGTGAAACATCTTTCTGTAACGTCTTCATTCTGTCTTAATAAACTGCTTAAGCGTAAGGAACCTGCCTCATCATTCAACTCTAAAAGCTGAGAAACCTATCAGTTGGCATCACAAACTTGATTGGTGAGAGACAAGGCCGAGAGACTAATTAATGCTGGATGACTGAAGACAACAATTAAGCACGCAAATCAATGGAGGTAAGACTTTCCTTCTGTCTTTGGCTGAAGGTTGAAAATAGCCTCTCCCCTGCTTAAATACCTGATCAGAGAGTTGTTTTATGAAGAATAAGTAAACGTAACTAATTGTGAGATATGTGTTTGTTAGCTTAAAAAAAGATGTTGACTATAAAGAAGTTTTTCTGTTGCTGTAGAGGGATGGAAACAGCATTGTCTTGCAAGAGTTTTCTGTTTTACTGTTTGAGAAAATAAAAAACAGACGTTTTCTGTCCGGGAAAAAGCAAAAGAATGAAACAGTGCTTTGCCATTTACTGGTCGGGATAAAACAGAGTTTACGGCTCATTATCTTTTCTAGGAAATTTAGCAGTAGAATTAATGTTTCTGCAAGGTCGACTATTGAGAAGGGAGGAATGGAGCCCACAGATGTTGATGTGGAGTATATGATGAAAAATCTCAGAGAATATCTGGACACAGCTTGGTGTTTGAAGTCGACTGCTACTGACATCCGTGAGAAGTATGTTATCAATACAGATGGCATTTGGTCTTTGGATGACATGCGAAGAGCATGGGGAAAAGCACAGGGGAAAAACGGTTGCAGTGGACACTCGTGCTGGGTTAGATTCGCCGTAGGAATGACGTGATTGCAAAAACTAATGCAGGCCGAGAACAGAAGAGTTTGCATGAGCAAGTTGCTGCTTTAACTGATGTTGTCCGTGAAAAGAACAAACAGCTGTCTGACAGAGAGGGAGAGCTGGCAGAAGAGCAAGCTGCGTGTTCGAGAGCCGACGCTGCGTGTGCGAGGGCGGAAGAGCAGAGAAATGCTTTATTGAGGGAGTTAGCGAACTGCAGAGCTGAGATGAGCAAAAATCACATTGCTTTGTTAACAAATCAGCTGCAAATGGCTTCAAATGCAGGAAACGCTGAGTGACCCCTGGGGGGGTGGAGAAACCACATGGGTGACTCCACCTATTCCTCCTCATCCTCCAACACCAGCCCTGCCTTTGACTGCTCTTGCACCTCTCCACAACCTCCTCCACAAGCTCCCATATGAGTAGAGTGGCTGCAGCCTGCTGAAGGTCAGAAGAACGATTGGTAAGAACAGCGCCTCACACTGGTAGTAGAATTTATAGGCCACAACGGGAAAAAGAAGCAAAAAGATAAGTACTCCCCCAGTGGTGACTGTGGGTACTACACCATCAGTGACTCATCCCAGCTCAGCACCACCAGTGGTGTCTTCAAGCATTACAGTACATCTCAAGTAATGGTTGATAAGTCTGCAAAAGATGAGACATCAGAAGAAGAAGCCCGACTCATTCACCTGGCTACTCTGAGAACAAAAGGAATCAAAGGAAGAAAAGAAGAGGGTGGAACATACACCTACCGGGATGTGTGCACTCATGAAGTGTCAGACCTGAAACAAATACTGTACAGAAATGGTCCCACATCTGAAAAAGGGGGGCTAAAGACATGGCTGTGCTCCTTTCTGGGACAGTGCAACTACAACAGGACGTGGGTGGAGTCCTACACCAAAATAGTTCAACCATTCAATGATCTACTGAAATGCAGGAAAGACCATGTTGAGATGAATAAACTTCAGCTGAAGGCTTTCCAAGAGCTGAAAGACACACTGCGCAAATCTCTGGCCCTTTGAGTTCCAGCCTTTCATCTTGAATGTTCATGAGAAGAGTGGCTACATGACAGCAGTTCTGACACAAGATCATAGTGGCCTGCAGCAACCAGTAGGCTACTATTCAGCAAAAATGGACAATGTGGCACTCGGATGGAGGCCATGCCTGAGAGCCGTCCAGACAACATACCGACAGACAACACTGTCTCAAGCCTGGTGTTGGATCAGACTCTGGTGTTGAGATGTCTACATGCTGTCCACACTCTGCTGACACTAAACAGAGCATCACAAGTTTGAAGCCCGATGGGATAAATGGTCAATCATCATGGAAACACCCAACATTGTCATTGAAAAGGCTATTTCAAACAACCCTGCCACCCAGTTGCCAGAGTGCACAGAAGAGATCGATCACGACTGTGTGGAAATAGTAACTCCCATGGAAGAAGCTGCCCATACTCAAGAAATGCCATCTGACCCCCTGGCTCCAAGACACTGTGCATCTTCATTCTGTCTTAGTAAACTGCTTAAGCTTAAGGAACCTGCCTCATCATTCAACTCTAAAAGAACCCGAGGTTTCACTGAAGAAATCTATCAGACAAAACACGCATTAAGGACTAACACAGGCATTAAGCAACCACTGCACCACACATAACGGGAAAACACAGGGAGGTCTCACACTGGAGGTAAGACACGCACACAACGTGTAGTTTACACAATAACCAGAGACACACAAGGATCAGACACGGTTCACACAGGACACAGGCAAGGGCATTCAACTAGTCGCAAAGGACTGGTGACACCCACTGGGGTTTCCTCTCCAGTGACGACTGACACGTGGAGCAGCTGGAACTGCTGGCAAAACTGGACTGCTGGTGGGCTGTGATGGTGTAGATTCCGTCAAATTTGGCCCTTCGTCTTCTGCGCCTTGAAGGGAACCTATTTTTGACTAACAGGCTGGGTCTCTTGCTCCAGGTCTCGCTCGTATTGGCTGTACTGCTCCTGCAGCTTGCAGCTCCTCCTTGCCAGCTGGGCCTCCAGAGTGCAGCACACCCCCTTACACTCAAGCAGCGCAGGCCCTGCCAGCTCAGCCTCCTGCGCACTGCCATCTCCAGGGCACTGCATGGGTCTAGGGTGCTGTGGGAGGATGGGAGTCCAGTGGCCGGGCAGGGGTGACTTGAGAACACGCTGCATGGGTGCAGGGCTTCTCGGAAGGACAAGGAGCAATGAATCCCTCACTACGTGTCTCCCTTCCCCACAGCACCAACAAACGAGCCTACCATCTCAGAGGACGCAGTCCTGAGCTGGCCTGGATGCGAAACAGTAGCTACAGTTTCTTCTGCTCTGCCGCTCCATAGCCATTTGCAGGGCTACCAGGCTGAAGCAGGCTGTCAGGGCAATGTCCAGGAAGATCTTCTCTAGTACCGCCAGTGCTCACTTCTAGCATCCCACTTGTGACACCAATGTAATATTTGGCAGGTTGAGGCATCACAGCGACAGAGTAAAAAGAGGAGGCTTGCTTGATGGGGAGAACAATGCCCTTTTATTAAGCCAATACAAGGACTGACACAGCACGTAAGAACCACCAAACCACACATACTGTAAGAGGGAATCACAGGGAAGTTTGGCCCCAGACGTTAAGGCACACACATGGTGGGTAGTTTACACAATAAGGATTGGATAGGATTCATGAAAGATACACGATACACACGATAATTGCAAACACAACATTAGACAAACAAGGGCTATTTGCATTTTCCCAGCATGTTTTAGTGCTACAGTTCTTTAAAGCTTGATTTAATAATAATTTTTCACAATGTCAAATACTATGTGTGATATGTTGAAAATACACAGTACATATACTGGTGTATAGATCTGGTGTGACCCTCTGGGTGGTGCTTTTAGCTCACGCTGCTGGGGTTGGGGGTTCGAGTCCTGCCCTCGCTGTGTATGTGGAGTAGATGAGTTCTCCCTGTGTCGTGTAGGTTTCTTCTGGCTACTCCAGCTTCACTCAGACATTCTCTTGGTGAATCTAAACTGAAGAGCAAATTTCCAAAACTCAGATTTTGTTGTTTTTGAGATGAGACCACCAATGACCTAAAGTCAGACTTCCTCGTAATATGCTAAAGTATCAGGAACCAAAACTCACTCAGTGCTCAGGACAATGGATATTTTTTGTTAAATTTGCCAAAACTCAATTTCACAGAAATGGTACTTACTTGCAAACTGGACTGAATTTTATATATCCAAATGTTTCCTGAGCTGGGTAACATCTCTATGAGCATTGCATTTGTTCAGTTTGCCATTAGCCTATGTTATACACTGTGCAATCAACAGATTTTGAAAATATGGATTTAGTTACGGAACATATTTTTACTGTCAACAATATGACACTCCTTATGCTCTTTGCAGTGGTGGTTCTAGGGGCGGGGCCACAGTGGCATTGGCTCCAGCTGAAATCTAATTGGCCCCCTAAAGTGCCCTTGTCCTGTCACTCATCTGTCCTACGTCCGAGAGCGAATAGATGCATGCAATTCCAAGCCCAAACACTAGTGGTGCTCATGAGCCAATAATCTTACAGGAGAAGAAGATTTGAATAATACTGCGGAGAAAGTATTTCATCCGATAACTGTCTATGTTTCGAGGAGTTTATTGGTAAGTCGTAAATCCCTATTTACTGAAAGCTGTCACATATCTTAAGTCTGGCCAACAAATTAAGAAACAAAGCAAACATTAGTTTACAGTAATGTTAACTGATGCCCTACTAGCGCGAACAGGGGTGGGGTGGGGGGTGCTAGCGATATTTCGACTAGTGCGAGCGGGCGGGAAACCAATCCACTGGTGCGAGTAGAAGTGAATAGGCGTGAGCAGAGCTTCATGTGAGCGCAGCTTTTCAGCCCTAAGTTTGATTAAAAATCATTTACGAACAACAATGACAGATTTGAGTCATCTTGGGCGCTTAGTATTGAGTCCCGATGAGCAAAAGCATTAGACATAAATGAATTTGTAAGACGGTTCAGTTCCTGTCACAAAAACCGAAGAATAATGCTGTTTTAGAAGAGCAAAATGTACAGTAGTCACCCACATGGAACTTTGTGCTTGTGAGAGAGAGTATGTGTGAAAAGTATTTGTGAAAAAGTAAAAAGGTTTTAAAAAATGAATAAAAAGCAGGATTTCCTCACATGCTGTGTGTGTTTGTGAGTATTTTATTTATGTACAGTAAAATGCATGTAAGGATATTTTACTGGGTAAGCTTTTTTTATTTACATTCGTGTGTTTAAACATGGTGTGACTGGTGAAATGTATAAACCTTTCCAAAACCATGGATTGTGTGCAAGGATGTAGTACAAATACTTGGCCCCTCTATTAATATTGTGGCCCCTTGATGTCCTTTTACTCAGAAAAATCCTAGATCTTCCACTGGCTCTTTGGCAACAAACAGGCAATCGATGCACTCCTCCGCTTGAAACAAATTAAGCACCTTACACCGCAGGATTTGAATTCATCCTTGATTTGTGTGTGAGGTTTCACAGCAACTGCATCAGTGCTGTGTGATGGACTAACTTCCTGTCTGAGGTGAAAATTGCTTTATGGTTCTTGTTTCATGGGTTAAAGGGGAGCTGTCATGGTCAATTTCACTGTTCAAAATTTTATTTTTGTGTTCTACTAGTTTAGATTTTCATGCTTAAATGTTCCAAAAACACATTATTTTTCCTATATTGTACATCACTATTCACACTATTCAACTCTGTTGGAGCTTTAAGCCCCACCCCCAATGAGCTCAGCACTTGCAGGTAGGCAGCCAATAAGAATTGTGCTATGAGGTGACCTCACCATGCCACAGAAGTAAGGGCTGGAATTCCAGTGAGTATCACTCCCTTTGATATGTACTTTGGTCCTTAAGACTTTGGAGACAGTGTACATACACATAAAGCTATATAGCACGCTGAACAAAAGGGAAAGACTGGAAAAGCATAACAGGTCCCCTTTAAGCCCCTGAGTATGGTGTCCATGACTGGAGAGGGGGCACAGAAGATGGCCGGCTGGATGGTTGGATGTATGATGTCATTCATTCATATTTTCACAGGTTATCTTTTCCCTTTTATGCTTCATAAAAACTCACCATTGACAAACTGAGAAATCCCTGTAAATAGAAATCACCGGGGAATTAAAGAATCATGGTGACAGTGAAGAGCTGGGCTGTGTCG
>JAODJX010000083.1:21340575-21352855 GCA_026776945.1 Isichthys henryi
AATATTTAGCAAACTATTGTGTTAAAATGTCCATAAGTTTATCTGTAATAACAGGTTGTATCCCTGCAGATCTTAACCTGCTCTGGAAAGTGCTAGGGGCTATGTTAGAAGCCTGCAGAAATTTACAGACCTAGTTGACTCCTTTTCCTAAAATTCCAATCAAGGGTCTTTCTCCATAGATGACCTTTGACAAGCCTTTGACAGTATACAGTACCTTGCAAAAGGGTTCATTTCCTTTGGTGTTTGCCCTGTTTTGTCACATTACACGCTGGAATTGAAATGTATTTTTTGGTGGATAGCAGAATTTGATGTATACAACATGGCTACCACTTAAAGGGGCAAAAGGTTCAGCTGTAACCCTGCCTGCCAATTGCCAAAAACACAGTTTTTAGGTTTTAGAGTGCCCCAGCAAAGTCAGCGATGTGGATGATCAGATTGTCGAGATAGACAACACACTGGGTTTGGGGGACATGGGCCAGGATGCGTTCCATGAGCCTCTCGAACATGGTTGGGGCTTTGTAGAGGCTGAAAGGCATCGACTGGAAGTGACATAGACCGTAGCCGATGGTGAAAGCTATCTTTGGGCGAGCTTCTAGAGCCAGTTCGACCTGCCAGTAACCAGTCTGGAGGTTCAGGGTGCTAAGCCATGTTGACCCAGTGTAGTCACGGTGTGTTGCCAATACAGTACATGGCAGTGGATAGAACTCCTTCATCGTCACCCTGTTCAGCCGTTAGTAGTCTACGGAGAAGCACTGCAACCCATCCTTTTTGAAAACGAGGACAGCTAGAGCTGCCTACTGGTTGTCGGATGGCTCTATGACTCCTGTTGCTGCCAGCGCTCTGATTCTGTGGGCAGGGCTTGGCGTTGTGTCACTGTTGTTCACAATGACTGGTCTTTTTTGGTCCACCAGGGCTCAGCATGGTGTTTTGGCTACTGGGCAGTCGAGGTACGGACCCATAGTCTCGCTAAGCTGTCCAACTCTAGGTACAGCTGTTGGGGTTAGACTGGCGTATGTTGCAGGTGGGGCTCTGTGTGAGTTGCTCAGACGCTCTGTCACTCCCCGCTATCAGAACTGCCCAGTCCACATGGTGTGGCTGGTGACTGCTATGAAGTTGCAGGTAGGGACAGACTTTCCTCGGCCCTCTCTGCCAAGGCCTCTGCGAGCGTAGCTGGCGCCCGCAGTCGGACATGCTACCATGGCCACTCAGGTCTTACTGCCTTGACAAAGGCATGCCTAACCAGGTCTTCCTGTGCGATGCTAGGGAAGTCCGGGTAGCCCCTCCACACAAGGATGCAGAGGTCTACCACAAATGCCCCCAGGGTCTCGTTCTCCTGCCTTCCTCAGTTCTGCCCTCTCCACTGCCACGGACTGCCTCTGGCCAACATGCAGCACCAGCATCTGCTCCAAGGTGGTTAAATTCTGGTTCTCATCAAGGGTTAGGCTGAGGAGAGCCAGGAACGCGTCCCCCTCCTGTGGCAAAACCAGGTGCACGTCCATCTCCTCCTCGATCCATCCGCTGAAACCCACCCAATGTTGAAACCCACCCAAACACACTATTTTTATGTTATGTATCGTGCAGACTCATTATTGAGTGATTTCACCTGCATGGGTAATTCATTGTGCCGGCAAACCCAGTCCTGTCTGTCCATCCATCCATCCATCCATCCATCCACTTCATTCTGATCGTAGTCACAGGGTTTACATTTGTGAATCGCATACATACTTTAAACGAACAAGAGAAATCAGCATTTTGCTCCATGGGCAGTATGATTTTATGCATTAAACAATTAGAATTCACTTTTGAAATACACCAGATATAATGAAGAAAACTAAATATTAATTTTAATGTGGGGTAATCATATTTAATCATATGTCTGTTATCTGGTATGAATTTCTTGATTGGATACATTAAGTGCCAAGCGACAGGTAACAGAAGCAGTGCTGATATTTCATTATAAATGCTTATTTATTAATAATTCATTAAGGAATGATGTGTTTTGTAAATGCTACTCGGGAAATCCTTGAAAGGGCGAAAGAATGAAAAATAATTAAGGGCACAAACGACTGGTTGGCGGGCAGCTAATCACGGCATTACAGCACCCTGGTTCCTAAGCAACTGGTACAAGGCGAAATAAAAAAGGAATGTAGGGGTGGTGCCATTTACATACGCCATTAACACGGCGCTGAAAGACAGATCACATGCCCATGTGCGCGGAATGCTAAGCCCGCGCTCGACGCTCCTTACCCGCTCGCTGTCTGACTGATGCCACCTTAATGGCATCTTCGGGCATCACGGATGTGTACCATGCTCGTTTGGGGCCTCTATCGGGGCCACGCTCCCCTCACACACAGATGTTCTGATCCGGTATCGGGGATTCATTATGAGTTTTTCTGGGAATCTACAGTGGAGGCCAGGGGCAGAGAAGCAGCTGCTGACTCTGGGTTTGAAAGGAAAAGCAGGGAACATCTTCATTGTTATTCTACATCCACACCCATATATGTTTCCAGGTACTGTTGTTCACAGTTCAAAAGCATGCTGTTACACAAATAGGCCTGTCTAAATTGTCTTTAGTGTGTGTGTGTGTGTGTGTGTGATCGTTGCTTTTCTTAGACGGCAGCGATGGCAAATTGACAGAGCAGATCTGAATGGGAGCTCAGATGATTCTCTTGGATATTTTGTGGAATTTATTCTTACTTTAATTGCACCAAATTGTCTGTCCTGTCCAGAGCTCGTATTCTGCTGATGTTTACTGTCGTTACTGTTTACTGACGTTTGCAGCTCAGGGACAGTAATGGAGGGACTTAGAGGTACCTCATACATGGAGAGGTATCCATCCATTTATCTATTTGATTCTGATTGGTTATCCTGATCAGGGTCACATGGTCTAAGGTCACCAGCTGTTTTTATAAGGGGGCATCTCTAAAAATGCTTCATAGAAACAGCTGGGTTATGCAGTTCGTCAAGTTAGAGCCACGCCGTGTCTATGCCCTGCCCCTCTGCCGACCAACTGGCTCTTGTCCTCTTGTGTAGAAAAGTGACAGGCTGTCAAGTCGGCCTCATTAATTAAATAAACAGACACATGATGGTACATCATGGATACCCAGCTGTCCAATGCATATTCTACTTTGATTCAGCCTCATTTGAATATAACCTGAGTTCTGGACCTCGCTGGAGGAAATTTGGCGTGATTTAATAAAGCTGTGCTGTTTGTATTTGTTGATTTTTAGGCCCAGGTTTCCACATTTGGTTTAAGATCAAATAAATTTTCACATTTTGAAAGTCAAGAGAGGAGGAAAAAAGGGAAACTATTATATTTTCCATTTATACATTTTTTAGTATGCAGATTATTGATGGCGAGATGTATAATAGGTCTGTGTTTCCAATAGCATTTCCAGAATTATTTTCTCTCAGGCTGAGTTACGACTGTTCTGAAACTGACTTTGAGAAATGTGTGAGACATGAATAAGGAATGTTATATTAATGTTATATTAGTGTATGACAGGTAAAGATTACTTGAGTATCCCATGTGATGACTGATGTATAGGAGTCAGTTATCGATTTGGTTCTTCCAGGCCACCGGAGGGGTGTCAATATGATTTACGGACTTAGAACTTCAATTTGACCTAATTTCATTTCTAAATATTTTAGTCATCTTGGTGCTGGGCCAACTTTAAAAAATTATAGTATAATCTGTTCACTGTTATAATGTACAATCTCTCTTCATGGCTATAACTTCAATACTGAGCAAACTAACATGGACCAGATGTCGCATATCAATTGCTTAATAATATTAGTCTGAGAAAATCACATCATTTCACATGATAATATGAATAAATCCTATATACACTATACTGCCAAAAGTATTGGGACACCTGCGTTTACACACGCATGAGCTTTGATGACAGCCCATTCTTACTACATAGGCTTCAATATAGAGTTGGCCAACCCTGTGCAGCTATAACAACTTCAACTTTTCTGGGAAGCTGTCCACAAGGTTTAGGTGTTTATGGGATTTTTTTGACCATTCCTCCAGGAGAGCATTTGTGAGGTCAGGCACTGATGAAGGATGAGAAGGCCTGGCTCACAGTCTCTGCTTTAATTCATTCCAATGGTGTTCTGCTAGGATGAGGTCAGGGCTCTGTGCAGACCAGTCAAGTTCCTCCACACCAGACTCGCTCATTCATGTTCTTATGGGCTTTGCTTTGTGCACTGGTGCACAGTCATGTTGGAACAGGAAGGGACCATCCCCAAACTGTTCCCACAAAGTTGGGAGTATGAAATTGTCCAAAATGGCTTTGAATGCTGCAGTATTAAGAGTTCCTTTCACTGGACCGAAGGGGCCAAGCCCAACCCCTGAAAAACAACCCCACACCATAATCCCCTCTCCACTAAACTTTACACTTGGCACAATGGACTCAGGGGGCGGCATGGTGGTGCAGTGGTTAGCACTGTTGCCTCACACCTCTTGGACCCGGGTTCGAGTCTATGCCTGGGTCACATGTGTGCGGAGTTTGCATGATCTCCCCATGTCGTCATGGGATTTCCTCCGGGTACTTCCGTTTCCCCCCACAGTCCTAAAACATGCTGAGGCTAATTGGAGTTGCTAAATTGCCCGTAGGTGTGCATGTGAGACTGAATGGTGTGTGAGTGTGCCCTGCGATGGGCTGGCCCCCCATCCTGGGTTGTTCCCTGCCTCATGCCCATTGCTTCCGGGATAGGCTCTGGACCCCCCCCGACCCAGTAGGATAAGCGGTTTGGAAAATGGATGGATGGATGGACAATGCACTCAGGAAAATACCATTCTCCTGGCAACTGCCAAAGCCAAATTCATCCATCGGATTGCCAGACAAAGAAGCGTGATTTGTCACTCCAGAGAACACATCTCCACTGCCCTAGAGTCCAGTGGCGATGTGCTTTACACCATTGCAACTGACACTTTGCATTTCACTTGGTGATCAAAGGCTTGGATGCAGCTGCTCGGCCATGGAAACCAATTCCATGAAGTTCTCTACACACTGCTCTTGAGCTAAGCTGAAGGCCCCACGAAGTTGCAGGTCTGTAGCTATTCAATCTGCCGACAGTTGGCGACTTCTACACACAGTGCGCCTCAGCATGCATTGTTCCTGCTCTGTGACTTTACGTGGCCTACCACTTCATGGCTGAGTTGCTGTTGTTTCCAATTGCTTCCACTTATATTGTTATACTGTTATAATACCACTAACCGAGAATCAAGGGATGAGTGTAAATGTGTCTTCAAAGTGAAACATCAACACAATGAGCTGCTTGATCGATGCATCTGCTGATTGAATCATTTCCAACCAATCACATAAAACTCCTGAAACCTCAATCCCAAATTACACTAAAAGTGCTCCTTTTGGTGATCAATCATTAAAAACTGATCTAGTCTAATTTTCTACCGTTTTGCTCTTCTTTGCAAAATATCTCTGCCATTTAATTCCAAATGTTTAATGTAATCAGACGCTGATGACGCGTTTTATGGCAAGCAATAACGACGACACCCATGGTCATTCATGATGTAAGAAAAAAAATGCTTTATTCTTAATTGTGTTTTTTGAATAAGTGCTGAATCTGACGTGTGAATTTGGTACGGCTGTAAGGGCTGGTTATTATCCTAAAACCACAAAGGATTTGGCTGTTTTTAATTGACGATCGCAACAGACAATAATGAAGTGAGCCAGTACCCCCGGTGGTAATAATCCCACAATCCACTAGTACAGATGTTTATGAATCCAGGAAATATTGCAGCTGTGCAGTTAATGAATCATCATAAAAACTTTACTCACGCCTGTGCAGTTTGTGCATATATTTCCCATCTATGTGACCCTGTTAGTAGATGGATTATTTACCCTGTTATTTGTGAAAGTGTCCAAATTTTCCAACAATGAGCAATACTGACTCATTAGAGGGCTCTCAAATCCCATGCATTGACCGTGAGACACACGCATTTCAACCAGTTCACACGGTCACATGCCACAGCCTTGTGTTTCTCACCCTGAGAAGTAAGGGAAGACACCCAGAGATATACCCAGTTATATAGAATTATACAAGAGTTAGTTCCGACCAAGAAACCTGATTGGACTAGAGGGCTTCTCTGAGTGCGGCTATCAGACTGTACTCAGACATCTCATATCAGTCGTATCACTCCGCTTTACAGGTGTACCTAAAAACATTACCTACACCTCATTTCCATGAAAACAGAGCTAGTGGTGGGCTGTTTCTTACTTGGTGCCATCTGAGAATCTGCCCGCATTTCAAAAATGAATGTAGGTGGAAGTGAGTGTAAAATAAAGGTTCATATGTTCATATGTTATGTTGGATTTATTTTGATCTGTTTTGGATTTTAAGTTTTTATAAGCTGCGCAACTGAAAAAAGAGAATTTCTAATTAATCTTCATGCTTTATTCAAATTATATATTCTAATTACAGTAAAAGCATAAGAGTTTAAGACTGACAATATATAAAATAAGTTCTGAGACGTGATGGAAAGGTGGTCCATGTCAAATGGCTTAACAATGGAGTGGTTGTCATGGCTTCTAACCTTGTTGGTGTTGGTGTATGGATGAGGTGCAACGGTGGGACAAAAAGCAGGCTAAATTTCAGAAGGTCTCCTGTCCAGAGGTGGTTAAGCTGTACAATGAATCAATGGGAGATGTTGACTTACTGTGTCAACTTATCAGTCTGTGCAGGACTGCAATTCGGTCCAAAAAGTTGACGCTGCGAATGATCACCCATGCTTTTGACCGGGCCGTAGTTAACAGTTGGCTTGAGTACAGGTTGGATACCGAGATGGCCAAAATCCCCAAAAAAAGTCACCCTGGATCTCCTTCATTTCAAAATGAATGTGGCCCAATGTCTTGTGAAAGCACATAAGACAACTGGAGCAGAACGAGGAAAACCCAGCAAGTCTCCTGAGCCAGTTCATGTTCACCAGTTCAAACGGCAAACCCAGGACCTCAGACCCCAACCTGAAGTGCAGTTTGACATGGTGGACCACATGCCCAATTATGATGACAACAAAGAGGCCACTAGATGCAAGACGCTACACTGTACAGGAAAACCATGTCTTTGATGACAAATCCAACATTCACCTATGCTTTGTGCCGCATCGTAACTGCTTCAAAGCAGCTCATCAGAAAGAAATGAATACATTATAAAACAAAGAAAGTAGTCAACATGCATACGGACCTCCACACACGAACTCTCTCTCTCTCACACACATACACACACACACACACACACATTCAAACATACAGACATTCAGTTCAGATGTTCTCTTCATGTGATCATTAGTTACATGATTTCTACACACACACACACATGCAGACAGACAAACGTGCACATACTGTTAAAATGTTCAGTTCATATGTGATGTATTTGTTACATGATTACTATATTAAAATATGGAAAGTAATTCTGAAATTTTAATGGTATTTTACGTTCATTTAGTCTGACATGACGTTCATTTAGAATGGACATGAAAAAAATAAATAAAAACATGAGTTGGCGACAAAAACAAAATCATGACTCTATTTCTTTATTGGAGAACAGTAAATATTAGCTGGGTAAAAAAAATTTCAGCAAGCAGAAAAAATACGGGTCTGAAAGGGTTGAAGAGTATGATTTGTTGCGACCTGTCTCTTCTTCCTGTATCAACTTTTGTCTCCTTAAAGGCTTCCTGTCTTTCTGTGTAAGTGAGTTTATTCCTTGTTCTCACTCGTTGTTTTGCCACTATCCTTTTAAGGATCGCGCAATAAAATAATCTGCTGATAAATTAACTTAGCTGTCTGCCTCATGATCCCTTCACCACTCAAGCACCACAATATAATATTTATTACATCTGCAGCATGGTTTTCATTTACACTTCAAAGTTATTCTGCTAATAAGCTGGCACAACTGCTGGCACTGGCGATGTTAGACTGAACTATAACGATTATAGATTGAATTTTCTGGGTATGTGGAAGGTTTCAATGCGATAGCTCGTCGCACTTTCGCTGATGTTACAGGAACTGTTTTTTTTTTATTTGCAGAGGTTCGTAAATGTTTAAATGAACCGTTATCCATCCATCCATTTTCCAAACCGCTTATCCTACTGGGTCGCGGGGGAACGGAGCCTATCCCGGAAGCAATGGGCACGAGGCAGGGAACAACCCAGGATGGGGGGCGAGCCCATCGCAGGGCACACTCACACACCATTCACTCTCACATGCACACCTACGGGTGTTGGGTATTTTTCCCCTATATATACGCTGACCAGTCTCTGAACACAGAACAACACGGACAGCTGCAATGATCTTTTACTTGCTGCAAGGGTCACACATGTGACCCAGGTGGAGACTCGAACCAGAGGTGTGAGGCAACAGTGCTAACCACTGCACCACCATGCCGCCCCTAAATGAACCGTTATATAAAAGCAATATCATACTCAAAGTCGTGCATGCGGACTGGACCTACCAAAGGGAACAGGACACAGGAGAAGGGAATAGAGGGCGCTGATGCTGACAATACCCCTCCTCGAATGTGTAACACCGGATATGCAAGAGTACTGCCTGGGCCACAAAGACAGGCAGGAGAAACCATGAAGGCAGAGAACGGAAAGCAGATTAATGGGAACCAAAAAAAAAACAGGATATTGGACAGGAAGGGAACAAAGACAGACAAGGTAAACAAAAGATGTGAGACAGGAGCACCAGGTGAGGGAAGAAGACAAAAGACAGGCCTAGTGGACCAGAAGCAAACCGATTTGGGTGTGATGACTGAGGGAAAAAAAACAGGGACCAGAGGCAGGGAGCAGGAAGGAGTAGGGAGACTGGAAGGGAAGGGTAAAAATGTGACTTCTTGGAGCAGATAGAGGGGGAAGGAGCCTAAGAGGGGCAGGACTAATCTGGGGTTGACAAGAGACGGGACACAGAAGGGTGATGAGAGTGGACCAACATGGGCCTAAACAGAAGAACAGCCAGGATGGGTGGTGGCATAACCGAAGCGGGAGGTTTAGTGGATGCTTGTGAACTGTAGGGCGAGAACCAGAGGATGACGAGGGGACTACAGGACTGGAGGCTGACGAGGGACATGGGTGTGGGTGGCTAGCCCGACTGGTTTGTCCCCATCTCTCCTTTCGGGAGACAGAACTTGCCTGGTCCTCTGCTGGACCTCCACTGATGACATAGAAGGCATGCTTTCGTGGAGGCAGGTGCCTGAAATGTGGAATTCATGTCCAGTGGGTCCCACTCCAAGTCCTCTGGAGGAGTATCCTCCAGGTCCATCCCCACTAGGCTAGGGGGCGGCATTGGGTGGAGCTGCAGGGGCCAGGATGACCTTGGACAGAGCTGCAGGGTCCAGGACAGGCTCTGGAGGCTCTGCAGGGGAAATGTCAGGATGACTGGGCCCCTGTGACCGGGGTTTGGAGAACTTGGTTGGAGCATGAACAGGACCCTGTGGGCTAGGCTCAGATTGCTCGGGTAGAACAGGAGCAAACCCCCGAGTAGGACACTGGAGATGTGGCGGTGGGCTCCTGCAGGCACAACACTGGAGACGCGGTGGAGGGGTCCTGCGGGCAGGGCTCCCTCTGGGCCAGACTCAAACTCAGGAGTAGCAGTGGGCTCCCCTGGGCAGAAGACTGGAGGCTTGGGAGACAAAAGCCCTTTGGCCCAGTCCAAAAGCTGCCAGTGGATGCTTTCCAGTTCATCCTCCTCCTTGATAAGTGAAGTAGCTGTACAGGGCTGAGTTGGAACTCCTGATGGTGATGCAGGTGTTGTCCTTCTCTTCATAGAGAACTTAGGGACCCGAGGAATGGCATCCACAGAAGACCTGGAACATTTAAAAGTTAAGCCTGTCTCATACCAGGCACTCAGGGAACCAACATCACTGTGTCTGATGCTGGTTAGGAGCAGAAACTGATTCAGTGGTTGGGCAACTTGAGCACCACTGGGACTATGGCAGGTGCCAGGGACACATATTCCAGTGTGATGGATGTTGCGGTGCCTAAGGATCGTGTTTTGACGTTGTTCATTTTGTTACAAACGCGGGGCTTGGTCCAGTCGAGGAAAAAGGTGGACAATCTACTTACAGCTCAGAGACAACAAGGCGGTTTATTAAACACACTGGGGTAAACTACAAAACAAAAATACCATGAGGGGTCAAATCTGCCCCCGATGCAGGTAAAACAAAGTACAATTACCTTTTTGCCGATTTAACCTAATTTTAAAAGCTTTAATACTTTCGGCTATTGATGTTTTGAAAAGAAGAAGATTACGGATTTAATCAGCATTTTTTTTCATGTTTCTACAAAGATTTCAGCGAGTTATGAACTGAAATACACGAGAAAGATACGCGGCATCGCCGACGATGCCGTCAAGTTCAGAGGGTTAACACATAGAGTATCTTCTCAAAATGACTGACTGAGGAAAAGAACATAGGCAGGCACTAAAATACAAACAGACAACCAGGCTAAGGAGGGAACAGGTGTGGCACATGAAGCAAAAAAAAACAATCAGAAGAGACAAAAGGCAGGACAATTAACAAGTACAAGACAATTAATGGGACTGCTTGCTGGCCAAAGGGGAAAGGACAAGGGTTAATAGTCACCTACCAGCCATTCTGAAAGTATAATTTGTTCTTTACAGGTAAATTCCGAAAGAAGTTATATGTGATCCCACTGCAAACATCCCTAATGTAATCTCACTCAAAACTTTTGAGGAAGCTCGAGAGCCTTGCATAATATAGGAAGAGGTGAGAACATTAATGGCAAAGTACCAGCAGGGCGGCAGGCATGAAGCAGCGGGGAGCTTGGATGAGATGGGACAGTGCAATGGAACAAAGGCTCACGTGGATGGACATCTAGTGAGCAGAGCCTCAATTCATGAAATTTATAATCTAAGCTGGATATGAAATCTTACCTAACCCTAGAAACCTCCAGCTGTCGGGCAAGGGACTCGAACATATACTGAGCGGCTATCCGAAGGCCCTAGGGGAGGGTCGCTACCGGTATCATCATGACCAACTGCTGAAGGCAGTTACTGAGTGTCTCCTCAGCCATTACTAGAAGGAGTCCCCACTGTCCCCTCAGGAATCATATAATATTTGTCAAGGCAGGAGAGCTGTTGAAACCACAATGAAGAGCCTCTGCAGGTCTTTCTACTGCAAAGGACTGGCAGACTATGGTAAATCTAGCCAAGGAACTTAAGTTTTTGGCAGATCGTATAGAGGAGGCTTTTGTGAAGAAGCTGGCGAAGTACCAGGGGCTTCTGGAGGATCGCTGGAGACAGGGGTAGTGAGCATAGTACCATCCAGTGGATGTAGGCTTCAGAGGCTCCGTTAGCTGCACTTTCTATAAAGTCTACAGCCTGAGTGGTATGAGGGGGCCGCTCAGAAAGACAGCAAATGGAGGCACGCAAAAAGAACGTCCAGGTGGATGTGGATAAAGTGGGGTGAGTCATGGCTTAATGCTGCTGGGACACAAGTCAGGGCTTGATCAACCCTGCCTGGGTCACCTGGGTGAGGGTTTATGATGTTGTGAGACGCAAAACACCCTATGAACCCAGGAAACATCACTGATGATGCATACCAACACATCGGTAGGATGTATCTTTCACCCGGAACTCATGTCAGGTAATTCAACATACAACATATAAGACATTGATAGTAAATCAACATGATTCTGATTGTAGGTGAGGCTCTGCAACTAGTTCAGATGGAGTTTGTTGTCGCCATGAGGTGTCGATAAAAACACTTAGGACAGGGGGGCACGACTGATGCTTATTCTTTGCTGAGGATTTATTAACTTTCCAACAAGTTGCAGCATGAGTGTGTACCTGTTTGTACAGTATACTGTTGGATCTGTGTGGTCTGCGATAACAATGACAAATGATAACACTAAAGGTTCATGCGACAGAGTACATGTAATATATTCAGGCGTAACACAACAGCAGGATCAGAAATTACCTATACTTTAAATAACAGAGGCACAATAACATGAATTTTACTGCAGCTTACTCCAAACACAATTACTATTCTACAATCTCTGTAGCCTAATATACTGTAACACGGCAATACAGCCATCAATACACAACTTAATTTACAAGTCTGCGCTAAGAGATAAACTAAAATGTGCGTTCTTTCTATAATTAGGTAACGGAAGTTAGCTATAGGGGGTGGCATGGTGGTGCAGTGGTTAGCACTGTTGGCTCACACCTCTGGGACCCGGGTTCGAGTCTCCGCCTGGGTTACGTGTGTGTGGAGTTTGCATGTTCTCCCCATGTCG
>JAODJX010000083.1:21357520-21369502 GCA_026776945.1 Isichthys henryi
AGCCTGTTTTATCGAAATCTGCATATTGGTGATTGCTAAATAAAGTGGCTGGAAGTGTCCCAGGATCTGTCGACAAAGTAAGAGGCACGGGTTTGTTGTATGTATAGCTCTAAAGGCCTGTTGATGGAGGGTCCGGGACCCCCGTAGAAAAAGAGAGCTCATTGATGTGACGGAGGGTCCGGAACCCCCGTGGTAGAACCTATTGGCGAGTGTCTGGGACCCCGCGGTGATCTTGGTGTGGCAACCCCACTACTTTGCTGACGAGCGGTAGATAAGCTGGGTTTAGAGTCCCAGGGAATTCAGGACCCCCGAAAAGCTGTTTGACTAAAGGAGTAAGGTTCCTCCTCTCTAAAACGGGTTAGAGGCCCGAGGTTAAAGTCCTCAAAGAACGTGGGTTGGAGTCCCGAGGTTAGAGTCCTCAAAGCACCGGGTTGGAGTCCCGAGACCAGGGGTCTCAAAGCACCAGAAGTGTAAATAGCGCTATGCTGTGTTGTTTTGTGATTGTATGTGAGTTTATGTATTGGTGGTGTTTGTTGGTTGGACACTCAGTGACAACTAAGTGGTGTACTAAGTGTGGGTGGGTAAATCCACTGCCTGAGGCACAGGGGCTGCTGGATCAGGAGAGGCGTAGGCCTGACAACGTAAAACATGGATCACAATTTGATAGAGAATTGGATGATGGAGGCTGGGGTCCACCCCGGAGCGGGCGGTGGAGGCCTCTGAGCGAACAGATGCAGGTGGTAAAAATAGCAGTAGGGAAAACAGCAAAGGAGAAGTGTAGGGAGAGAGAGACCGCAGACGAATGGGAGCGTATGGGTCTGGCAGTGAGATGTGCAGGATACAAGACAGAGAATAGCCAATCATTAGGAGAGCTCTTATGGTGAAAATAGAAGGAGCATAGTGGCCAGAGAAATGAGGCAGGACACCAGCGAGAGAAAGCGAGGGTAATACAACAAGGAAAGTGGAGAAAGAAGGAAGAGAAACATGAACAGGAGAGGCAAGCGTGGGCACGCTTAGCCATTTTTTGGCAAGGTACTGACCACCTTCATAGAGAAGGGAAAGATAACAGTGACCCAGCCCCACCCGAGCTGGGGTCTGGAGACTGCAGAGAACAACCCCCGGCGTACATCGGCTGCGGGTCGACCCTCACAGCACCTCCCGCTCACATGTGTCCAGTAATACATGTTACTGGAGGAACTGTTCAAATTCGAACACAGGGAGAAGGAAGCCCCATAAGTGGGGTGCGCTGTGGGGAGGAGGAAAAGAATCGGACTCTGAGTCCGCTAGGGGATCCGAGGGCAAGAGTAAGGGAACCCCTGGCAAAGGCATATCTAAACAAGCATTTCAGGAGAAGGTGATCAGAGAGCGAAAGAAGGAGGCGGCCCAGGGATATTATGGTAGCCTCACCCCTCGCCGCGAACTAGGTGGTAGAGAAAGAGGGGAAGTGGAGATTATAGGTGAATTGTCCGGGTATTGTGAGGATGAAAGGGTGTTGATAGATCTGGATGGAGAACAAGACGAGGGACCAGAGAAAGGGGATCAGGAGTCACGTAGAATGACCCTAAGGTCCCGCAGCCTGAAGCACCCAACAAACCTAAAGCACAAGCAGGTTCCCTTATTACAGGGAGCCTCAGGGGGACCTGTGAGATACAAGCTGTTCTCCTTAGGGGACGTGTAGGCGATAGCTGATAAATGCCTCCCCCTGCAGACGGGGGCGGTCACTGGATGGATAAATTAGACCAGCTGACACAGGGAACAAAGTTGGCCTTGGGAGATTTCAGAGCAGTGGCTGTGAGATGCCTGACTTAGCACTCCCTGCAGGGGATAGAGGAAATGGCAGGGACGCTCACTTGCAGTGATGGTGTGACCTTAACAGACGTGGTTATGGACTTGGGTGAGGCCATGCGGGAGTTGTGCCCCGCTCCAAGCGGGGCCAGCATTCCAAAATTCACGTGGGACCCTAAAACGCACCCAAGGGAATATTTGGACAAATGTAAGGGGGATTGGACTAAGAGAACGGGGTCTCATCCTGGGCGGGCCGGGGTTCAGCAGGAGTGGTTCAGGTGCGCAGTCATGGAGGGTGTCCCTGAGGAGGTTAAGGCAGCTATTTTGGCTAATCCTGATCTCCCAGCAGCTGATTCACCAGTATGGGACAGACATGTGTTGCCTCATCTCCAGAGAGCGAGAGATGAGGCCACAAAAGAGGAAGGAAGCTTGAAAGACTTACAGACCCAGTTGTTGAAACTGCAGGTGGGAGAAGCGAGACAAAAAGCACAGGGTCACAGAAAGAAGGGGTTCGGGAGACAGATGGTGGCAGGGGCCCCACAGCCGCCGTTCAGCTCATGAAGCAGAGCTTTCCCCAACTACAGTAATCAGGGTTGGGGTCCACAGCAATGGGGAAGAGGCCGTGGGGGCCGAGGCCGGGGAGCCGGGAACTGGTGGTGGGGTCGGGGCATGCCACAAAGGTGGGCACCACCGGGGACCAGTTTCAGGTGCGGAGTGGCTGGTCACTGGGCAAGGGAGTGCCCAGCGGGACAGGGGTACGGAAGGCCCCCAGCCAGACAGGCGACAGCACCCAATCCACAAGCTGCTCCCGGAGGAGGCCAGTTCCCCACCATCACTGGGACCGATGACTGGGAGTGGGGAGACCCCTCCCAGCAACGGTGCCCACGGGTGGCCTGGGACGCTGGGGAGGCAGACCCCAGGCTGTCCCATATGGTCATGGATAAGGAACTGCCGTTCTTGGTGGACACAGGGGCCACATATTCGACACTGAATGTGATGCCTAACTAATAACATCTTTCCACTAACACAGTGACCGGTGTGGGCTTCTCCGGGGAGGAACAGAGACTGCCAGTGACTAAGCCCGTGAGGGTGAGGTTGGGGGGACAAACTTTCCTCCACCCGTTTGTGGTCTCCGCCTCAGTTCCTGTGAACCTCCTGGGGAAGCTGGGAGCTTCAATATTGTGCAGTGCTGATGGTCTGGTTGTCACCCTCCCAGAAGGGACCCGCCTACCATGTGACGGAACAACGGGTGGCTCGGGACAGTGGCTGATGCAACCTGTTTCACAACACCCGGTGGCTGACATCTACTGGGGTCTCCTACAGCCTAGCCCGGCAGGTATTCTCACGGTGTACTCCGCGTGGCATCCTTGGATAGCCCTCCTGGAACCCTATGTTCCTCCGCCTGACCCCCCACATGTCACTCTATTTTATGACCGTGATTCCGCAGAATGGTATTTATTAATGGGATTTATTCTCTATGCAACTGGAAGGCCACAAGTGGCAAGTAGCGTCCCAAAATATTTATGTGGGACCTGAGGGGGTGGCTTCGGCCATCCAGCTGTCTTCCGAACAACTGCCCTGGTACAGGATGGGCCAGGAGGCGGTGCCACACGTCTCTCTCGTTCTACATCCTAAGTATCAGGCCAAAGACTTGGGCCCTATAGTAGAAAGAGCCACTTCGGCCAAGGACTGGGTCCCAACCCAGATTCCACAAATCTCTTATTCTCCTTCCTGCAGTTCTTACTGTATCCAGACTAGTGTAACCGACACAGCCCTTCTACAACATGAGCAATTGTCTAGGGACAACGGTAGGGAAAAGAGGGACCACCCCAGTGCAGCAGCAGTCCTGGCTTCCCTGCCTGCCTCCCTTTGGTCCACCAGCCCCACTGATGTTGGTTTGGTGGACTGCATGCCCGTGGACTTCCTACTGCGCCCTACGGCAGGACCCCTTTGGGTCAGGCAATACCAACACAAACCAGCTGTAGAGGAAGGGGTATCCGAGACTGTAGATGGTCTCTTACGGGCGGGAGTGTTAGAACCTTCCACTTCCCTGTGGAACACCCCTATCCTCCCAGTAGAGAAGGCAGGAACAGGCAAATATCGCATAGCGCATGACCTGCGCTCTATCAACGATCTGCTGCTGACCCCCACTGTTCCAGTTCCTATCCCCTACGTTGCTCTCACTAATCTTACTCCGTCCCAGACATGGTTCACGTGTATCGATCTGGCTAACGCTTTCTTTTCCTTGCCGCTGGCGCCCCGCTGCAGGGACGTATTCACGTTCACTTACAGGGGGTGCCAGTTCAGGTACACACGCCTCCCACAGGGATTTGCTCTGTCTCCCGGTATTTTTAATCAGGTATTGAAGCAGTCTTTGCAGGGCTGCCCCCTCCCTCCGCCTTGCAAAAAAAGGGTTCAAGGTCAGTAAGGACAAATTGCAGGTGGCCAGGACGGTGGTTTCCTTCCTGGGGAGGGTCCTGTCGGGAAAGGGAACAGGTCTCTCTCCGGCTCATCGGTCAGCTATCTTGAGTCACCCTAAACCTGTCACTGTGAAGGACATGCTGTCCTTCCTGAGCCTTACAGGCTACAGTTGAACTTATATTTCCAATTACACAGGTCTTACGCAACCCCTGAGAGCCCTGGTGCGGCCACATGGCCTGCAGAGCCTCAGCGCCACTCTAACGTGGGATCAGCCTGCAGAGGAGGCTTTCATCACTCTCAAGCAGAAGTTAGCCCAAGCAGCGGATCTGGCGCTACCTGATTATTCTCTTCCATTTCATCTAGATGTTTCTGAAACAGAAGACGTGGTGAACGTCATTCTGTTTCAGAAAAAAGGGGGAGAGAGAAAGGTACTAATGTGTATTAGCACCAAACTCGATAAAAAAAAAAAGACATCCGCCATGCATCAGACATGTGGCAGGAGTGGCGAAGGCCATGCAGAAGACGGCACACATTGTGATGGGCCATGCCCTACACATCTTGACCTCGCACAGTGTGGTGGCCTATATAAACTCACAAACGTTCACGATGACGTCCCTAAGACAACAGAGGCTTAGCAAAATTCTGGAAGCACACAATCTGACTTATGTCCATGAAGGTATCAACATGGCTGACTGATGGGGGGAGAAGAACCACATGAATGCGAGGCAAGGGTCAGGAAAGAGGAGAAGGTCAGGGAGGACCTCGCAGCCGAAAAGATAGAAGGAACAGAGGAATGGTTTACAGATGGATGTTGTTTTAGAACAGACAACGGAGGGTTGCAAACAGGCTTTGCAGTGGTAGCAAAAGAGACTCAAGGATTTAGAACTCTGAAAGCTGAGAGACTAGAGGGGGCCCAGTCGGCCCAAAGAGCAGAGATCAGGGCAGTGATCGAAGCCTTGAAGCCAGCAGAAGGTAAAGAAGTCAGCATCTATTCAGACTCAGCGTATGCCATAGGGGCAGTGCCTGTGGAACTCAGCCAGGGGCTGAGAGCTGGCTTCTTTACCGCAGGAAACAAACCGATTAAGCACAAGACAGAAATGAGAGAGCTAGCAGAAGCATTGATGCTCCCTAAAAGGGTAGCTGTGGTAAAATGCAAGGGACATGGGGGGTCAGGAGCAGTGGTAGCTCAAGGAAACCAAACAGCTGATGAGGAAGAGAAACGAGCTGCAGTATATGTGGTGAGCAGACAGATGGTTACGGTAGAAGAGGAACTGAAGGGAGAGGGCAGGCTGACCTCGAGCAGGATCCGCGAAATGCAGAATCAAGCCTCCCCAGAGGAGAGAAACAGATGGATAGAAAAGGGGGGCATTAAGACAGAGGGACTGTGGTGCAACAAGGAGGGGAAGCCAGCCCTCCTGATGGGAATCAGGCAACAGGTCCTGGAGGAGGCAAATGCTTCATAACTTAAGAGGGTGGTGGCATCCATTCCTGAGGGACATGGTGCAGGAGTTTGTGAGGAGCTGTGAGAGCTGCGCGCTGCACAACTCGAGACCCACAGTAAAACCAGAGAAGGGTCAGTTTCCAGTATGCTGCAGGACCGGAGAGGAACTAGTCATAGACTACACAGACATGGTAACCCCAGTGTGGGGCGTGCGCTATGTGCTGATCTGTGTGGATGCATTCTCGGGATGGCCAGAAGCATGGCCCACGAGGAGAGAGGATGGGGCCTCTGTGGTTGAGTTCCTAATCAAGCAACATATACCCAAGAATGGGTTTCCCGAAAGGGTGAGGTCAGACAATGGGTCCCAATTCAAGAACGAAAAGCAGAACGGGCGTTGGGTCTAAGACATGCTTTCGGGACAGTGTATAACCCACAGTCCCAGGGGAAGGTAGAGCACATGATCCAGACGGTCAAACAAAAATTGGCAAAAATCTGTGCACAGACTAAATTGAATTGGGTTGACGCATTACCTCTAGCCTTGATGTCAATGAGGTGCTCCATAAATCGAGGTACATGGTTCACCCCTTTTGAGCTGCAGACGAGGCGGCAATATCCTGGACCCCACGGAGAACTTAAGTGGGAACCAGAACAGAAAGGGGAAAGGAATGCCAAGGCATATTATGATGGATTGCAAGTTATCGTTACAAGTTTCTCCAAGCAGGTCCAGGAGGCGAGACCAGAGGTCCGACCAGCCAAGCCTCACACGGCGGAGTGGGTCCTCCTGAAGGTCATCAAGAGGAAGTGGTCAGAGCCTAGGTGGACCGGCCCCTTCCAAGTCACCGAACGGACGTCTCACGCAATGCGGCTGAAGAGCAAAGGTGAAATGTGGTACCATTGGAGCCAGTGTGCAGCAATAGCAGAGCCCAGCAGATCCCTCACCGAGATCCAGGAAGGCCTCACCAACAGAGCAGAGGGACCCGGTTCAGCCGAACCGGCAGCAGCTCAGGTCCCAGCAGAGGGGCAGAATAATCCCCTGACCTGAGCCAACCAGCAGGGTAGTCCACCCCTGACTGGAAAGAGGAAACCAGCACCTCATCCTCCAGCTGAAAGATCGGGACCAGGATGAAGATAATCAAGATAAAAAGAGGGACTGTGTGTGAAATGTTGGTGTATGACTGGATGACTTACATGTTTGGGCAGTGGAAAGGCTGGATGGCGTTGCCATTATTATTGATCGCTACATTCTCTGCTGTACTAGTTACCTGTGGGTGCTGCTGCATTCCTTGCCTGAGTGCTCTTACAATTCGGCTGATCACATCCACTATAGAGAAGAAGGACGGGGACTCTCACACGTACATGCCAATGATGCCCTTCCTTGCGACCTCGAAGGAGGGACGGTCGAGGTACCATCGGCCTGTCTGGACCGTCCTCTCTAAGTTAAGTGATCTCCTTGCGGAGATCAAAAGGGGGATACCGCAAATTTTCCATGAATCAGTATAACCAGGAGTGATCTCTTAGCAGAGATCAAAAGGGGGAATTGAAGGGGGGCCAAGCTTTTTGCTATACTTTGTCACACTAAAAAATGGGAACCAACTTGCAGGCAGGTAGGGGAGGGGGCCTCGCCCTAGACTATGGCGTAATTATAATTAGAAAAGCAGAAGGTGTATTACCCGGGTCATGGTGACATTATGCTTATGCTTGAACCTGCTGGTCCTAACAAAGGAAAGGGTTGGTCAGTTGTTTAAAGCTGACCCTCCAGCTCAGATGTTGGACATCTCTGGGTCCACGGTTCTCGAAGGTGATCCTCCAATCAGCTGAGAACCATCCAATGTCACTGAGATTGCATAGGTCGTGAATCAGCTGGGGACAGGGAAAGCCGCAGGGATCTGTGGTATCCAGGGTGAATTTCTCCAGGCTGGTGGTAAGGCTGTCCTCCTTTCAATGCAGGTAATCTTTGCTTCCATTTGGGAGTCAGGCGTCTTCACAACTTATTGAAAAACGGGAAGGGTGATCACCTGGATTGCGACAACTACAGGGGGATAACACTGCTTTCAGTGCTGAGTAAGGAGAAGAAAGATTTACTGATCCTGACTTTGCCGACAATGCCGTGATCTTTTCGGAGTCAATGGGGGCTCTGATTGGGGCTCTCGAGTGACTGAGCAAGGAATATGAGTGTCTGGGATTGTGGGTGTCCTGGAAAAAGACTAATATCCAGGCATTTTATGACTTCTTAGGCACAGCCATGTCTGTCTGCGGGGAGAATGTCGACATTGTTGACAGATTTACCTATCTTGGCAGTGACATTCATGTCTCTTGTGACTTGTGACTCTTCCTATGAAGTCAGCAGACATATTAGAAGAGCACGGGGGGGGGGGTCATGACGTCACTGGAAAGGAGTGTGTGGCGCTCCCGATATCTTTGCAAGCGGATGAAGGTCTAAGTCCTGGTGCTCCCTGTCGTGCTGTATGGCTGTGAGACATGGATGCTATCCAGTGAGCTGAAACGAAGACTGCGTACTGTGTCTGTACTGTGTCTCTTCAGAGAATCCTTGGGTACTGCTTATTTAACTTTATGTCAAATGAGCAGTTGCTAATGGAATCCCGAATGAGGCACATTATCTACATTGTGTGGGAGCATCAGTTATGGTACAGTTGCTAAGTGGCATGTTTCCCTGAGGGTGCTCACAGGATCCTCATTGCTGAGGACCCAAGTGGCTGGACCCAAGGCCATGGGGATGCCCATGTACCCATTGCCTAGGTGTCTAGTTAGGACTACATATTCCCCCTCCTTCCCGCCTGTCTCCTGAAGTCCATATTTTGAATTGTAGGGTAAGCAAAAGTTCTTTCTCTTTTAAAGAAACAATTAGTGCTAAGGTATTCTGGTTGCTTGCAGAAGAAGCACATCACAGAGTCGGGTCTTGCCACTCTCCTTCCTGCAGCTGAAGTCTTCTCATGCCCTTGTAAGTCCTGTCGTGGGAAACCATGGGTGAAATGGAAAAATTCCCACACTTCCAACAGCCTGGGTCCTTCTGAGGTGTTCATCCGCCTCTTCCTCTCCCAAATGGAATAGCTTAGTCCTGAACTTGAGGCCCACTCCATTCATTTGCATTTTGGGCAAGCTTGGTGACAGCCATGATTAGCTTCTCCTGATTCTGGAATGTTAGGTTCTCCTGGTGTTCTCTTTTCCCTTATGTTTTTCTCTTATTTCTCTTTCAAGTTTCTCTCAATGTTGAAAGTGTAAGTTCTCAGTCAGTCCAGGTCCTTAAATCACCAGTGGCTCAGGAGTCTCTGGTCTCAGGCCATCTACACAGAGAGAGGCAATCATTGGACCTCGGTATGCTGTTGGCAGTCCTGAGTTGGCAGTATTTCTTGTCAGACTGTGCTGCACTGTGCAGTTTTGGACTATCAATGCCCACCTTGTAGGTCTACTCCAGGGCATCTCTCAGGGTGGCCATCTTAGTCTGCAGTTGAAGTCCATACATTCTCTTCGTGCCTAAGGCCTAAGACATTGACATAGAACCCATAAATTTTCCTTCCAAATCGTTTATATCCAATACATTTGTATTTGTTTATTCTTGAAATGGAGCACCCTTTGAACCAGTTTATTTCATTTACCTGTATAGATTTTCCTGCAATGGAGTATTGGGGTTACATTGAGGGAAAAAAAAATCTGAGATTTCAAGAATAAAGTCATAATTTTGGCCTATATGTTATTTCAGAGAACAGAATGGCCAGATATAGGACTGAAGTAGTGGCAGGAACAAACCAGAGTCAATAATATTTGTATACATGGTGTTTGTTTTATTGTGATGCTAATTACGTTTTTTAAAATCTTTGTCTATTGCTTTATTTCATTGGCTATATTGTTATGTTAATTTAATGTTTGAAGTGTATAGTGCTTTCAATAAAAAACTTAATGAAATGATTTCTGTTTGTGTCTCAGTCCTTTTTTGAACATTTTCAGCCCATTTCAATAACACCGCAATAATACTGATAACCTTGATAATCTCGGTTACAATAATCATATAATGTTAAATTTTCATATCGTTTCATCTCTACATGTGATGCATCATGGTCACCATCGTAAACATCATAATCATCACCACGAGCAACATGCTCATTACAGTATATATTCCTCATCCACCATGATCATGAACATCATTGCTTTTCTGGTCCCCTCCCTAGGTTATTTTGAACCACCTCCCCACCTCGGATGGGGCCTGTGGGCCATGCCAAGCCTGTCCCGGTCCTTACAATATCTCAATGGTTCATAAACCATCTGATTGACACCTGTCAATCAGGTGCATGGAGCCAGTTGCCTCAGCTGGGCAGACCTCTGTCATTTCCATGCTGGAGATGAGCACCTCGCGTTTCACCTGCCCCTCGACCCCCCCCAGGACCGGACAGATTTAATTACCACTGCATTAGAGAGGAGGCTGGAGCCTGAGGCTACCCATCCAGCCTGTATTGTCTTGGAGCACTGGGCTCTGCCCCACCCACCAGAAGCTCCCAGTCAAATGTCTGAATGTATAATTTATTGCAGCACTCAGACGTCCCTTGACTTTAGTAAAGTGCAAATTATCATACTGCTATATGTAGTAATTAAATGGGAGGGATATCAAATGGTAATAGAATAGAGTTTATATTATGGTGCATAGAGACTGAGAAATAATTATTCGGTTTTATTTCTGAGGTACTGGAGGCCAGTTTTGGCCTTTTCTCAACTTCTGAGTCCTCATTTTACAGGACTGCCACATCTCTCAGCATGTGAGTCTTCCCCCCCACTCGGATACTTGGCAGACGGCTAATAGACCTGGCTTCCTTTGTAATGGTCTAGAAATACTTAGCCATAGCTTAGACTTCACAAACTAAAAAACCACAAAGAAAATGATTTAAATCCAAAATAATCAGTTCAATTACCACCAGAAGGCTATAATCATTTCCCCCCGGTTTTTCACATTTGGAGGGTGATGCTAACAGTCACGTCTACGTATTAAACAGATAACTCAGGGGTATTGACTGTAAACACACTAGCTGACATGTGGCCCTTACGCAGTGCTTAATTTGCGCCAGAGCTCAGCTCCTCTCAGGTACGCGCCCCCTACTTAACCGCTACACCCAATGTAATGAAACTTAAAATTAATTTGAGCTAAACTTTGAAATAAATGCAAATTTAATTAAAGAGATGTATATTTATAATATTCGTTGTGTTGTATAATTATATTGATATTCTTTGCCTAAAAATAAATGAGGTTACCTTCTGGATCATTAAACTCATCTAATAGGCTACGTCTGTCTTACAGTTTGATGTCATTAGCAGCCGTTGATAGAAAATATTGCATTGTTACATGTTTCAGTTGTTAATAATGTATTATTATTGGTAAAGACCATTTTGTGCATTTGACATCATTGAAAGTCAGTATGACCCGGCTCTTCATATAATGGTACAGTAGTTAGTTTACAGAATAAACACTGTCCTTATGGTAAGACACACCGCAGTACGTGCTGCACCAGCAAGTCATAAGATTTAATGTTTATTTACATCCTGGTCGTGATTGTCAGAACCTCTACGCGTCATGTACCAGTGCGACACTAACGTGTCGATTACTTGCACCTGCCACTCATTTGGCACTTGTTAGTCGTGTATAAAACTGTTTCCCTTCACCTCATTGACGTCAGTGTTAGTGTTTTCAGCTGTGTAGTTATCGCTGTATTCACCTGTGATAGTTTGCTGTCTGTGAGTCCTGCCTTTAGTCGGTCCATGTTCCCTTTCACCTTTATTTTTATCCCTTATTTCCAGTTTAATCCCCCGTGGTTCTGTTTCGTTCCTGGTTCTGTTTTGTTCCTGGTTCTGTTTTGTATTGTATAATAAAATCCCCTCATCCTAGCTCCACGGCTGCATCTGAGTCTTTCCTCTCTCCCTGAACGTGACAGTGACCTTTGGCAGCAGCCAATTACAAATTGCCTCCAAGGTCATGTGTTGGGGCCATTCTTGGCTGATTGGTCACCTTCCATGGGGAAATAATGTAAAGTAATAGCACCTGCGGGGGCACTTTCTCACATTAAATACAGCCCAATATTAAAATGTAACATGTGCCAGATCCCTCTAACTCTGTTTTGGCTTCTGCCTTGGCCAAGGTGGGAATAACAATTATGAGCTTACAGACACTGATCATCAAACGGATTAAAAATGAATAATAATGATAAACATTGGCCATCCCGGGGAAGAAATTAATTAAGAGATATCATACTGAAGATAAATGGTAATTGGCAGCACAGCAGCCTGTTGCTTCTCTTAAGAGACGTTCTCTGGGAAGATGTTTCTACGAAGGTAAA
>JAODJX010000083.1:21434459-21445081 GCA_026776945.1 Isichthys henryi
TCCCAGGCGGATCTAATGAGACTGGTCTTACCCACAAAGTCAATAAGGCTTTTCATGTCTGTGAATCTAGTACAGATTTAATCAAGCAGGCTAGCCCTTCAGCATAGTACAGAAGCATTTCAAAGATTTTTTTTCTTCCACTTCTTTTCTTTCTCCCTGGCATATATTAATTCACATTTTACCTCGTAGAATAATGTATGAGAGATACAGGCAAATGCCCGGCATTATACGCAACAGGACAAAGGGTGGAAATGAAAAACCTTATTCGAAGTTTTATTCCGCTGGGCGGTGTCATGGCGTTCTTTGAAACTTCGACGTGCAAAGTAATTACCTCAAATTCTCCACACCCTGAGGAACATCTCCCGAATCACATTTGTCATGTTACTGAGGTAATAATGACCCCCTTTATGAGCCAGCTTGACTACATCTGGCCATTTGCAGCTGAAAGAGAAGAAAGAAGTGAAAATGACAGATGATACAGGCGATAAATACTGCCATTATGTAGTCTTTCGAGCACATATGTCCTGCATGGGAAAAGTATGTTAACGTTTGAAAAGTACAAGTAATAAGAAGGTTAATTTAGAAAATAGTGAAGGAACTTTTAAAGTACGTTACCATGCATATGAAAGAGCTTCATGGAGGAATAGTGTCAATTCAAAATGTCTCTAACATTTTTTGTATTATAATTAAGATGAAATGAATCGCATGGAATGAATGAGTGCTGTCATATCATCTGTCATGTGAGAGCAGGATAAAGGTCCCTAAAAAGATTATGCGGATTTATGAGTGTATGACATCATGCAGACCTGATCTATCTGCGTGTGTGCGCATGTGTGAGTGTTTGTGTAGTCTGGGAATTGGAAGTAATTAACAGATTATTGATTGGTTATTTGAAGATAAAGTGCACTCATGCACTGCGCTCCTTCCATTAAGAAATGTGTAGTAGTAAATTAAAAATCGATGCATAAAAACTAATCGTATTCTTCGACTAGAGGAAGGGGTCTGGTTGTTACTAGTCTCTTTTAGTGAACAAAACACACCTGAAACACTGTAATATAATCAGTAACTCAGAAACAGTTAGAGCCCATGTACAGTTAATTTGGGTTGTCATCCCCCGCCCCCCCATGGGAAAACACTATACCCACTGAGACCAACACGACGTTAAATGCACTAAGACAAATCAGCCATATTGGACTAAAATTTATGCTCCACATCACAGCATGGTGTATCTCTCCAGGACTGGCAGGACAACGGACGCCTGCCCCCTTAAAGACCACCTACTATCTTAGAATAAAAGCACCAAGCCACCTGCTTTTGACTGGACGACCTGCTGAAACAAAGTAACCTAAATTTTTCTACTCACTCTGTTTGCCCAATGGGTGGTATTTTGGCTAGAAACATCTCCCATAACTTGCAGGTTTATCCTCTATCTAGCAATGGGGTCTAGCATTGTTTCAGCAGATTTCTCTGAGATTTTTGCTGAAGGCCATGACCTCCCTGAACCGGGGAAGTTTCGACCGCAAAGCCAGTCTTGTTTCTTGGAAGGGGAGAGGGGCTGATGGATACAGTATAAATGTTTATTGTTTATTTCATTTGCAGATGCCTGTTAATGCTCATGCTAGGGGTTACATTAGCGTTATTGTGCATTAAAATGTCCTTTGATGACCTATGTGGTTCTGAGGGTTATGGCACTGTTCCCGTGATCGGAAGGTCACCAGTTTGAATCCCAGAGCCAACAGACCGATGTCACTATTGGACACCTGAGCAAAACCCTTAATCCTCAATTGCTCGAGAGGCGCTGTACTGTATGCCGGCTGACCATGTGCTGTGACCATGTGCAGCAAAGACACATCAGATCACACATACATGCTATAGAAGTGTCCTGGTTTGGGACTTATGGTCACCCTAGATAGGTGAAAAGACAGTTTCCCCATAGGGATGAATATACTGTAGTATCTGTATTACAAAACCTTGTGTGCATGTATGCAGTCAGCAGTCAGTAGAACATCATCGCTACTCCTGTTAACAAACTTTCTTGGACATTATCTCTCCTTCCTGAGCTTTGACGTCCATCATTCCTGTGCGTCTGTGAGTGCACAGAAAATTATGTCGTGCCTCATCTTAGACCAACTAAATTTAAATAAAGCGGATGCAGATGTGACCTTCTGTCAAGTTATTTTTAGCCCGTCGATACAATCTTTGAGTCATTACTTTGTCTCCCATAGCATTTATTTTGCAACACTCACGGTGCTGACCTTTGCATCCCCAGACACCCCATGAATACCGATGGCTGGGACACCTTTTACTGCAGTCGGAAATGATAAGACCGGCTATTAAGGCGCTTTCGGATTATATTACAGAGCAGAAAATAGACAGAATTCGTTATTAAAAGTCCAGGGAAACTAATAACACGGAGGTATACGGTCTGCAGACCGTGTCTCAGTGGGTCAGGACCGCCATGCCACTCGGATATTGACTGACCGGCTATAAATATTATGGAAATAATATTCATTTTACAGTATGTGACAGGCGCGGTCCGACTAGAGCCCCAGAAATTATTCCCAACTTTGGATGACATGGAAAAAAATACAAAAAAAAACAACAAACATCAAACCCAACAAATTTAACACATACCTGATAAGTTAACGGGGACCTCTTTAGAAAG
This sequence comes from Isichthys henryi, assembly GCA_026776945.1. Classification (NCBI taxonomy): domain Eukaryota; kingdom Metazoa; phylum Chordata; class Actinopteri; order Osteoglossiformes; family Mormyridae; genus Isichthys; species Isichthys henryi. Next base: position 21,437,125 of record JAODJX010000083.1, read on the forward strand.
ACATGAGGTGAAGTAGATGTTGGCAAAGGAAACTAAGAGGTGTTTTATTTGCCAGCGATAGACTCATCTGTCTAAGTGGCTCCTGGTTATACCACACGCTGTTGACAGACATTAAGGGACTGGGAAGCAAGTGCAATAAATGTCATGAAGTGTTTTGCTCTCGCTGAGGTAAGCCTGGGATTACTTCTGCTGTATTTCTCAGCTGTACCCCCACCCCTCCCCCTAGGGCTGCATTCTGAGGAGGGGCCACAGGGGCACTGGCCTCAGCTCAAAGCTGATTGGCCCCTGGAGTGTGCTCTCCCTTGTCACTCACCAATTCAAAACATATCATTGGATATTGATATGATTTGAATGAATCATAGCCCCTCTTAAAAAAAAATCCTAGAGTCCTAGGCTCACCTCTGAATCAGTTCCCAGTTTTGTTTACAGATAGACTAATCAGAAAGTCCCTCAGTGGATGCGGGACTCTGGTCTATATATCTGTGTAAACCCTGCCCCCGGTGATTTTCCGAACTCTGGACCACAGCATCATTACTTCAAGCAAGACAGCACGGAGAGGAAAGCAAACTGCAGAATCAATGACAGCCATTCAGAACATTCTAATTCATATATGCGACACAGAATTAAATTTTTTTGCCCATTATAAATGTTTAATACTAAAATTATTTCCCTGGTCAAAATCAGCTACTGTAAGCCAAAAGCGAATTTGAAATGGTTCCTCTTAGGAAATCTGTCACATTTAAAGGGACGATGTAGTAGGGCTGGGCAATTATTATTATTATTAATTTTGTTAAAATCTGTTAATACTTTTCCCAGTGTGTATTTATGTACTTTACCCTTAAAAACACACTACCACGTGTGCTGTCACGTGACTCCGCCCCATCCAGTGTACACCATGAAAGTGAGATGGAGGTGAACTCAAACACTGAGTCGACTGAGCAACTCCAGCAACTTGTACCAAAGGAAAATGGTGTGTCAGTCGTTAGCACACATTGTGGCTTTGGTGAAGACGACACCAAACGAAGAGGTCAAATGTAAACTGCGAAAAAAACAAGTTTCAGCTACCAAAGGTAACACCACCAATCGGTTTCAACACGAGAAATATCTAAAGTTCACTGGAAACCACTAGCGATCACAGTTATAGTGATCAACTGCTTATATGGATCAGAAGGCTACAGACAGAATCATTCCTGTACATACTGTTTCAATAATTTGCTTATAGTAGTCAAGTAGTCCACTTACAGTGTTCATTTTGAGTCTATTTATAGATAACACCACATGGAAAAAAAACTATGGTAATCTTTTTTCTTACTTGTGTACTTTGCCTTCATGGCATCCTGTCTGCTTCTGCCTAGCTACATCAGGCTAAAGCTGTGAACACAGAAAACACAACAGGAAAAAGACAGTAATTTTCTCTTAATTACAAATATAGACTCATCAAAGCCTTGGATAAAATGCCAAAAATGAGCCAACAAGAAGCAGTAATTACACGGCGAAATTACAATAAGCTATATTTTATGTACAGTACTGTACCGCATCGAAGCGCATATGAATTATATACAATTCAGTAATTGAATTTGTACAGTATTTTAATTTGAAAAGTATTTGAAACAGCTGTACTGTACTTTGAAAGAGTCAATTAAATTTTTGTAAGAAACATTAAACAGTGATCTGTAGACATAAAGAAAATAAAAAAATCAGTTATAGTGATCAATTTCACCCAGACAGACATGATCACTATAAATAGTTTATTTTGTTTGTAAGAAATGCAATATATTTACTTTCTACTTTTTAGGGAACTTGCTTTTTACATTTAAAATAAAATGTAACCTTTTTTCACAAGGCATTTTCATTTCAAGCGATTTGTGCTTTGATTTCAATTGTTCAAAATATTCACCAAATAACCATGAATGGTTCATTTCTGTGTGTTTCCTTCCATTATTTTAAAATCATAGATATACAGTCTTTCATTACAATAAATAGCCCAGCTTTAATAGTTGAGCATATTTACAGTATAACCTTGTCAATGAAATGAGAGCAAAAATACAAACAAAAGAAACAATCATTCATTAATTGTAATCGAGGTATAATGTTCAATTAATACTGATATTGATTTGAAGTCATATTGCCCAGACCTATGATTTTCCATCCAGCAGGATTTTGAAGGCCATTTTTTGTCATTTACTACAGTCCATCCTTCAGCTCTTCCCACCCGGAACACACATGACCTGCCTGAATCTGAATGAAGGGAATATTACGAGAAAGGCCAGCATTATGGAATAAAATAATAATAATCAGCAAGACTGAAGGTGAAAGAGGAAGAGGAGGACCAGCAATGCGGTGGATAGTCAATGAAAGTCTGAAATCCTGGACAGGAGACAGAAAGTTCTGGAAGGATCTACAAGGTAAGTGTGAGCCAGCATTCACTTGAAGGCACCTAGCAATAATTAGACCGCCAGTTCATCTGCGTTCCTCAAAGGTAGAAATATTGAGAAGTTACACTTGACATCCTTGTCCAATCAGATGATAGGAATTGATAATAAATTAACAGGAAAAGCTAATTAATTTTTGGATCAATTAAGTGTACAAGCTTTCGATAAACAATCCTCAGTCATGCAGCTCAGTTTCTACCACAGTAAATTCATGGTTAAATTATGGACGTTGAAGGTCAGGTCTGGGTGGCATGGCAAAGAGCGCCCTAATTGTTATTCAGATGATACTGTAAGAGGCCTTATTAAAATAAATATAAATGACAGCCTTGATGAGAATCACTAATTACTCAGAATTTTTACAGAAAAATCAAAGACTAAACACACCTCTTTTTAGAGGAGCGGGTGACACATTTGCCAAAATAAAAGAGATTTGTGTCACAGCTCGGAGACCTTTATGAGGGACACTGTCTTTTCTTTGTTTTTTTATGGCAAAACTAGTGATTTGTGCTGAAAGCAATCATAAAGTACATTTTTAAAAAGCCAAAAAGAAAAAAAATGAGACAGGACTGCATTTGAGAACAACGTGCTTTGTTACACTGCAAGTCAAAAGATCACAAAAGACTTTTATGCAAATTTGCTCGCTTTATTATATGTCAGAGACAAAAGACAGTCTATAAAATGGACGACTGCTCATATAAAAAACATATTTGTCTTCGAGTTTCAAGGACTGATGGGAAACCAGAGTAAATATGTCTTAAAATGCTTGGAAGTTCCTCCAAGACAAAGGTGACTGATTCCACTGATGTCAGTTTTGAGAAAAGCAGGTGAAAACGGTTTTCTGTTTCAAATGACTGTCATGGGTTCGAGAGTAATATGAGAGAACTCTATTACTCTTCTTTTAATGTGTGCGATAAATCAAGCATTTTGATTTTAGCTAGTCGGCTAGATTGAGATCTGGCTTTTTCATTCCTTCATAATGTACGGACATTACAGCACAAGGGGTTTAAAAGTTTTGCTAAAATATTTTTACTCTGCCATTGGAAAAAAAAAACTTAGCAAGCTTTGCAATTTTTCAGCATTATCTAGTATATTTTTTAAAAATCAGTTTAAAGTTTACCTCCACTGCTTTTGCATGAGTGCTGCATGTGTTCTCCCAGACAATCATAATCATTTTCATCCTTGCTGTTTAAATCACTCCTAGACGGGTTTCTGAGAAATTTAGGTTGAACTTTGTAAATAACCAAATTTTACAACAAAGTCACATCATAGTATTTAAAAAAAATGTCCAGTACCATGTTGCTCTATTATTTTAGATATATCTCATATTGTTCAGCTTCCTTCAGAAAAATAATACCAATAAATTATATTCGTCTGGTTTCACACCAAACCACAGCATAGAAACAGCCCTAGTAAAAGTAGTGAATGTTGTGCTTATAGCTCTTGATCGTGGTTGTGTATCTTTGTTGGTGTTACTGGATTTTACTGCAGCATGCGATGCAGTGGACTGTAATATTCTCTTGGAATGGCTAGAATCTGTGGTTGGCATTAAGGGCACAGCCCTCTTTTGGTTTGGCTCCTATTTATATCATTATCAGTTTGCCCATGTGAAGAATGAATCTTCCAAGCCCACTAAAGCTAAATATGGTGTCCCACAGAGATCAGTACTGGGCCCCATACTATTCAAAAATTTCCTTATATTAAACACAAAAAAGAAAAATGAAACTACTAGTGGGCTTAAGGCTGATCAAAGTATTTTTTACATCCTCAACCTTGTTGGTCTACCTATTCAGTTTAACAGAGGGGTTAGACATCTTGGTGTCCTGGTCGATTCAGATCTATGTGTTGATACTCACATAAGAAGTATTACTAGGACTGCATTCTACCATCTGCAGTATAGAACATAGTCAAGCTTTGGAAGATGCTCTCCTTCCCTGAGGCAGAAAAACTGATTTATGCCTTTATAACTTCGAGGTAGGATTACTGTAATGTCTCCTTTCTGGTTCTATGTCTCTTCAGCAGCTTCCAGTTAAGTCTTGTTATATGTAATGTATGTAACTTACTGTATAAAGAACGGAATGGTTTTGTACCAGAATATCTACTGGTCTCTTACAATCCTCCTCACCTGCTTTGATCTCAAGCAGCATGATATCAGTTAGTACCTAGAGTTGAGAGAATTATGGCAGGCTGCAGAGCATTCTCTTACAAAGTTCCGCAGCTATGGAACAATCTTCCGGCAGATGTGCGAGATTCAAGCTCTCTCTCAATATTTAAGTCTAGACAGAAAACACACTTGTTTAGTCCAGCTTACAGGGACTATAGTTCTAGCTCTACCTATGGGGTTTCTGAAGCTTGCAATGAGTTAAATCATGTCCATACTGGTAAAAGTATGACGGCTATGAAGGAAAATCAGAGTCCCAGAACATGACAAAACCAAACAGACCTGCTAACTCTTGTACAGATTGAGACACATCTACAGTATGATTAGCTGAAACAAAAGTAAACGGATCCACTGGAATGCTTATGGGCTCTGGAATCCACTGGAATGCTTATGTACCTCTCAACCAAGTACAATGTGCGAAAGCTGTGTTCTTGTTGTTCGCCGTGAATATTTTTGTGCTTTGTCTACAGTACATTTAGTGATACAGTAATCAAGGCTGCCAAGAAAGTGAGCAGTGATACCTATGGAAGCCCGTTTCCACCACAAAAAGAAAAAAAATAAGTCATAATAATAAAGAAACTTTCTCATTATTACGACTTAGTATCTCATAATAACGAGAAACTTTCTCATTATTACGAATTTAGTATCTCATAATAACGAGAAACTCTAATTTTTACGACTTAATATCTCATAATAACGAGAAACTTTCTCATTTTTACGAATTTAGTATCTCATAATAACGAGAAACTCTAATTTTTACGACTTAGTATCTCAAAATAACGAGAAACTTTCTCATTATTATGACTTAGTATCCCATTATTACGAGAAACTTACGAGAATTTTTTTTTTTTCAATGAGAGTTTTTTTTTACAACGAGAATTTTTTTTTTTCCAGAGTAAGCTCCAAATCTTTCATGCCTCATTCAGTGTGTCTCACGTTTCATGCCTCATCCGGTGTGTCTCACGTTTCATGCCTCATCCGGTGTGTCTCACGCCTCATGTTTCCTGCAATCATATACTGGATATGTTATACTGGAATCATATACTGGAAATACATTATTTCTTATGGGGAAACTCAACTTGAACCTCAACCAGCTTACTGTTGCTAACTGTTTGCGCGTGGCTAATGCACTTTTTATTTTCCCTACTCCTCCTGGGGTGTGCTGCTTGGAGACCCCTCCCCAAAAGAAAAAAAAATCTAGATATGATGCCTACCCTGCTGCCTGTGACACCTCTACTACCTGTCCTGCTGCCTGTGATGTCTCTCCTGTCCGTCATGCTGCCTGTGACGTCTCTCCTGCCCGTCCTGCTGCCTGTGACGTCTCTCCTGCCCGTCATGCTGCCTGTGACGTCTCTCCTTCCCGCCCAGTTGCCTGTGACGTCTCGCCAGCCCGCCCTGCTGCCTGTGATGTCTCTCCTGCCCGCTTTGTTGCCTGTGATGTCTCTCCTGCCTGTCATGCTGCCTGTGACGTCTCTCCTGCCTGACCTGCTGCCTGTGACGTCTCTCCTGCCCGCCCTGCTGCCTGTGACGTCTCTCCTGCCCGCCCTGCTGCCTGTGACGTCTCTCCTAAATGCCCTGCTGCTGTAGCATTGTTCATCCTGCCATCAGAAGCTGCACCAGCACCTGCCTGCCATTACATGCCTGCCCCCCCACTTTGAGACTCAAATCTTAAAATTTGGACAGCGTGAATTGGGACTTTTGCCATCTCGCTCATTTGAGCTGCCCCTGCCATCTGCCGCCCCCTGGAGGATGGGCTCCCCCCTTGAGCCTGGGTCCTCCCAAGGTTTCTTCCTGGTAGGGAGTTTTTCCTTGCCACTGTCGCCTCTGGCTTGCTCATTGGGAGCTTTGGACAGGGATAATGCAAAGTGCTTTGAGACGATGTAATGATTTGAAAATGCACTATACAAACAGAACTGCATTGAATTGCAGTTAGAAATGGATGGATCGGGGAGGCCGAGTCTTGGGGGTGGGGGGCGATAGCAAACTATTCATAACTTAAGCCAAAAAATACTAATATATATGGGGGGGTGTCCCAGTCTATCTTTATGGTACCCCAACCCGATCCAATCCATTCGACATTTATATCTGCCGACTCCGAGTGCCGATCTGATCTTTTAATACGTACATAAATCACAGACACGTACTGTAGGCATTAGCGCATTTTTCATCTGATTAAACCAGGCCATTTCACAATATTCGTCCTTATAACATTTATGCTAGTGCCTGATTAGATTCATTGTACCACGCGACGCTCTGTCACTACCTCCTCCCCAAAGGGCAGCATTGCAAACATTGCAGGTAGCCGTTCGGCTACTTTGAGTTTCCAACTGAATGAATTTCCACACGGCTGACATCTCAATAGTTTGTAGTTTCAAACCATGTGGCTTATGGTGGCGGGCGTCGGAACCTTACATTCTGCGGAACAGACATAACTTAGGCAGATATAGAAAATTAAACATATTGACCTTTGGATCAGGCTACGGTAGCCAATACCGATCAATTAAAAAATGCCTGGATCACTCGGATTCCAGTCTTTGATATCGGCTCAGGACATCACTGGTTTTTAGCCTCCATTCCTCTCTCCTTCTTCACTTTGCTCTCCCACCTTACACTGGGATCAGAATGGTTGCCTGGGTAACAGCGTGTTCTACACTCACACACAGGCAAAGCTACTGATAGAAACTGATGTGGCTCCTTAGCAACCAGTCATTCCTCTGGCAACCAGTCGTACAGAAGCCCCTTAGTAACCACATATTCCGATGTAGCCTCTCTCACTTTCCGCCTCTCTCTCCTTCTCCCTCTCTCAGCTTTTCTTACAGTCCGTGCTGAAGACGGCTCATTCCTCTCCAGCTCCGGTTTCTCTTGCCACCTTCACAGCCTCCCTCAGAGTTCAGGCCTGAAGTGATGCTTCCAGACAGACCCCACGGGAGCCTCACAATGAAGAGCCCACAGGCCTGCAGTGTGTTTCCATCTGTATGACGGCATGCAGCCAGTCCACACTGCAGTGCCCCTCCCAGTCTTCAAAACCCTCACATGACCTCATACCCCCCCCCCCCGTCCGCTTCCCATCGTCTCATCGTTCGAGTTACATTCATATTGAGAATTGCTGGACAAGTCTACGCTGAATTATAATACACCTACTCAACTGAACTGACATGGCACTGGAACAAATATATAATGCATATTTAATTGCACTGAGTGGGGGGGGGGTGGATGCATGGATCACATCCATCCATCCATTTTCCAAACCGCTTATCCTTATTGGGTCGCGGGGGGTCCGGAGCCTATCACGGAAGCAATGGGCACAAGGCAGGGAACAACCCAGGATGGGGGGCCAGCCCATCGCAGGGCACACTCACACACCATT
>JAODJX010000083.1:21458353-21472845 GCA_026776945.1 Isichthys henryi
AAGCACAGGGTTTGAGACAGAGATGCCCAAGCAATACGCCAGTCCATCATGGGGTCTGCATCCATTCATATAGAGAGCAAAATCCATTCAAAGCAAAGATCAGCAACGCTAACAGTAACGAAAATATATAATGCTTATATTTATTTACCACAGATAATACAAACAAGTTTATGAGAACTGGAAGTGCCGTTCTGTTTGCATTTAACATATTACTGCTGTAAAACAGTGTTGAGAAGACAGACATTAAATGCAGTGAGAATGATCTGCTGGTCTTGCCTGGCACTGAGAAAGGTCTGTTGTTTAAGAGCAGTACAGTATGGGACCTCAGCTGTAGCAAAACGGCCCTGTCTGTGTTTGCTTTCACAGGTGAGCTGTAAAGCTGATTTACTGGTAATGTCCCACGTTTAGTGAGTGAATCGGACCAAACTTATAGAGAAGGCTATACCTGAATGATTGCTATCTGGATTTCCACCTGTGGGGAGCAGGTCTCTTCTATTACCTATGGAAGCACAAGAAACTGTTTCCCCAGAGCTTCTTTCCTCCAGAAGCTCAGAAAGCTGTAACACTTGCCCTCTCATTTTTCCTGGTTGTCTTTTTCTTCTGCTTCCCTTTCCGAATTTCCCAACTACCACAGAGGACAGACGTCCCTGAACATGTGACAGGAAACAGGAAGCTGAAGGACAGGATATCAGGACGACAGCCTTTTCCCCAGTGGGGTCCAGCATGGCCACTTTTTGGTGGCGTTCCTTTACACTCGATCTCCTTCACGAGGGGCCAGCAGGATTCATGACGGGAGCTTGGCAATCGCAGTCCACTCTGGTCACTTCTGCTCCAGCTTGGCCTACACCATTCAGCTCAGCCGTGCCATTTCTAAGTGAGCTCTTGCCACCCTGCAGTGAAGCAGTTTCCGATGTTTCTGGAACATTCTGCAAACCATCAAGCGCGCTGTACCTGGGTACTGCCCACGGCATGGTCGCCAGCCAAATACCTGGCGTAATATAAACGGATGACACTTCCGCCAAAAATTAAAGTGTTATTAAAAAGCTATTACCTCCAGCTGACAGGCCCCTTTCCTCAGCATACCTCCCCCCATCCCCTGCCAAGGTGCAGCATCTCTTGATTTACCCAAAAGCCCTCCGAGGGCCCTGCTTCCAGACCATGCTGCGTCCAACGGAGCATCTGGTGGGCACACGGTACCAAATCCTCCCTACAGGCTGACACGGAGACCGGGGAGGAGGGTTCCGATAGTGGGGGATTGGGGGGGGGGGACTTGCCGGCACTTGTCTGCATATTGGCGACTAGTTGCTATCGAGCTCGAGATGAGCAGAATCTTGAGAGCATGAAGGCATGAGAAATGGTTAATATTTAACAATCCTCCCCTCCCCCAAAAATACCCCTCTCCCCATTTTCCACTGCCAAACATTCCAGTTCACATCAGAGACAAATTATAATTTGCATCATATTTTCAAGGGTAGAAACGAATCGCATTTAAGTCCATATTCACGACAAATATTACATTTGGTTATGAGAGGAATTCCGTTTACGCATCATACTCGCCAGCGGCATGTGATTAAATCTCAAGCCGGATTGTCTACAGACTGCCTTCCAAACCCATGCTATTTAACGAGGCGTCTGCCTCACAGCTCCCAAGCTGATTATGCTCACCATCGCCTCCACCTTCAGCCGTGTCCACTTGCCATGGGAGGTCTATCACCAGCCGGGAGAGGACTGAGGCAATCCCACGAGATCCCAAGCCAGAGATCTGTAGCAGAGTCTGTTCTCCAGCTGCGAAAACCAATGACACATAGTGCAAAGTAAATCTCCTCCATAGTGAGCATTGAGCTTTTATGATATGCTCTGCTTGAGACCCGGAAGGTTGCTGGATCAAATCCCAGGGTCGACATCACCATGGCTCTTATTCCCTAATTGCTCAATGGACTGACTGGCACTGCTTTCGCGATTGCACATTGTTTTGGATAAAAGCATTTACTAAATAAATCATGCCATTTTTATCTGTAAATATTCATTTATTTCTGCATTATCCCAATATTCTGTTTTTCAGAATATTATATTTGTGTTCTGTGTACTTCTTTAATTTGTTTGCACTACATTTCCCTGCTTGCACCCGGTGTATTGTCTTTGCACTTTGTTTGTTTAGGTATGTTTCTCTGTGCTCTACTTTCCCACTGCTGTCTGCAGCAGTACTTCCTCCTGGGGCAAATACAGTGCATCTTAGTTTTAAATGTACAATGAGCATACAAATGTATATGGTTGCAGACTGTCCATGACAGGGTGCTTAAGGTCTCACTAACTGTGGCTCAAGGTTGAGAGAAAATGTCGATGTAAATGAGGACAGGACTCTTACCGTGAAAGGCTTCTAAGAGAATACCGGGAACATACACGAAGACTGAAAAATAATTCAGCGGAAGAAGTGTGACGTCATATTGGACTCCAGCAAGGAGAGTCGTCCGGGAACTCGCACCAGCCTTAAGGTCTGTCTCCCAAGTCAACGGAATGGCCAGGATGAAAACAAAGGTGCAGTGTTGTTTCCACAGTCCATGACACGCCACGCGGAAAATAAGGCAACAAGCATTGACAGACCATGGCGACGTGTGCAGAGCGGGCAATATCCAAGACAGGCTCCCCGGTGTCACTGGTCCTCGAGGAGGTGGGCGGACTGTAGAGCTTTACTTCTGGCTGTACTACACATGCTTTGAATTTATGTCATTTTTCCCCCTAAAAACGAGCCTGAAGAAGACACCATAACAAGACATGGAAAGTTCAAGAATGGATGCAAAGTCTGCTTATGTAAAGCCTGACTGTTGGTAGAACATCATACCACCGAGAGGCGATTGGATGACAGAAGGATGTTGCTACACACAGCTACAAACATACATATACCTGCACGCGTGCATGCACACACACACTCTGACTATGACATGTACCCAGTAGGATATTAATATATCACTCCTGCGCATTTGATTTAAAAACAGTATTTTTTCATGCATTGGAAATGCATGTCCCACTGGAACCCATTTTTAGAGTATAGATAGATCTATGTAAATCTCAATTAAATTGCTGTTTTTTTCCCCGCCATTGCTGATTAGACAGAAATTTATTATCTCAGAGATGAGCTGGAGTTCTTGCGTTTGCAAATTCTTGTTGTTTTAATGTAAAATGACCTGATGTTTCTGGAAGATGGGGCCCGGAATTCATAAATGATTCATTTTGGCTCAATTCACTGTGTTTATTTAACTGAGACGCCGTTTGTACACTGTTGACCGGCATGAAAATTACACGCAGATTTCGGGTGTGACTCGGCAGGAACGAGGTGGTCCAGGCCACACGGCATGTTGGCAGATGGGATGAAAACCTCCCTCGTGCATTAGTCTTGCCTGATCGGTTATTAGAATGTTACTATGAGGGTCTAAAGGCATCTGGGACTTTAGCATAAGCCTTTCTAGGTACGGGCAGAGCTTTGGAACTTTGCGTCTTCGTTTTTTACACTTCCCAGAGAGAGGTGGAGGTCATAAAAACCGAGGATGGCTGTGTTGTGTTTATCAGCTGATGTCGCTGGATGATGACCAGACCTGGGCTGTCACAATCATGAAATTTTAGTTGATGATTAATTGTCATGCAAATTATTGCGATTCACAATTTAATTGTTGTTTTCTGTTCATTTTATAACACTATTACAGAGTTAGCTTAATCATAGTTAAATAATATACATACATATAAATAATATAGAGATAAACAGCTGGTGTTGTCACTACCAGATCCGTACCACCTACCTGATTTGTACCTCGCATGTCTGTGTATTTTTGTGCATATGTACACTGCATTACATTTTGTGGCACTGTCCAATCCATTTTCAGCAAATCATATGGTCTATCTTTACAGCAAGCTAAGCCGGATAACTTGTCAGGATTAAGATAGCCTGGGCTAATTATGAGTGAACAAACATGAAGTTCATTTAAACTGGGGTTCCTTAAATCCTACACGTTATCCACCTAAGCAAGAAATCCGAATTCGTGAATGATTCCACTCTGGTCGTCTATTTACAGATTTTGGATCAACACTATTACCTACGTATCCCATATCTGAAATGTTTCTTTTATCACAAACAGTGATATCGCAAACTTTTATCACAAACAGTCCTTAAAACGAATCTGATGTCACAATTTTTTTTTTTTATGGGATCAGACTGGTTCAGGAAAATGTGATTAAATACGACATGAAACGCGATTCTGCACATGTGCAAATCTGCGAGGTACAAATAGGGCAGGTGGGATGGATCCGGTCAGAAGAGAGCTATCGCCTGCTATAGTGATATAATGAGATAACGGCTGGTACAGCGGTGCAGGGACATATGAGCAGACACACAGACCAGAGCTCAGCGTGCGTGTTTAGAAACCACCCTGTAAAGCAGCACAGAGTTGCCTAAGCAGATCCTCAAACCGGAGCTTGACATACCGGCTTAAAGACCTCCTGTTACAGACCACCCAGTATAGCCGAGCAGACGCACAGACCAGAGCTCGACATATGAGCTTAGAGAGCATACAACTGAGCAGACGCAAAGGCAGTATGATATCCTCTCTCTATGCAGGAGTGCATTCTCACACCATCTCTCGCCTCCCCTTCTGTGCTCTCACCCAGCTCTGCCCCCTGGGGGCCACGCTGTATACTGCGGCTAGCAGACACGCATACACTCACTTTCTTCACATGTGTATCCATCTCCTCCCGACTTTTCTGTCCATCATAGACAGACTTAAAATCCCTTTGCGCAAAAAAACCCCCACCATATTAACTCAAACAATGGTCAGGACCTTTATTTACCATGTTGGCTTGAATATAACACAGGTTTTTTTTTTTTTCAAAATACGTCGGAAAAAGTGGTGTCATCTATTATCCGGGATCTAGTCAAAAAAGGTAAAAGATGGAGCCAAATACGATATTTTGTAACGAGTGTTTTCACTTACCGTATTTTAGATTTGCCGTAAGATTTCTAGTGTGAGCATGAGAGTCTGAAAGACTGATTGTCACGCTAGATGTGTGAGAGTCGGAAGCCCTCCAATGACTGTGTTTATGGTACGCTTTGCCTGTGGATAATTTTTAAGGTGTGGTTCCTGGTTAACTTCTTATAAGTTCTCGTCAAATGATCTTGTTTCTTTAAATAGGTAAAATTTGGTATTCCAAAAAGAGTGGGCAAAAAGTGCGAGGGATTTCTTATATTCATGCCAATACGGTATTGGAGAAATAACAGGCCTAAATCTGAGGCAGGCTGTGACAGAGGCAGACCTTTATTTATAATTACCTCTGTTACTGCATTACACTGCTAATACACATTCTATATATGAATGAATCATACACCACCACCAATCTGTGAGTTTGAACCCTGTAAAACATATTGGGTACAGTTACTGGAAATGTCCACTTAAAGTAAATGGTATTACAGTAGATTACAGTGATGCAAGGCCATCAAAATCATGATGAGGATGAGGGTGATGATAACGATGAAGAGGGGTATGTAAATTATGTGACTAACTTGGTCTTGGATCTTGCTACATTCCTGATCAGTCCATAGAACCTTTCAGTCTGTGGCTATCTGAGATCTCAGGCACATTCCTTGTTTTTATTTTACGGATTGTTTGTAAGGGAGAACATTTTTCTGAATGTACAGCCCTCGGGGTACAGTGACACAGTCATTCACAACATGGGCTCAGAACTGAGCGCAACAACCTCTCTCAGCATGCCACAGCTGCTGTGTAGCTGGGCTGCAGGTTACCGCGGGGACAACTGCATATCCAAGGTCCTATGGTGACCTTGAGCAAATCAAACCTCCATTCCTTCAGTTAGCGTCCAACAACATAAATAAACAAAAGTGTAAATCTCAAGATCGGTCTGGGTAAAAGCCTCTATCAGGCAAAACTTAATGCAAATAATCTGAAAAACATCACCAGGCATCAGACAGCATTTTCAGAGCAAATTTACTTTGACCACAAAGCTACTTTCTAATGCTTCCAGCATGGCAGGAGAGCTTGGAAGAAGATGGATGGATGAGTGGATGGGTGGATGTCTGGGCGGACAGAGAGAAATTCCAGTCATTTAGACAGTAAAAGACATTTACATATTAAATTGAACAGATAGGTATAAAAAACAACAAAAAATGTAATACACACTTTAAAATAACCATATACTTTATAAGAAGGATGGACCAATCCACATTTGCTGTTCCGATCCGATTGCGATACCAGTACAGATTCCGGTACAAGAACTAAAACCAAAACCAAGTCACGACCATGTACCAATGTACATAAGTGAATTTGCAGAGCCCAGGGATGTCACAGGAACCTATACTTTGGTACCAAGTCAATACCGAAATTCTGAAATCACGATGGTGCTCATTTTCCTACAGTACCGTAGGTACCAGCCCCATCACCAGACCAGACGCATCTGCACACGCACTTACAAGTGTGCTGGTCTGCCGTTAAATGCCAAAAGAAGAAAAAAAACAATAAACGGCATGTAAACACATGCACAGCTGCAGGCCCATCTCCGCCTCCACTTGTTGAAAAGAAAGAGATGAATATGGAAGTTCTTTGTATAGTACCTTTACGCGTTTCATCATGAGGGAGTAATAATAGATTCACGACAGATTTGCCAATATGCAAATGCTGCCATCATACATTTCAGACCGAAGGAGGAAACTTTTCCAATTTAACAAAGCACCTCAAATTTAGGCATCCAGACCTATTCAAATAATTTAAGGTGAATGCCAGTTTATTTTAACATTACAATAAAACGTATCCAAAGTGTTATGCTTGTTATCCTGAAATATGTGTTACCAATATTTTTCTTTAAGGCAGTGCTACAGCCAACTGTGTTCCGTATCACGTTTGCTAAATGTTAAAGCTACCGTGTTCAAGCTAACGCAATGTAACCATAGCTTGTTGTAATACTGTAGGTTTCCACCCTAACTACTCAGTCCGTGTCATTTGTCATGAAAATATAATGTTAGCATTTTAAATAAATATTGTCAGACTTATAGTCCGTCACCATGTCCGTACATTTAAACTGCTGCTTGCATTCTAAACATAGAGGTGTGTACGTGTCTTAGTACACTGTGTGGGACCCTCTGCTGTTTTCTTACAGTCACTGAGTTATACCTGATCACTGAAATACCATTTTTTATTTCACAATATCAGCCAGAAGAGGATGTCAAGCAGGACAGGAAGGAGTGCAGTCAGCAAATACATATACAACCAACCATATCAGAAACGCAGAAAATGTAAGTTTTTTTTGTAACGTTCAAATATATTGAATTGGGAATCCAGAATCATGGAATTTCTTTCACTGGTATTGGACTAATACATTTCTGGTATCATGATATCCTTACCAGTAACTACTAGGCAACATGTCATAGGCTCTGACATTTGCAGTTAAAATAAATGTCATAAATCAACAAATTCATTCTCTTGTGTCCTTTGGTTCTATTTTCAAAAACTGTCATATTACATATTGATAGCTATAATCACCTCCATTGCCATAATTTTGTTTGTAATTCAATCTAAATTTCCTGGCAAAAAAATGCTCCGGGAAGACTAGCTTGGAGAGGTGGATTATGACTTGCTCTGGATCATTTCAAGTGGGTTTGAATGTCAGATGTGTTACAAGTAACATAGCCAAGTTTGGTGTAAAAGAGCCGACTGACAGTCTTTATCTTATCAACTACTCCCTTGCCAGTCCCGTATGGAGAAACCAACCACTGATTATGATGTTTTTGAATGCCAGATATATGTATGAAATGTGCTACACAACGTGCTATTGAACTTCCATTGATTAGCCCACTATTCCTGCAGCTGCCGTACCGATGTCAAAATACAAGAGTCAAATAAAAATAATATCATTGGGATTACTTACAAATTTACTTTAGTCGTGATATCATCCCTCATTCCTGATTCTTGTTTCGCATGCCGATACGCAGATCGCTGCGTACACGCACAATGCAGCAGCTACAACATGCACGCTGCCATGTACGGTTAGTATTGTGTGCCGCAGATTACGGACCCGAACCGCAAGTGTTAAACTCACACCAGGACACTTGGGGAAGTTCACCAGAATACTTTTATTTTGGAAAGGCAAATCGTGGTCCAAAGAACAAGCGGGGTCAAAACCGAGATGAGTCCGTGCCGTGCATCTAAGGTAGAATCGGGATCCTGTAGGGTAGTTGGTAAGCCTGGAGCAGGTTGGTCAAGAAGTCAGTCCAGGGATGCATACAGTATGGGAGACACGGGGAGAAACCATGAGGAAGGATCAGGGGTGGGTCGGACGGGAGCGGGACGGTTCTGGAGGCGCAGGAGGAGGAGGCAAGGAGAGTCGGGTGGTACGGAACTGGAATGGAGACAAAGGGTTAATTAGAATGCTTGGAAATTCCATAATCACACGACGAGTCCCCCGTCGTTGACTCGTCGGTCTCCTGCGCCTTGGCTGGCTGTGGCTGAGCCTTCGCCTGCCATGGCTTCTGTTCCCTCCTATCCCCCACCAGAATCCCCTTCACCTTCCTCCTCGCCTCCTCCGCCAGTCCCTCCACCTTCCTCCTCGCCCCCTTCGGTGTTCCCTCCTGCTCCGGCCTCGCGGTCGCCTGCTGCCCTTGCGGCTTCTTCCTCTCGCCCGCCGGGGTTCCCTCTGGCTCTGCGTTTCCCCCTGCCCTTTGCCTTCTTGCCCCCTGCCTTTGTGCCCCCTGTGTTTTCTCCCCATCCCTCTGTGCCTTCTGGTCCCTTTGTGCCCCCTGGTGTTGTCCCTCTGTTGTCTCCTTTCATGTTCCTCTGTTTCCATCTTTGGTGCCCGTGTGTCTGTCCGCGCTTCCCGTGGTTTGTCGGTTGTTGTTTGAGTTGTCTTCCTTGTGCCTGTTCTGTGTGTCCCTGCTGTTCGCCATGGTACATTGATGTTCTTGCTTTTGTCTCCCCAGGTGCTGTCCCATTGTGCCCTGCGTCCCCTGTGTTGCCCCTCGCTCCCCTTAGGCACGCCCAGAGTGCGTACCTTTGTGGGGGGGTCCTGTCATGCCCCGCTCGTCCGATTGTCCCGTCCGCTCCGCCCCCTCGTTAACCGTGTATGGAATCCCTGTGTTTACCAGCTGTTTCTTATTGCTGTCATTAGTCCTATGTGGTT
Source organism: Isichthys henryi (assembly GCA_026776945.1). NCBI lineage: Eukaryota > Metazoa > Chordata > Actinopteri > Osteoglossiformes > Mormyridae > Isichthys > Isichthys henryi. Next base: position 21,467,522 of record JAODJX010000083.1, read on the forward strand.
AACTCTGCATTAGGTATGTTTTCCCCAGTCCAGTTATTTAAACGTTGTATGTTGCCAGTGTGCCTTCTTGTGTCACTAATAAATCCCCGCGTTACCTGACTACCACTTCTGTCCTGCTTCCCCACCCGACGTGACGACTTCTTATATTAGCTACACAGCAAATTGGCCTGTTTCATATTTCTTTATTACAAGCAAAAACATAACTTAGGAACAACATCCATCCATTTTCCAAACCACTTATCCTACTGGGTCGCGGGGCTAGGAACAACAATTTGTTACAATTCTCAATATATATTAACCAACTTAGGTAGCTTGCTCACTAAGCTAGGAGGCAAACAGTTGGCAATAAACTGAAATTAGTGCTCTGTAACATATTGTATGCAGGCAATATGTATAGGTAATATCTAATAAATATTCTTTGGTGTTGGGAGTAGAGATTTCTGTGAAAATCCTGACTTTCTAAGTCCGGATAAAAGTTTGACATGATCCCAACTGTCTAATTAAGAATTGCATTGCAGAATTCACATACTACTGTATGTTTTTTTTGTGTGTGTTCTTCAGTGGACAGGTCCCGAGAGCACTCTGCACGCTGCATCTGGAAAAAAGTGGGGAACTGTTACCTCTTTTCCACTGCACTGGTGCCGGTGCTAGTGCTGAAGTTGGGAACCAGCTAGAACCGGCCCACACTTCCACTGACTTCAGAGCTCAGTGGGAGCCCAGTGACAAAGTCACAAATCACACCTACACAACTCCAGATTTGCTTTGTGGCATTTCTTTATTTAATGGGGCAGGTCACCCCAAAATTTAAAAAGTATCACTGCGCAGTCATATCTTTTGCACAGTGATACTATTGATGTGTGGAGTTCAGTAGAAGAAAACACTGCATATATCAAACTACTCACTACAAAGTCTGTGGATTATCTACAATAACCAACTCATGATTTCTGGTAAAATACATTGTTGTTGGGTATTTTAAGTGTATTTTTCTGCCGTTTTAATTACTACAGAAAGAACACCATTCACTGCATTATATTCAAGATAAGCCAGACATTTCTATGGCTAATATCTCAGAAACAAGGCAAGTCCCAGCAGAAGAATCTAGATGGATAGATAGCTCCTCTAAAACATATCTTTTTTTTCCCTGTTTTGGGGTGAACTTCCCCTTTTAAAGTTGCCTCGGTTACTCCACCCACCTCTCATGACATCATAGGTGCTTGGTTCCAGACTAGCAAAGGTTTGGTGCCAGTTCAGAGCCAAATTTGCAGCACCAGTACCAATTTTAATCGAGTGGAAAAACGTGGCACTGGCTCCAAATTGGGGATTGGCACTGGAATGGCTGCACCACCTTTGCAGTGGAAAAACGGCCTGTGTGTGGAGAAGAGCAAGGTGGGAGTGTGGGTGGAATGGCGGAGCTGTTACCATGGCTGTTTGGTCTAATAAACCAGCCCTCAACCCTACAACAAGTCGGTGATGTGGTTGTTGAACTTTCACATACTCCGCACCCAGGTGACAAGCCTCCAGAAGTCAGGACTGCGGTGATAAATCTCCCCTGACCAGCCTGAAGTTAATCGTCCCAATTTGAAGCAGGAATTTCAGTCGTATTAATGATGCAAATAAATAAATCAGACAATGCACAGGCATTTAGGTCATTTAGTGATATCCCAGCTATCAGTTTTTCGTTCTAGCAATGTTTACCGGAAAAAATAAGGTATAGAAACGTTTAGTGTTCAGTTTTCCCAATATTCCCAGAACGTTATCCCACTGCTACAGCTACTACTCCATCCATCCATTCATCCATCCATCCATCCATTGCCCAAACTGCTTATCCTTCTGGGTTGCGGGGGGTCCGGAGCCTATCCCGGAAGCAATGGGCACGAGGCAGGGAAAAACCCAGGATGGGGGGCCAGCCCATTGCATGGCACACTCACACATCAGTCACTCACACACCTCTGGGCAATTTAGTATCTCCAATTAGCCTTAACCTGTCTTTGGACTGTGGGGGGAAACCGGAGTACCTGGAGGAAACCCCACAACGACATGGGGAGAACATAAAATAATATTAACACTAATAATATAAAAACAAATAAATTTAATAGCAGAGAAGTGGATAGTACTGCTTTACTGTTTTACTCTTCTGCGGTTATGGGTACAAGGCTGGATAGTATGTTTCCAGTACAGCCATATATAGCAGTTTTATAAAAATAGTACTTTGATTAGTGAGCAATATTTTTCAACATTTGTTATATTAAAAAAAAATTTTCAGGTAATAATGTTACCATGCTAACATTAACAGAACCTTGGTTAAAATATGAAAATAAAATTCCATTAACATTACAGTAAGAACATTCTCTGCCAACTTTTACAGTATAAGATTAGAAGATTTTGAAGTTGAGGTCTTGGCTGGTCTTGAAATGAAATCCTGAATCCTCTATGTCTGAGACCGAGACAAGCCTGAGTAAAAATGTGGTCGATTCCGAGATGAGAGCAGAACTTCAAAAACTGATCTCGAGACCAATATTGAACTCATACTGGACTCGAGACCGAGTGCAATATGAATTACCACAATGCTATTGTTAAGCAATGCTGTCAAAGTTCATTATTATAATTTTTATTACTAACAGATTGGGAGGTTCAAACATGCCAGAGAGAGGAAGCTCTTGCTTTCTGCCTGTAATGTTTCATATGAAAGGACAGACACTCATAAAAGAAACATGGTACTACAACAAATTTCTCTATCCTGGGCCAAATGCAGATGTTCTTCAGCAAATTATCCCACTATTAAGATGCCCCCCCCCAATGCATTAATGCATTAATGATAATCAGTTTAAAGCTAAATGCTGTTTCATCTCTTCAGGCACAGCCGCCGGTTGTTAATGACAGGCCCTTGCGGGGGTGGTACGTCTTCCTTTTTGGGAGAAGCAGAAATGTCTCTGCGTGTGTTTTTTCCTCACCATTGAAGGCATTCCAGAACATTCCGGAATGATGAAAGGTGACATCTGATCCACGGTGATAGAGAAGTGGCAGGAAGTGGGGGGTGTACCAGACAACTGTCCAGTATCATTATCTGCTTAGCAGGATAGACTGTGAGCACACCCCTCCCCCCATGACCCTACGGGATTCCTTCATGAAGGTCACGATGCCAGGGGCCCCAGGGCCATTTGGCTGCGAGTCAGAGAGGGCCTATCCACTAAGGGGGCGCTCTCTGGGCCCGTCCACTGAGGGGGCGCTCTCTGGGCCCGTCCACTGAGGGGGCGCTCTCTGGTCCTGTCCACTGAGGGGGCGCTCTCTGGGCCCATCCACTGAGGGGGCGCTCTCTGGTCCTGTCCACTGAGGGGGTGCTCTCTGGTCCTGTCCAATGAGGAGGTGCTCTCTGGGCCTGTCCAATGAGGGGGTGCTCTCTGGTCCTGTCCACTGAGGGGGAGCTCTCTGGGCCTGACCAATGAGGGGGCTCTCTGGGGTTGCAAGGATACCTTGCTGCCAATAATAGGTTAAGAAATGTCATGACTCCCATCTCTACGGACACTCTCTGACCAGAAAGGCAGAACTCCCAACCAACATCTGCACCGGGTTCAAGGATTTTGCAAGGTGGGGGCATAAAAGTGGCCATAATTTATAGGGGCTGACTTTATCATCAGTGAATGATATGTTTTGAATCGATGAGAGGTACTCCAGGAACATGATGGATCTGGGAGAGGGACGTCTTCCGGTATCCACTGAATTATGAGGGCGACCATATCGATAATCATTGTGATTATTCACTACTAGGGCTTTGACAGGGGAGGGGGGCAGCTATAGAGGGGGTCAATGAGGCGTGACACTCCGCTTGACACCTGGTGCAGTCCAAATGGAGTGTTACTTTTAATAGCTGTACTGTTAATAACACCCCCCCCCCTCCCCGAACACACACACCAGTGATTGTACTCAGGTACAGCTTTCAATATATTAACATACAATAGATGGATGGATAGATAGAATTAATGGCTGATGAGCCCCTGAAGAGAGATTTGGGAACTGAAGAGGTGTCCATCTGACCATGCAAGAAGATGTCAGTGACCTTTTGGAGACCAGAAGAAATTCATTGTGTTATTGTTAATTTGCATATGTTGACATATTCTAAGGTTAAATTGTGTTTTTTGTTGCATATATTTATATTTCTATCTTGGGCGATTTACCAATGTGGAGTTTGGGTAATGTGGTTTCCCTCTCTGACTTTAAAGGTGAGTTTTGCTCATTGCCTTGTGAGAATCAGGCTTCCCTTAAGGATCCCTGTGCTCTATGATCACGCAGCCTTCCTGGATGCTTTTATTTGGGGTGACAACATTCTCTATTAGCATCGTAGCACATTTTTGGTGTGACTCATGCCACCTCACACTTTCTCAGTTTCCTGTTGGCTGCAACAAATGTAAATAGTTCTCCACAGATCACAGTCAGGCTGCCAGGTGAGAGATCCTGTCAAGAACAGTTTGGAAGGATGCGAGACGACATTAATTTTAATGTGGCCTTCCAGATGTTTTTAACCATCAAGTTAGCATCCATAACACTAGGGCTACAAAGTCAGAGACCACATGTTTAAATCCTTCCCAACACGATCCAGTTAGCAAACCTCTTACTCTAACCTCTACTTTTTCTAACAAAAGTTCAAAAATGTTACTCTACACACTTATGATGCCTTTCAATGTCTTTTTACTTTCCCTCTGTAATATTCTTAATGATTGACCACACTCACACAAAGCTAAAGCCATTTTTTTCAGTTTCTCAACATATTCAACATATTTTTAAATCCCACGCATTTCAATCCTAGGGTTTTAGAGACACATCACCAATCAAAGCTGAAAATGTGAGACAGAGCTGTTTCAGGTTTTTATGACCGATAAAATGCAAAAAGAAAAATAATGTATATACCCATGCCAAGAAAGACTAACTAAAGAAGTGTTATATCTCCTCCGGTCCTACAGGGGGAGCCAAAATTACAGTCATCATGGCATCCTGGGTGATACACAACTGACCTGGAAGTTCAGTTGGCTAATGAGCTCCACTGGCTTTATATATAGCCCAGCTGCAGAGCTTTGGGCTTTTTTGGGCTTTTTGTAACCTGTTGTCAAATCTTCTCTCTCTGGTTCATGGTTTTGACACTGAAACCTGAATGATTTTTCTGCTGTTACCCTTTGGGTCCCCCTTATTATATTTCTTGGTACCTGCAGCACTGCTCCGGGTGCCTTGTCCCAGTCCAGCGAAGCAAATCAGAAGCCATCCATCCATCCATCCATCCATTTTCCAAACCGCTTATCCTTACTGGGTCGCAGGGGGTCCGGAGCCTATCCCGG
>JAODJX010000083.1:21474803-21488795 GCA_026776945.1 Isichthys henryi
CCCCCCGCCGCCCCCCGCCGCCCCCGGGCCGGGGGCCGGGGGGGCGCCCGCCCCCCGTCCTCCTTCAGCGCGACACCCAGCCAGTCATATGAAGAGACGCTGGCTCTCCACAAGCATGCTGGCATCACACGAGACCCTGTGAGGGGCACCAAGGTACAAATTTGGGGGGTTTCGGTATATGGACAGCTCTGTCAGATCTCTGGGCTCTATGACTTACGACAGCAGTAACATCATCCAAGTGGTCAGAAACGTAATGAGCATAAAACATGAAATAACCACTCTGGACTTACTCCATGTTTGCTGGGCTACCTTGACCTTAGAAGTATCAATTGTTATAGAAAATGGATGGATTTGAATGTCACTAACAGTAAAAAAAAAAAAATTAATGTACTACAACATTCCGTTTAGTGGATGAAACTTCCGACAGACTCAAGTGAGAGCACTGTTTCCTTCAAGAATTTTAAAGTGATCTTCTTCTGGCTGGTCTGAAAGCAGAGCTGTCATCCTAGAGAGTTTAGTGATGTTTTTATGCTGGAAAAAAGGAAATGGGCTCGTCACTCAGAACACACCTCCGCTCCTCGTGCGAGTGGGGGATCATACAGACACTTCTGGAATGTGTCCGTGTATCATGGAAAGTGTCCTGGGGTTTTCAACGAGTTTCCCACCTGCCGATAGAAAAATCCTCATGACTTAAAACAAGGACCTCAGATCTGCTGGCAACAGAATATCAGTCCTACTGCTTCACAAGATGTGAGAATAAATTAATCATCAATAATCCAATCAAATTTGATCTAAAACTGGAAATCGAGCAAGCCAGAAGTTCCTGAAGAAATTTACAGCATGTTTTAGGGTGAGAGTCAAAAAAAATAGAAATAGCACTGAATATGATTTGTACTTGTGGAATGCTGATGCAATGAATTTAGCAAATTGTCCCTCTTATGCTGCGGAAGAGAGACTTTTACATGTTACTCTCTCAAGGACACATTTTGGTTTGGTTCCAGCATTGGTAGGGACCAAATCAGCCCAGAATTTCCCTCAACACACCTGGTATTCCTACTGTACCATCCATATCCAAATCTACGTTCTTGGTAAAACCATGCCGGTATCCTTAGCATCCAACGCAAAATGTAAACAGGCCCTTCCACCGACTCGTGGAAAAAATAACATGCCATGCAGATGAGCTCCACCACAGGGCAGCGTAACCAGAAACAGCACGACAAAATATACAGTACTGACATTTATAATGGAAGCCTGAAGAAGGTCACTGTTATCTTTTGGGAACTGAAGGTCAACCAAGACGTATTTCATTAGGCGAATGAATAAGTAAATATTAGCGCTAACGATTTAATTAGCATAGTGTCATTTATGTGTGTGTTTTTTTTTATACTATTTGCTTACATTTGTTTTTATTTAATTTAAACTTTATTCAGCTCTGGAAACTCATGATACATGTGTAAATGTCCCGGGAACATAAGGGAACATAAAATACGGTTCTTGCCCTCCTACCTCTTTAACTTCCTGTGAAGAATTATGGGAAATATTTTGACTTCCTGTAAGGAAAACTTGAGGTGACAGAGAGAATTTTCAGGCAGAGGAAGCTTGCTTCAAATGTAGCTCTTTTCAAAACGGAGCTCTTTTCCCAAAATGGCTTCCTTAAAAGAATGCATGAATAAAAGTGCGTTTCGTAAAAGTATATAATAAAGTACGATGATTCACAGTGTTGTGACCAGCTGCTTCTCTTGACAGAAACTATACAACTAGATATACATACATAAATCACCCATACTTAAATAGACAAACAGACACACACACAAAACATTGCTTAAAATGAATACCAAAGTAGGCAAATAAAACAAATATGGCCTTTTTTTTACAGGATCTGTGTGAAACAGGGTGAAAAGCCCCTTGTCATACAATATTCATTGGGATCCATAATGCATTTGGTGAGAGATATTCCCTGCTGGTTATGGCTAATGGAGTCGGATGGGATCGAATCAAAGCGGGTTAGCGAATGCTTAAACAAAGTTCTGCGTGTGTGCGAGTGTCATCACGTGAGAAGGAACGCACTCCCGAAGGTGTGCTGAAGACGGGCCGTGCTCCTGGGCATGATGACGGTGGCGGGGAGAGTGTCGGTGATGAGCGCTAGCATTAGCAATTAATGTGGCATTTAGTGCAGATACTGTCGCTCGGTGGGGCTTTAACCAGCCAGGTTTCTCTTGTGCATGTTTTCCCCAAGTATTCTACTCACAATCCCTCATTCACCGGCTCTACCTAGGGGTCTCGGATCAGCAAGGAGTGTCTCTATGGACGGTGAATGTCACCCCGCTGATCTGTGCCGGATGCTACCATTGAAGGATGAGGGATGACTCATCTGTTTCGGGTCTGGAAACCTGTCTGCCCCACAAACCAGGAGTGGCCGGGGCCATATCTGAAACCACGGTGCGGAGTAATTAACCTCCAGGGAACTCGGTAGCTGGGAGTAAAACAGCGCGGAAATTAATAGTTCACACAGTATTAGGACATAGTATCCCGGGCTGTCCCAGCAAGCTCATTAGCGTGTGAAAATCACCTCCAGGCCCGGTGTAAATCATGGAGGATGTGGAGCTAGGTTGCACAAACACATTGGGGATGTATTGGCGCCCGTATGTGCAATAATTACTAGCTGTGGCAGCGTGGGTCTCCATGTTTTGTTGTGTTGTTGCTCTTCTGTGGCTTAATTACTGATTTTCACCGGTATACTGCGGTGGACCCTCAGTGGCAGAAAGTTCAACTGACGAAAGCTTCCGGCGCAGCTAAATTATTTATGGTGTTAGCGCCCCATCGGTGCCCCCTAGCCGCCACATCGGGCCACTGCGCCGTTCCTTTAATCAGACTGCTGCCCCCACCTCTCCTCTGTGTACCTAAAAAGACTGGATTAACGTGTTTGGACTGCAGGGGGGCTCGCTACACACATGTGCCCCCCCCCCAGTACCCTGCCTGGCCCTACAAAGTGCAGTTTCTCCAGCTTCATACAACAGTCAATCTTTTGCTTTCTTTTTCTCCTTATCTCCTCCTTTAACCGTTACCCGGTGGCTGTTTTCCCTTTCAGGGCTTCATCCCTCCATTCTCATGGAAATTCCCTTCCTTTGCTCATCTCATCCATCTCTCTCTCTTTTCCTTGTCGTCTGGGAGACCTGACATCCACAAAACCTCAATCGCCCCACAAATCCGACAACGGTGGCTTTTGGAGCCGGGGAGAGAGGGAGGGCTCCCCTCCTTTCTTCTCTTCTCTATTCCTCCCTGGTCCCTTCTTACTCTCTCTCCTTTTCTTTTCTCCCTTCCTCCTCCTTCAGTCGGGAACTTGTGAATGGTGACCAATCAGGAGCCGCATACCCCTGGCTTCTGCCTCCCTGTCATCCTGAGCAAGGAGTGGGGAGAGAGAGAGAGAGAGGGAGGGGTGAGAGAGGGGGGGGGAGAGAGAAGAGAGAGGGAGAAGAGGAGAAAGTGAAGGAGCGGGGGAGAGAGAGAGAAAGTGAAATAGAGGGAGGGAGTAAGAGAGCTAGAGGGAGGGAGAAACAGCAATAAGGAGAGGCAGTGAGAGAGAGCAAGGGAGAGGAGCAGCTGCACTCTCACACAGCAGCACAGTCGGTCCCGGAGTGTGATCACAGACGGGAGGCATAGCGGAGCGTGCCGTGCAGGAGGACACGGGACCAGTGCAGTAGCTGCCATGTTTCCAAACGGACCGTAGACTACAGGCGCACGGTAAGCTGACCGCCTTGTTCACTGCCATCCCTTCCCTCGTCTCCGTATATCCCAGAGGCAGAGGGTCTGTGAACAGCCATGTCCTTATCACCACGTCGGGGGGGGAGGGGGGATGCAACTTTGCACCCCCAGTGAACTCAAGTTGCTTGCAAGGGGTACTAGTGAACACCCCCCTGCCCTGCTGATTTGAAAAGAAAATGGATTACAGGTTTTTTTTTTTTTTTGTACTTTTGGCCGTGTTTAATGCAGCAGGGGGTGGGGGGGCAGCCGGAAGGGGGTCCAGCTGCGGCTGGCAGCCGGGAGTGGCGGCTCGTGTTTTGGCTCGTGGCGCGTGCTGGGACTTTATTGTCGGAGGGTGTACAGATTGTCGGGGGGGGGGGGGGAGCAGATACCACAGGTGCAAGACTTGTCTGAGAGTTTGGGTTTCGTGGTGCACGCATGTGGCTGGGTGAGCTGCCCCCCCTTTGGCGTCCCCCCCCCCGGGGCAGAGAGATGGCAAGGAGAGGCGTTGATCAAACAGGCGCATCACGCTCTCCAGAAATCCCCCCCACATCCCCGGCCCCTCTGATAGGCCGGGAAAAGAATGTGAGTTAATCCTCATTTGCCCCATCCTGGCAGCTGGTTCTGCGGCGAATCTGTGGACCGTACCAGCTGGCTAACGATATGGTGATGACTGGGCACGGGGCCAGGGAGTTTGCACAGGCAGTTGCCATACTTCAAAAGTTTAATCTGACCTGGGAGTGTGGCCATGTATCAGTGGAGGGACCACCGGGGGGCGCCGTGTGGTCTTAGGGTGGATTCTCGCGCCTTTTTTTGGAACATCCAAGCGGGCACTGGCGCTTGAGGGTGGGGGGGTTGGATTGTGATGTGCCAGTGCTGGGTGGTGCGGAGTAAAACTCGTCTCGGGAAAATGCTGGTGGAAGTCCTGCTTTTCTGGTTCAGAGCTTTGATGCTGCTCCTTGTACAAGCTCTCCATCAAAATCTAAGGTCTGTGCTCATTCTGACCCTCAGTGCCACTTTCACAGCAAGCTCAGTACCCGTAAAAATCCAGCTAAATCGCTTGGCAAAGTTGGGGAAACACACACACACATACACACACACACACACAGGGGTGTAATTATATCTTTGAGGGGACTCCCCATTCATTTCTATGGGGAAAGCTCCCAACATGACGACCTCAACCCCTACCCAGCCCTAATGTTAAGTAACCAAACAAAATACTAGACTTCTGGCATTTTTACTTTTTCGTTTGCATTTACAGATCTTTGTAGGAACCTGAAAAATGGTCCTCACAATGTCAGGTTTTTATTACATTGTGGGACACATGCAGAGAGAGAGACAGAGAGAGAGAGGGGTTGTACTGTACCAGACAAATTCACAGCTTGTACCTGGCTGTTAAGTCCTCCCTGACATTTAAATAGAAAGTAAAACATGTATTACCCAAATCAGAGCCATAGCCAGGATTTTTAAAGTACTGAGGGCAAAAGTGTTAACCTTTCCTAGTTGTGCCCTGCAATGGATTGTGGGTATTGGAGTTGCAGAAAAAATATTGAAGACTTCAGTGTTACCAATGGTATGTGTGGGCATGACCCGAATAATTCCTGTAATGACCTTGAAATACCAAAAAGCTGTTTTAACCCCATATGTTTGCAGGAATACTGGTAATAATTGCACGGTCCCCAGAAATCAGGCTATGTGTGATCGTGATTCTAAGCCGGTCTGTGAATCATTACGTTAATATGTTTTATTCAGTGATCCCCGAACCTGTGCCTTGCCCATGCACAGCTGCACTGGTTGACACACCTCTGCGTCTAAAGGTACGGGCAATGACAACAGGCTTATGATCCGTGTCGACGTCCCTGCATTGCCCAGGCACTACATCAATACCGCGCACGCCGCGGGATGTGGCGTGCACGGCAGCGTGCGGAGTGGAAAGCGACTTGTGCCGTTCAGAAGGTCTTGGGCTCCTCCTAGTGGCAGATCCTGGCTCTGCGTGCGCTCGCTCTGCAGCTGAGGACACAGCTGGAGCCACCTCCTCTTCTTAGAACTTTGCATTTGCCGATGGAACTTTCCTTTCAGTTAATCAGCTGCTTAATTAACGAGTCACCGTGGTTACAGCTTCACCTGCAGGGGCCCGTCAGACGAATGAGGCACGCACGCACACGTTGTACAACCCCCGTTCAGAATCGCCATAACGTTCTGCACAAAACAGCAAGTAATTAGCAGCTCTGCGGGTCTTCACTTTCGGGGTGTGGAGAATTAATGCCTATTCATGCTGGACGTCCCAGTGGGGGCTTCTTTTTCCAGAGCACCTTCTCGCTTACCTCTGACACCGTTTCATCGACTTGCTTGGCATGGATGCAGGGCTGACTCAGATCATGTCACGTGCTAAACGGCCCGTGAGGGTGTTGATTCCCGGCACGTGACCCATCAGAGTATCTTCTGAAAATAAAACTCATCCCTATATTATCACGTTTAATTTTTAATTCGAAACACCCCTGAACGTCGACGTTGCAGCGCGGCAGAAATGTGACAGATTCCCTCAGGGTCCGAATTGAAATTAGCGGCATTTAGTAGGAGGGTTCGGATTTTGCTTATTACGCGTTGTTATCGTGCCAGAAGATGACAGCTGTCACTGTCTTTTGATGGCGAGTCTCTCTTTCCAAACGGCTATTTGTGCTGCCTGCCTCATTATGCCGTAACTACAGGGGTTTATGGGGTTTATGGTAACGATCCCTAAACATTTCGTCGTTTCCGTATGCAGCGTGAGTGGTTCCTAACAGCATATGTACATCGACTGGAAGCAGATTAATCACCTCAGTAATGTCACAGCTCTTGGCATTTATATCAAGTTTGACAAATGTTACTGACGATCCATGTTACAGTAAGTTATTAAAAAAAACACACAAATTTGTAGTGTGTCAGACCCACGTACCAGAGTGGGGGGGGAGGTGCATTTTGGAGCAGCATTAATAATGTGGTAATGAAAAATCATGGAAAAAATTACCTACAAATAATTTAATGCAAACCGACAAAACTTCATTAATAAAAGCGTGAAATACATCCTTTTTTGTTTTAAATATCTGAGATTTGAAAAACAAGTGGACATGAGATAATGCCCCCCCCACACACACACACACACACACACCACCACCACAACCACTGCCTTCCTGTTCAGATGCATTTTGCAGTTCATGGTCAGGTGACATACCTGTATAGAGATCATACTGGATTAGTCGGAAATGTGAGCAGGTAAAGATATCCACTGTTCAGTATCCTTAAGCTTTTTATCTTCCCCTGTGGAGCCCCGTGGCTCAGACTTAAAAGTCTCAGGGAGGTAGGCTGTAGGCTGCAGGCATACGGGAATCATGCAGTATGGCATCTGAACACCAGGGCGGCGCTCCGGGCTTCCCCCATGGTGTAACTGACAGGGCAGGGCAGGACTGCTGCATCTGTGTGTGTCAATAGTGAGGTGTTGGCGAGCTGGACCCACGGTTGTAATTTCCTGCACTGTGTGGGTGGATCTCTAACGAGGAGACAAGCTGCCCCCACTCACCATGGGCGTGGCCAACTTTCACAAGCTCTGATACCCCCAAAACAAACACGAGTCCCCAAATATAAGTTAAATAAATTAGTAATTTGGGAAATAGACAATGCAGAATCTGGGTTATTTCTTTTTCTGTTTTTTTCTTTTTGTAAGAATTTCAGAAAGTATATATATATATATATATATATATATATATATATAATTTATTTAGCAGGTGTGGTGCTTTTGAGACAGCAGGATCAGACAGTCTCTGGAGAAATCTGGAGTTAAGGGCCTTGTTGAGGGACCCAATGGTCCACGTCACTCTGCCGACTCTGGGATTTGAACTGGCGGCCTTCCGATCTGACACAGTTTCATAACCTGCTGAGCATTATCGTAATTTGGGCCGTGAATTCTAAGTGCGGAATTGGATCATAAAAATCACATAGGATCAGAACTCAATTTTCGCATAGGTTTGGCTACGCGAATAACACTCACAGTGACCTCGCGGGGCAGGTCTGGACAACCATATGTGTCAGTCTAAGAGAATACAGGAGGCTGCCCTGTGAATGCACAGATGAAATAAAAAAAACCCTACACCCCACTGTTGAAACTGCCCTTGGAATAATTTGCTAGCTTGGTGACTCTGCACCATTTCCACTCTGACACGGGACGGGAATCACCTATTGATCCTAAACAATGATATCTCTCTTCTATAGAAGCCCTGTAACCCGGCTGCATCTAAAATTTTATTTCATGAGCCCATTTAGGAAATAAAACAGAATAAACACTATCCGTTTGTCAGCTTAGCTGCTGATTTTATTTAAAAGCAGCTCATTGATTTTATGCCTTCCCTGTTATTTAAGCATATATTTCCCTGGCCTGTGTGACGCTGTGGAATCCCATCCAGGGTGTACCACGGCTCTTTTGCACCTGAGATAGGCTGCAGACTCCTCCCATGAATGGTTAAGCAGTTTGAAGACTCACGGAATATGTCGTATACCAGAGCGATCCATTTTTGGTCTTAGGGTGTAACAGCAACGCTTCTCCGAGGGTTAAACCAGTAAACCTGGCATACGAAACCACCCAATTTGCCATTTGCAGAACGTCTGGAGGCTTATACCTGTTGTATGTTAATCACTGTGCTCACAAGGTCACCTGACATTTCAGTTGAGCTGAACCCATGAACTATCTGGTTACTTTTCTTTAACAACTCTGTTGCCGCTCTGGCCGTGAGTCCCGGTTTAAAGAAACTGCCTTGGATTTGTGGTTATTTCTACACTACGCTGTGATTAAATCTGCCAGATAATCAGCACTCTTCCTTGCTTTATTTATTAAGGGTTTATCAATCTGCAGGGTTTTGCCAGGACCTGCATGACTGGGACTGTAGAGGCTTGCTTCATAAAATAATAATGAAGAAGAACAGAGGTCCATAATACAATGGACAAGAGACAGGAGTTGGGGGGCGGAGTGGTGCTCAGTGGATTAGGATGCCATGCCGGTTTAAATCCCAGTGTCACCAGAGTGATGTCACCATTGGGCACTTCAGCAAGGCCAGTTAACACCCCAATTATTCCATGGACTGTTTGACTTTCTCAATTGTGTGTTACTTTGGATAAAAGCATCTGCTTCGTTGGTCAGGGTTGTTCAGAATGTGTATGTAGATTTTTTGGACGTGATTCTCAGTGAGATTTGCAGTCAGGTCTTTATGAGCATGAGGTGGCTATGATTTCGTACTCCATGTATTTACATCTTATTTGTCATTTCTGTACATATCGAGGAGCTGTTTAACCATGGGCCCAGCTGGATGCTTGTTTGCTAGCCAGCGTGCATCTAGAAACCTCTCTTGGGAATGCGGCCACAGTTGCTTAGCACCTAGTCGGCTTTGCATGGAGTTACGGCAAGGTGGACGGTCCAATTATTTTGGCCCTTCTATGACCTTAAGGAGTTTGTTTGTAGTGTCGACAAAGCAGGCAGAGCTATTTATGAGTACTGCCTCAATTAAGCACATTATACAGCAGCTGGTAATAATGCTTCTGATAATTGTTCCGGCTAGAATTCCGAGAACTGTCTTTGTAGATAGCTTAGGGAAATGCACACAAAACAATGCAATGATATGGAGTGTGTTTTTGCGGGGGATAGTAAAGGATCTGCGTGAAATTCTGTGTTTATGTGTAGGAATCGACCACAGATTTGGAGCCGGATGTGTGTGGGGTCTCAAACATGTACCTGAAGATAAAGGTTGGTGCAAGTTGGAGGTTAAATTTAGAGATACTCTTCCAAGGTCACTCTTGGGACGTCAGTGGTGCTCTCACTCCTGGTGCCGAGATTTTCAGAAAAAAATCTCTGGCTCCCCTTCTGTGCTGAACAAAGTTGCAATACTCAGTATGTCATAAATTGCTAAAAACATCATCAATTGAACCGTTTTCAGTCATCGTACCTTTTACATCTTTTCTTTTTTTTAACCCTCTTGTGCAGGGTTAAAGATGTGTCATAATTCATGCATTTTAAATAACCGTAAATTTAATATGTATTAATACGTGCTAATTTGTGTAAATATAATGGCACTAATGTGAGTCAATGTAAAAATCAAATTATAACATTTTAATGAAACAAAAAAATGTATTTTGTAATGTAATAGCTATTAAAGTACCACAGTGGGCAGTGCTGTCGCTTCACAGGTCAGGGTCGGTGTGGAGTTTGCATGTTCTCCCTGAATCACAAAGTCTACCAGATGTAGTCCAAGAGCATGTGGTTAGGGTAATAGGTGTGTGCAGATTACCCATAGAGTGAGGCTGTGTGCAAATGTAGCCTGTAACAGACTGGCATCCCATCCAGGATGATGCCTGGGACAGACTCCAGGTTTACTGACACCGTGAGTAGGATAATCAGTTGAAGGATGTATGTATTAAAATCCATTGAAGCTATCTATATCAGTGTTTCCCAATGCGACCTTTGGGGACCTGCAGGCAGTTGATGTTTTTGCTCTCATGAGCTTGGAAGGAGCAAAAACATGGATCGGCCGTGGGTCCCTGAAGATCAGATTGGGAAATACTGATTTATATCATTAGCTACAGTAGTTGACCAACAGTTATATTATTTCATGTCTGTTTTCAAAATAGAGCACAATGACTGATGTAGCTGGTTATTTGTCCAGGAGCAGTGTTGAATACCTCAAACACTTTACACTCCTGCTGCCCCAAAACGGTAAAAACATCAGACGAAAAAACAAAAGACTGTCCGTCGATAAATAGCGTCTGGATGCTGCTTCTTCAGAGGTCAAAGCCCTGTCACTCCCACCATTTGATGAAGGAACTGCTGTTGCGTTGGATATTCAGTCCAAGTCGACAGAACTCAGCTACTTAAAGTTTCAATTACTTGAGCGTTTTCATTTTTACGCTTCTTATGCACGAGCAGCATCACAGCCTTACCGTGCGTGGCCTGTTCCCGTGGTAACGCGAGCGTTACCCCCTGCTCTTTGATGTTAATTGATGCTCCCATCTGCAGGGTGACTGTCGGCTGTACCCCGCGGTATTCACTACACTAAGACGCTTGGCTACCGACTCCAAAACCTGCAAGTGTTTTTTTCTTTAACCTCAAAGCTTTATCTTAAACCCCCAGTGTGCGATTTCGCTTCTGTGGCACATTTTCGGTACCTATACGGCTGCGGAAGGGCAACTGCCGTTTGTCTTGAGGTGAACGAGAATAAAGCGACGGGAGACACGTTTATCTGGCAGCCTGCGGATGCCGTGTTTAGCGAGGGAGGCCGTGTCTGCTGTTCAAGCCTCCGCAAATGGAAACACTAGTGACACCACGACTCGTTAGAGCCTTTTAATTATGAAAACAGCCGAAACAAGTGAAGGAATGAACGCCGTGGGTCAGAAACTCTGAGAGTCACGTGACTCTCCTGATATACCTAGTTAGAATACCTTAGCTGTGGGCCCCGAGGTGAGCAGAGGCATCCGTTATATTCACTTCACCACCAAGTTTCGCCATCAGGCTGGCAAGTGATGAAACAGGCGGGTAAATGAGCTGTCATGGGTGTCCACTCCCCAACTAGAGCCCCAGCCATCAAAGTGACACCCCAGGTTAACTCTGGGACTTGAATATTTCCCACCGATTCACCTCAGTGCCTAAATGTCGTGAATGTGATTTTTGTAATGGTAGATATATTCCTCTAATAGTATAAAATATTCTCTTTTTCAAGGTTATGTTTGCTGTGTAGCTTCTGGTTAGCATTATGTGTCTTGTTTTGCAATTTTGCCTGTACTCTACATTCCTTGCTCCTGTTTGCTCGAAAAGTTTTTTTTTTTAAATCAAAAATAATATAATGTACAAATAATATTAATAAAACAACTTACATTACAAGCAACCTCACAAGAGGACATTGTTACAGGCTTTGTGTTGAGGCAAAGGAAACCATTTATTTGTGGGAGAACTGAATTTGACCTTTGACCTCCACCTTCCCGCTACCGTGGTACTCTCAGGGTGGAATCCACATCAGGTGCATGCTGGGGGTTTCGGTCCTCTTCCCACAGTTCCCTCCAATGCAATTTGAATTATTCTTTTTTTTTTAGTCTCCCCCAAATTCGCTGCGTGAATAATTCATGTTTTTTTTTTCTTTTTTGTATCTCGTTAAGCAAATTGGTTGATTAGCATTTATAGCACGATGCTAATTTGCACCTCACCTCTCCAGATTCATCAGCCGAGCTGTAATACTAATTTGTCCAAAGACACAAGTTGCTCCCATTGTCCACTCAAAGAAAAAGGACCCACGTTGACAGTGTAATTCCCCTATAACCCCCCCCCGCAAATCTCATACTCGTCTGCCTGGTCTCTCCAGAGATGCGTAATGAATGGCTGTCAGAACAGGGTTGGCACTTTGGCCTTTAGACAAACCTTTCAGAACACATGGCCCTTCGCAAAAAAGGCTAGAAAATTTATTGGGATTCACTTTGGAGGGCCCATGCATTATGCATACGCTGCTGAATGACCTATTAAGAGGGGTCTTCCAGGGTATAGGGGGCTTCAGCTGGGCACTGAGAATACTCTTGTCAGCTTTGTCAGACTGGGGGTCTTTACCTACTGCCTGTCCCATTGTTATTATGGTCTGCTACTTCTCATTTTTTTTTTAAAATGTATATATATTCTTTACTTTCTGGGACATTTTAAACAGATGGGCACCCCATTTGTGAGGTGTGGATCATTTGGTCTGGTAACTTTACACCATTTCCTGTGCTCTCATTTCCCATGAAGCTCCAGGGCCTGATTGCTGCTAATCTAGCTCTTACAAATGGAAAAGTCTATGAGGTGAATTGCAAGGATATCTATACAGTAGGTTCCACCTATTATGGCTGTGTAAATAATCTCTGAGATCTAAATGTTTAACATGTTTGCCTGAATTAGCCATGCCAGTTACCATACATCAAACAAATAACGTCCAGTGCAAAGATAGCCCAACAAATAGCACATATGAGGTCAACCATCAAAAATGGGCTGGGAAGTAGGTGTCAGGGTTGTTTTGTGAGGGCGAGGGTAGAGGAAGGACCAAAGGCCTTCATTGGAAGCTCAGCCTACAGTAGCTGCACTTAGAGCTGCATGTCATTCATGTGCTATTTGCCTCACTTGGATGCTGCTTTGAACAAAAGCATCTGGTAAATATGTAAATGTATATAAAAATTTAGGGCTGGTCATCTTAGGCAGTTTGTTCCTTTTCCAATTTAGCGATTTTGTCGTTAAATGATTTCTACCACCCGCTTTCTGCCTAAGTTGCATTCATCCTCAGGGACAAAAAGTACCTACAAAACAGCAGAAATCTGCAGACCCTAGCAGCACAGCACTATCACAAATAGACAGAAAACCAAACATGATACCAGGTACTTGATGACCACGTGAGTCTTAGCACACAAGTGGCCCTGGAGCTGCTAAGTATGTTTGAGCCTGAAGAAGTGTCTCTTTCCAAAGCTGTGGTTTGATCTTCACAGGGGTCAAAGCGACGGTCAGACAGAGGAATAAAATGCAAGATCTCGCAACGCAGAACTCCAGCACAAATTCCACGCAGAGACGACGTCCGCAGTAGCTCATTTACGAAGAAATTCTCGAAGATCCAGCCGGATACCATGGTGATTAATCACTTTCTGGTGCTCCTGCTCCTCTCCTTCTCCCACCTGATCTCCACTGTGCCTCTATCGAGTGGGAGTAACAGAAATGTGTTCAACAAGTTTGCTTCACCAGCGGAGAAAGAGGGGAAGGTGTTGCAACGCACCAAGAGAGGCTGGATGTGGAATCATTTCTTTCTCCTAGAGGAGTATGCAGGCTCAGACTTCCAATATGTCGGCAAGGTAAGATCATCAAGGGTTCTAATCATTTTCCAGCATTCACGTCTAATGGTATACTCTACCCACATTTCATTTGCTTCTTAAATTTTGCATTTCGATAAATTCCTATAAGGTCTTATGTTTTTCATCATTCCTGTAACTGTCTTTGTGGTTGTTTATTGATGCTGCTGTTAAGACTGAACCGAACAGTTTTTGTGGTACCACTTTACAATAAGGCTCCCTTTTGCCACTAGTAAATGGTAGTAGCTCATTAATAAAAAAAAAAAACTGTGTTATATCTCATTTAAAATTATATATTAATAATTTAGAAAGTGTTACAACCTAATTAATAACCAGATTATAAACCATTCATAAACTCTTTATATGGGTAGTCTTATTGTAAAGTGG
>JAODJX010000083.1:21488895-21504379 GCA_026776945.1 Isichthys henryi
AGGCTCCGGACCCCCCGCGACCCAGTAAGGATAAGCGGTTTGGAAAATGGATGGATGGATGGATGGATGGATGGATAAATCAAGGGGTAAACATTTCTTAGGAATGGGCTGTCTGTAACTCCCCTTCAAATGGTGCCCTGAGTTGACACCCCGGCCCATTAGTGATAGTTAAATCCCAGTTATACTGATGGAAGCATAGCAATTCTTTTTTTTCCAAAACCTTCATCTGTTGAGTCTTATGTGTAGATAAGAGTAAAGGATGTTGAACGTTTCCCACTAGATGTCCCTGGGGCTGTTTCTGGAAATCTCACAGCTCTTATAAGTTTTACCAGAGTGAATCTTCTGTGTTGCGGCCTATTGATGTCAAAGTGAATGTAGCTGTAAAATGGGAGAGGAATTGTAGTGTAGGTGCCAGTCAGACATGTGAACGGGCTGATCAAAACCAAAGGCAAAGTACAGTGACGTCTACCTTGGGTCTTGCTTTAGCCTGTTTGTTGGAGCAAGTATGGGATTGTCACAGAAAAATAGAGTTTCAGAAGAATCTGTCCAGATCACTGGCAAACTGAAATGTCAGGTACAGTTATAAAAAAATATCTAGTGAAGCATCATATTTCGCATCTTTTCCAAAAAGTCTGTAAATTAACTACATGACTCCAAGGCAGCAGCACAGTGCTGTGGTAGTTAGCACTGTTGCACCACACCTTTGGGACCAGGCTTCAAGTCTCTGCCCTGGCTCCAAGTGTGCGGAGTTTTCATTTTCTCCCTGTCTCATCATGGGGTTTCCTCTGGGTGCCCCAGTTTCCCCACACAGTCCAAAGACCTGCGAAGGTGAATTGGAATTACCAAATTGTCCGTTGGTGTGAATGTTGTCTGTGTGCCATCCTGGGTTATTACCTGCCTTGCGCCCATAGTTTTCAGGATAGGCTCTAGACCCCTACCACCCTGCACAGGACCAGCAGATATAGAAGATGGATAGGATGCAGTTGTGAGTCTGTGTCCCAGGGCATATGAGACCCTCTTAAGTGAAAGGACAATAGAGGTATTTGTGCTATATATGCATGGACAGAGGTAGAACTTATGACTAGATTATGTCTTTAAAAATGCAAAGACCCAGTCAGGAAGGCAGCAGAGGTATAGATCTTCTCCTGATGTTTGGTTAAAAATGGAATGTTGACCTGGGAGATTGGGAGAAACCTCCACCATTGTCTCCATTTCGGGGGTGGGATTGAAGTGATAATGACAGCTGACAGCCAGTTTTCAGCAAGGAAGTTGACTTTCATCATAAACTTCCAATTCACGAGTAAACAAGTGAGTTATGCGTGGGATAATGTGACTGGCTGCAGGGAGTTGCAGTAAAAAGAAGTAATAATGGAAGGAAGGAATTAATTAAAATATACACAGAAATATGTTTAACTAATATGGAGTTTCAATTTTAGAGAACGACAGCCTATCTTGGAATCATAGAGCTTGAGGTAGGGTATGCATTGGATAGGGTGCCAGGTCTTGTTTGCCTGTTTGTGTTTTGTTGCAGGATTATAAACTGAAATTAAGTTGTGAGTCCATGAGCTGTTGACCGTTAACCACCAAGGGCTCTTCGTTTTCATGCCCGGCCATTGACAGCCATTCAGTTTAATGCCCCCGCTTTGAAAAATGAAACGTGCTGGGTGCGTCTCATCTGTGGACCCGTGTTCAGTCTCAGTCCAAGTTAAGGTGCCGATAGAACAGGGGGTCTGTGAACATGGGTCTTTGTGTTGCGCAAGGAAGGAGAACATCGGTGCTGGACATCATCACATCTTGAGATTTCTCTTTGCTGTGTATCAAGACAGCCAGTCAAGGGTCGTCTCCAGGAAGATCGAAAACTTGGGAAGAGACTCTGGAGGCAGCATCATACTGTAGGTTCTTAGCTTTCTCTGTGGAGGGGTGAAGTGTCAGTGTTGGAGGTCTGACTATTGAGCATTTTCTTCATGATGTAAAATAGCAAAGAACTAGAATTTAGTGATTAGTTGTCATCGTTGACACACCACAGCAAACAGTGCACAACAACAAAATGGGTTCTCTGCATTTAACCTCTATGTGACATTGCAGGGGGCAGCTAATTCAGCACCCGGGGAGCAGTGCTTGGGGGCGGTACTTTGCTCAGGGTTCCTCAGTGGTCGAGGATTCGAACAGGCAATTTTTCAATTAGGAGTGTGCCTATTCTGAGGAGTACAGCAGCAGACAGCGGTCTGTCTGAATTATGACCTATGAATTTAAAGCTTATTTTGTATTAGGTTATAACTCTTTTGACAATTTAAAATTTGAAACTAATTTACTTGTATTCTTAATCATCATAGCAATTATTTCTCATAATTAAAGATGTAATAAACACTGAAATCTTGATATTTCTGCAAAAGATATGGATGTGGAAATACGTATCTTTAATCTTTGACATAATCAAAAAAGCATAGCTTAGTGTGACAGACATCTTTCACCCCTGCTAATATGTACTATCTAATCAAGAGTGAGTACGTATCTTGAATATGTAACAAAATCAGACTAATTCAGCTGCAAAGTTTAGTACAAAGTTCAGGAGTAACTGTCTATTGATGACAGACGTAAGCATTATCTTTTTCTGATATAAGGGAGGAATGAAGTGGGCCATTGCAAGTAGGAATAAGTGCTTTAGAGTTCAAGCTTCAGAGTCAGGTGAAGGTAGAAACAAGTTCTTCCCTTAATGAGAAGACAAGGCTGGTCCACAACTTTTACCAAGAGCATCAGAAGAACAATGCAAAGTAATTACAGGATTATAGGACATCTCTACATTTGGTCAAGACTCTAGAGCAGGGGTCTCCAACTCCGGTCCTGGAGAGCCACTATCCAGTAGGTTTTCTATCCCACTTGGCTTCTGATGATCCACACCTGTTCCTGGTATTTACCTGAGAGCAGGTGTCGCTCATCAGAAGCCAGGTAGGATAGAAGACCTACTGGACAGTAGCTCTCCAGGACCGGAGTTGGAGACCCCTGCTCTAGAGTAATGGATGGAAGCAGGCACAGAGTTGGGGAGGTCTCTTTAGTGCAAGGGACATAAAACTGTAGGGGGAGTTAGAGTGTTCATTGACAAATGAAGGGCTGATGTTTGACTGTGGTTCCCCAGAACGCAAGATGTTGCCGCATAGTGTCAAATTGCGGCACGAAAAATGAGCTGTGATGTAGGACAGGCAGAGAAACTCAAACACGCCGACAAACTTACAAACCATTTGTATAATCCTGGCTCTGTGTGGGATTGCTTAAATAAAACATCTTGTTCAATAATTTGACAGAAGGTGTGGGACAGCTATGCTCTGGATAAAAAGGGTCTGTCAGATAACTTAATTAACAGAATCTTAATATCTGAAATGGTCCAAAGATGGCTCTTATGAGATGAACATTTTAATATCCGTTTGTTTGTACCCACCTTCCTCCAGGCGGGCGATATCTCACTGCAGTGCGGTCTACTGAGATTCGTGCTTAACCCTGGCCGGAGGTGATTACCAAAAGGAGGGGAGCAGAAACTGATAACTCACCTGTCTAGTCCATTATACTCCGTCAGCATCGATGCCTGCTTCCTACTGGGCAGATGGCAGATGATCGTTTTGACACTAGCTGCAAATCAGGCCGAGGTGAAAATGCACGCTCCGCCAGTTTCAGCTCCGTGACCGGCAGGGAGTTTGGGCATTTCTGCCGTCTCGCTTATGGTGTGACAGACAGCGGGGAAGCAGGGTGTGTCAGCGGTCCCCCCCCCCTCCGGTCACAGAAGCGATAACGAATCACCCGAATAAATGCTTTCTTAACCAGTATCGGTGACGGCAGACTTCGGCAAAGCGTGATTCAATCCTAGCCCTGGAGGTGGCACAGGAGAAGAACAAAACAGAGAGAATTCAAGGCAGAGTAACAAAAAAAAAAAACGCAGTTTTGAGAGAAACCTTCAAAATAACTACTCCACTCAGCCTTTATTTTTGTGCAGAAAAAAGAAACAAAAAAAATTATTGCTTTTCGTCAGGGATTCACTGAGTTTATATCCCCCAGCTGATTTTCCTTCATATTTTATTTTATTTCTGCCCAGTGCAAGAAGACGGAAAATGGCATCATTGTGTTTGTATTAGTTCCAAATTCGGACAGATGGGGCTATTTTGTGAGAGGCCAGTTTTCTTTCTCGGAATCAACTAACTGCAGGGTTGGAGAGCGAGGGACTGGCCGTCCAATCGGCATACCGCTGCTACCCAGGGGGTGGTCCAGGCTCCAGGCGGCTGTTTACCTCTCCAAAAGACATTTATCAGCACGGAATACCTTAGGTTGCAGGCTGGGCTCCTCAGGGTAGGATGGCGGAGGTAGGGCCTGCATTGCTGTTTGTGATTCAGTAAGGTGTAGTCTCGTACCATGGGGGCAGGTTTGAAGAGCCGTAACAGCACGACTTGAGACTTCATCTTAGACAAGTAAAATTGTCCACTTAGATGGTGACATTATGGAAATGCTGCTGTTGACCCAAACCATTAGAAGTAAACAAGCCTCTTAATAAATGTGTCCAAGCAGTGTGGAACTGAGAGACTTTCATCCATCTGTTTTTGAATGAGGAAGGAAGCGTAACGCGTACCGTGGGGTTGGTGCTGGGCAACGTGTCAGTGAGTGAACATGAACGTGCATGTGCTCTCGACGGCAAGGATGAAGACAGGTACCTGTGAACCGCTTACCAATTAGGTTACCGGGAGGAAACCTACAGAAGAAAACGTTAAAGCTCCTTCCCTGCTGATATGGAGCATTGCTGCTCTCGAGTCAAGTCAAGTCAAGCTTTACTGTCATCCCAGCCATACACAAATACAAAAAAAATCATAAAAACATTCCTCTTGAACCCACAGTGCAACATTCATGACAGGAAAGATATGACAGTTATGGAATAATAACCTGTACAGTTATCTATAATTTAAGTGGCGGGGAGCTAGAATGAAGACTACTACATACCGTAACCTAATGTAACGTAATGCGACATGACGTAACATAACCTACCATGACGACATGACATGACACGACACAATATGGCACGACATGACAGCATGACATATTAGACAAAAACAGGCACACTAGATAACACTGGGAAATTAGTTCATGGAAGTACTGTCTGTGCCAGGAGGTACAGCAAATGTAAACAGTATTCACCTCATTCTAAAGTTTCCAGACTATCTCTGCATTCAGTTCTTTGTTGCTTGTTCATCGGTTGGATGTCGGTTCTCCAGCATCACAGGTATGTAGGGTGATGTAAAGGAACCACATATATGTCCGTTCATAGAAATCAAACTATAGTTATGCTCCGGAATAAAAAGGCAGGAAGAGTGGTCATAATCACAACCATCCGATGTATGTATTTATCTGTCTGTCCATTTTTATTTTATCTATTAATCCCTGTACAGTAACATCTGTTGGCGCTGGATGAATAGCACCCACGTAAATTGTTGTATCCGTGCAGGCCAGTAGATTCTGGAAGTGGGTGACAGGTGAGCACACCGGGTTGAAGCTGCAGATAGTAAATACTTTAAGAGCCGCACGTTAAAACTTCGACTGCAGTGCCGACATGTAAATAGAGCATCTCAAAGGAGAATTAAATCAATGGAATGGGCGAGTTGGAAACACGGACAAGGAGGAGAGGGGCTGGACGAGCCGGGGGTGAGGGGGATGATAATTATTCCGCTGGCGTCTTGGGCTCGATCTCTGTTTTGCTATCGCCGCTGTGCAGCGTCGAGCTGTACTCGCTGAAGACCTGACCGGAATTGCCAATGACACTGGCAGTCCTCTGCCTCTGTGAGTCTGTGCCGATGTCAGAGGCCGTTTCTAAAACACAAATTCGAATGGAAACAAGCAGCAATTGCCAAATAAACATCAGTACGTTTTTTTTTTCACCTCTAGAACAACGCATCCTTAATATGAATGTACATTCTTCTCACAAATAGTCTCCAATCCAGCTTCACCAAACCCCTGTCATTCTTCATTTTTATGTATTTTCATTATCGAAAATAAAGTTATTTAATGCATTTTGTAATGAAATGTCCCAAGTGTGTGATGACATTTTTACAATGCAGGAGTCTGCCTGTACCTTTTCTGAAATCACACCCATAAATTTGCTACTGCATGAGCGGTAGAGAGTGCTTAGCCCAGTCAGCAGGACAGATTATAATGTGTTATGACCAGATCTGTCACACACATGTAGGGTGCTTTGGACCTCACGTGGATCTTTCTGAGTAATGCCCGGTCAGAGGCATGGCCCAGACTCGTCGTGCGTGGCTCCGTTTTCTAAATGGAGGTACTGGAGAACATGCAGCAGTGAATATCGTTTTTCTGCTCGGGGTCATTGCTGTCAAGCTGAGCTATTGTTACCCTTCCTGATAACACTTAGCTACGGGAACCCGTTCAGAATGCATTGGTGGCTGATGCATGGCACACACTTCATTCTTGTAACGATTTTGCTGGGACACTTGACATCAACAATAATAAGCTTACATTAGTGCCTCGCTTGATGCTCCCCTAGATAGACAAGCAAGGCGGCTAATATATTAATTTCCTCAATTCCCAAAGAGTCGCCGAGAGTTGATGTGAATGACCAAAGACGTTCATTTTGCATGAGTCACCGGTAATGATTATAATTCTGCACCGGATTATTACACTTTGAAATGTGTTTAAATGTGCTGCCAACACCCATAGGGTAGTCGGGTCAGTAATTAGGCCATGTATGCTTGCCAGAGGGCATCTTCTGAGCAGCAGGAATGGGGACGTGGGATGCTGTCGTTTAAACAGACGCTGCCTAGGAAAGAGAAATGGGAGGAGACGTCTCCGTAACTGATCTCGACTATTTTTTGTGCATCTGCTTGGTGGACTGAAATGGCAGAGGCACAAGACAGCACATCCAGTTCAGCAAATTTCAGGTTTTAGGTCTCAGCTGTTTTCTACAGTCTGGAGAAACCTGCTGTCTATAATGTTGACGATGCCACCGCTCACAAACGATAAATGAGAGATGGAGAGAAGAAGTGCTTGTCATTTCAAAGTCTACTGCATTTCTCTGGCTGAGGGTCCGGTGTTAAACGTTCCATCAGTCAATCATTAAATTCATTCATCCGTTAAGGTCCTGATGCTCAGCTGCAGTGATCCAAGTTTCAATGGGTCCACGGCTTATCATGAACCATGAAAGTCACAAGCAGAGGGAAAGCATCCTTCTCTTTTTCATCTCCTCCCACCTTTTTATTCATCTCTGCAGAGAGCTTCAGCGGAACTGCAGGCGTGACAACTTGATGTCTGAGGTGTCTTTGAAAATCAGTAGGTCTCCTGGACCACGTCACCTGTCCGCCGGCTAGCACACGGCACCACAGAGTGAAACACAAAAAACTCGGAGAAGAAAGAGGGAAGCATCACAATGAAAATCAATGGAAAATGATAAAATGATCTCAGTGCTACCTATAACATACCATAAACAGAAAATTATGGAAGATTATACAGTTTATTTCTTGCCTATTTTAACTATTTCTTTTTTTAGCGGTTTTTGGAAAGAACCTCCTGCCTTTAAGCTCACATATGATTTAAGCCTTATAGTTAACACTACCGACAGAATTCCTATACTGCTTTCTTTCTTATCATGTGCAACAGCTGCATATAAGCTTGTTAGTATAACTGGTTCTTTGAATCATCAATAGAATACTGTAGCAGAAATAAGCTAATTTGTTGTCTTAGCTGTTATGTCCTCTGTTCTCTGGGCAGGTATCCAGCTCTGCATTTTGGGCTTTTTAAAGGATGCCGCTCTTATAATTTCAATTTTAGAAATTATCGCTGTTGTAATCATTGAGTGAAACAAAGCTTCCATTTTAAGTTAAAAGGAGCATTTTAAGCAGCATCATGCTAGTTTGCATGCAAACATATAGCTGGCTAACATGGTAGCATGCTAACGTGTTAGTTAGCTCTACTACATGGAGAGGACTCTGTTTGCACACTGGCCATCTGGTTTTGCTAGAAAACCAAACGTTATGTCTACTGTCTACCTGAAGCACAACTAATCTTTCTGGGGATGTAAATTACTTTTTGTTCACGGCTCCTATCTAGGGACATTGCTGTAGGCAGGATATCAGCGTGAAATATACTGAACTTGATTAGCTGCAAATCTGGGTTGCCAGAGTTCTGGATCTCGGGGATGGGGCAGTCCTTTCTTGAGGAATTACATTCCTGGTAATCTCACGTGGAACCGGGGCACATTTTTTAACATGAAAAGATAAGCTGCACATCTAAATTGTGGGGGGAAATAAATAAATAACAAGACAGGCACACTTTTCACCCACATATTCCTAAAGCCTATTAATCAGCACCAGACAGGCCTTCGGGTTTTGGAGGGATAAGCCAGGGAGGAATTCTGAAACAAAAGCATGAAAAGGTCACAGAGAGAGACGTTTCCCGTCCTACCCGTCCTCCCCCTTACCGGCATGGACATCCGTGTCTCTTTATTTCAGACCTGGTTTTTATTCTTAGAGCTGACTGGTCGCGCCAGTGTAGGTCACCAGACGCAACCCGAATCGTTTTCTGCAAAAAATTAATCTCAAACTTGATACTATAACAAAATGTTTTGCCTCAATATCATCAGCAGGAGGGTCAATGCTGAGATAAACACTCAAGATTCAGAGGGGCCTCGTCTAAAGCCTCGTAACACATTATTGGAAATTTAACCAAGGTCAGCAAGTGTAGTTTTACTCATACCTTTTACTTTTATCTAAAGAACCTGTCTCTCATTAAGTTGCGAATTTATTTTATTGGAGCAATACCATTTCAGCTCTTTGCTCCAGAATACAACAGAAAGCTTTTTCTGGGACTTAATGTAGCGACCTCTGGGTCATGACCCTTATTTTTAACCTGCTGCAGTGAATATATCCTTCTGATTATCACATTTTCTTCAACGCTAAGGTGACATCTGATCACAATGAAACGCCGCCATCATAGCTTACGGCAGACGGTATCAATGCCCCCTGTATTTTCTTAACTGACCCTCGGCTTAACTGTGGCCGTGGTAGAGATGTCGCACCTGTGACAACATGTGATTGCAGCCCTCTGCAACGTGCAGGTATTATCAAATCAAGTCCCCTTATCAAAAATGACCTGCTTGCATCTGCCTTTATATGCCAACAAAGTCACCCTAAGGCGCTTCCCACAAAAGGCACCGAAATACGGTTTAGCCTTGAAAGCTCAAATAATATTTTATGGACCATTTTCAGATGGGCTTTGATCCCTCTCCCAATGCCCTAGACATCGAGTCACAAAGTTCACACACAATATAAAGTTTTAATCATAGCAGCCAGGGGTGATACCTTACAAATATCTACGCAAGCATAAACATTTACATTTGCACTCATATCCACATGGATGAACGGGGATTGGGGAGGGTCTGATTTCACACTGTGGGTCCACGCATGTTGTGAGCAATGTCATCTTGTTTCAGCAATGACTAACTTCACTAGAAGACTCAATCAGTGTAAGAATTGGTGCAATCATTTTCAGCACAATACCGACGGGTACACACTCATGTTGCTAAGGAACAAGTGGAAAGTATTTTTCTCAGAATATAATAACGTACTTTTTTTTTTAGATGATCTCTCACATCGATTAAAGAATAGGGTGTTTCTGTTAAGACTATGACATGGCAAAAACAAATAGTGCTTTTCCTTAATTATGCACATTCTTTTTTTTTATCCAAAATAAGGTTATTTGCATTTTGTTAATGCAAGCTAGCAGAACGTGCATAATAAGCTTGTGGTGTTAATTAATTGATTCATTTTAATTACATTCTGTGTCAGACATAGCCGGTTAAACATGAGGTTTATGATTTTACACTGTAGCTAAAGAAACAGGTTAAGTACTGTATTAGAAAGACATGTCACATTATTTGAATCTATTCCACACTTGTTTGTGCCTAATTCTCTTTACAAGCATCTGTTTTCTAATGTAATATTGGGCTGGAGTAAAAAGGACCGACCCTTAAAGTTTCTGGAATGTTCCGCAGCTTCACTCAGACCAGGACCGAGGCGACGGCTCAGTGAAGTACGTCCTATACGGGGATGGGGCCGGTTCCCTGTTCCTGATCGACGAGAACTCGGGGGACATCCACGCCACCAAGAGGCTGGACCGCGAGGAGAAGGCCTTCTACACGCTCCGTGCCCAGGCTGTGAACAAGCGCACAGGCCGGCCACTCGAACCCGAGTCCGAGTTCATCATCAAGATCCACGACATCAACGACAATGAGCCCAAGTTCTCCAAGGAGACGTACTTGGCCAGCGTCCCCGAGATGTCCGATGTCGGTGAGTGAGCTTGGTTCTGCCGGTCAATCATGCTGGTGGATTCTGACGCCTCTTGCATCCGTCTGTTTGTAAGATAACCCTCTCAGGAATCGCATCTGCGTGTGGAGGCTGTATCTGAGGCTAAGCTCATATCTATGACTGTCATGTATTATTGAAGGTGATGTTTGCTGGTTGGTGATGCAGATTAATTTCTCTGGGGGACCTTAAGCTGACTTGGCAAGGAAGCTACCCTAACCCAACACTTGAGCTATATTATCATGATTTGAAAGAGAAATTAGGGAATTTAAAATGTAAGGTAGCATCAATAATCCACTAATTGGGGGAAACTTCCTGAGAGGGTGGTCCAGGAACCCTAGCGATAGGTCCAGATTTTTCCAACTAGAGGGCAGGATAAAATATCGATTGAAATTCAAGCCTGTTATTTTTTTTACGGGGCTACATGTCTGGTAATAATATAAAAATTTTGTGAGCATATTCTGGTGTTAAAATTTGTCGGAGTGGGGTGTGATCGCGAGTGAGGGTGAATTTGCCAAAGCCCTACGCTAGTCAACGCATTATTTTATCCCCTAGTAGTGAGGTGGGTGAGTACAGACTGGCTCCGCACAAACTCGATGTACCAGTCCAGTTGGTGGTTTTAGGGCTGCTCTGTTTCCCCTCCGATTTTAATTCTACAAAACATAAAAAAGGAACGTCCCCATGCCGAGATTACGGCATTCAAAGGGCCTTCCCTTTGTAAAGCTTTTCAATTTGCAAAACGTACAGAGGGTCCAGCTCTGGCTGAGGGGGGGATTTAATTAATGGGCACGTTGGTGTAATGGACGTTTTGTCTTATCTGCCAGAGCAAGGCTTCATACACGAACACAATCACTCACATGCCACGCATCAAGCCATCCGCAAGGGTTTTTTTTCTCCTCTGAAACCTTGCATCTTGCGTTTACAGCACGCAGGCTTTGCGCATCCGCTTCCTTTAAAGCTTAGCCATTTGCAATCTGCTGCCAGAAAGCGCAGCAAATCTTAGGGGCACGGAGCGGGAATTTACAAGACGATTTATAATGAGGACTGGGTGTTGGGATTACCTGGACTGATGGTATTATTGCTAATTGACGAACCACAAATGAGACACGTTTGCATCACATACAGGAGTGAAGGTGGGGGGGACGGTGGGGGGGGATAATTCATACAGAAGACTTATTATTAGCCAATGGCATGTTTTGAATCAGTGAGGGATACGGCTCTGTCACCATTCATGTTAGTCAACTACAGTTATGTCTCTAAATTACTGTACAATAATATGTGAGTTTGTCAGAAAGACTGGTTTCATTTCCAGGGTGTCCTTATGTGATGGGCTCCTGGATGGATGGATAGATGGATGGATGGATGGATGGATGGATTTTTATTTTCAAAGTTCTCGTTTCACGTTTCGCTATTTTCCTCCATCAGAGAGTAGGCTTTTTGCGCTGTTAGATGTATGCAACACCAGGCTACCATGTCGCTCTTGATTCTGTGGCTGCGATGGGGGTCAGAAACTGACAGTTGCATGACGGAGGGGAAGTTTGGTGTGTAGATTTCCCGGTCCGTCAGGAAAGCGCCCTGCATCCAAAACGAAGGCCGGCAAGCCAGGATCCAGAATGTGCTCTTCAAAGTGCCAATCTGTAACTTTTCCCACCCAGTTACGACCATGCGGGAATCTCACACTGGTCGACAGATGTTTCGGATGTTCATTAGCGCAGCGTGGTAAAGTGTGGCTGCTGCCAGCGTGGGTCTGCCGAGTGACAGAGATGGCGCTGGGTTCTGGCAATCAAAATAATAATAAAAAAACAAACCTCCCAGCCATCGTAAATGGACTGCATTTATATAGTGCTTTTTCCAAAGCGCTTTACATATTATGCCTCACATTCACCCATTCATACACTCATTCACACACCGGTGGCGGAGGCTGCCATGCAAGGCGCCAACCTGCTCACCGGGAGCAATTTGGGGTTCAGTGTCTTGCTCAAGGACACTTTGATGGGGTCAGGAGGAACCAGGGCTCGAACCTACAACCCTCCGGTTGCCGAACAGTAGCACTACCTCCTGCGCCACCATCTTACCCATCTTCTGCTTTTAAAGACCATAAATGCAAGGGAAAGAAAAATGATACTGTAAGTCAGTGCATTCACAGCTCACCTGCTGTACCAAGTACACCTCCGGCTTCAAAATAACTACTGCAGTCATTTAACTAGTAAATCTACATAAATTTTCGCAGAGAGGAGGGAACGTGCTCTAACCTTCCGGTGTTGAGTGTTTTCCTGTGAGTGTGTGTTTAAACGGCTTTTGCTGAAGGAGAGAGATGTAGTGCAGAAACAGCACAACACAAACTAATGAAATTCTCTCTGAATGGGCAAATATAATAAATTACAAATATCACGTATAATCACCATTTACCACAGACGTGAGGAGCTCGCCTTATCGGTCCCGATATCAGATCTGCTGCGATCGAATGTGTCGGTAATCAGTTTTACACCTATGCATCTAAACTTTCCTGTCAGTGTCTGCTGGCTTGTGGTGAAATTAAATCAAATCCCGTATATGTAATGACTCTAAATTTATTCTGATTACTTTGCCTCCCTTACTTTACCAAGTAAAATAATGAATCTAAGTGCACTAAAAAGGGCTTGTTCCCACATGGTTGTGGGTTCGATTCCCGCCATGGTTGTGGGTTCGATTCAGCATTTGTATCTGTGTGGGTGGAGCGAGCAATTATGGACTCTCTGGCTCCATCTCGCAGTTATAAACTCACAGCTTGAGTGTCTTTACATTGCCCAGCGTGTGTCCGTATCGCTTCCAGAATATTCCCCATCTCACGTTCTGTACTTCATGAAAGAATTCCTGAACCCAGTATCCGATTTAGTACTTATGATTGTAAGCATGTAATCAGGGGTGGGTTTGTGGTTTGTGATTTCCGGGGCCCCACGCAAAAAGTCACTTGTGTTTCCCCGTGGTGTCATGATGGCTTGTGGCCAAAAGGGGGCTCCCAAACCTCAGGGGCCCTCACAAATATGTGTGGTTTGAGTGGTGGTATACATTTCTTTTACAAGGAATATATGAGGATGTAAGATCCCCTAGTCTCTTAGGGAATGTGTCCAATCAGAACCATTCTGCAAGTAAATGTCAGCATTTTAAACACCAAAAATAGACAACAGCTGCTTATGTACTGACAAAAATAGACACAATCAAGTAGCAGGCCTCAGAAATTCCAGTTAGAACTCACAAACAATGGGTGTCTATATAAAGATAATTTAATCAGTGTGACTGGATTGATGTCAAATGGCAGATCACGTTACAATATAATAGTTATGAATTCCCACAGGATACGTTCCAAGAAAACCCATCTAGGAATCTGCTTCTGTTTGTGTGCGGATTATGTTTATACAGTATTACATTGTGGGGACCTGTTATTTTGACTTTGCCAAGGACCATTTTTCAGGTGCACACGATGATGAGTGAACGCAATCAAAAACTATAATTGCCCAAAATCTTCTATTTTGTTTGGTTACTTTTGGTCTAGGTTAGGGCTGGGTAGGGGTTAAGGTCGTCATCTTGGGATTAGAGTTTTCCCCTTAAAAATGAATCGAGAGTCCCCACGAAGATATAATTACAAACCTGTGGGTGTCTGTAGATCTTTTTTTTTCCAGAATGGGGCTGATGACCTGCAATTTGCATGCGCTGGAAACCACTGCACTCTCACATGTAGGCTGCTGTGGTTTACCCTTCCACACATCTAAGGAATTCTAGTAAACTGATGACTGAATCTAATCCTTATATACATATTGTGCAGTGTCAGAATTACATTAACAATGCAAACACGTCGGCATAAACCAGGCAGGATTAGAGGTGTCTACATGATCAAATGCAGTACAAATTGCAAAACAATTATCCTGCATTCATGTCACCGATTTAAAAGTTTTGCCATTGTGGCCAAAGAAGATTAAGTTTCCGTTGAACATAATTAAGTTCCAGGGCTCCACCTTGCCTTTTTATTTTCCCGGAAACTTCCGTAATTAATCTGTAGTTATCTCTGGATCTTCTGGTAAATTTATTTCAAGAGAAGCACCATGGTACCTTCAGGCTCACTGTATGTACATATTTAGGTGCACTTTCGTTTGTGCCTGGACTATGTATTTATTTCTTGATTTTCTTTTTCGCCCTATTATATTATAAAATAAATAAATAAAGTGGCACAAAAGAATCAATCTTGCACACGTATATGCGATTTCACGGTTCAGGGGGTTTATTGTGCGGCGGAAAAACAGATATAGTGGCAGTCACGGCGCTTGCCTTGCTTGATGATGCCTGACGGGTGATCTATTGTGCGGGAATTCGCCGGATGCAGTGCTCTCTAGCGCTATGTCAGTGTGTGACAATCTACATAATGTCCCTGCTCTGAGAAAACCCCTTGTTTGTCAGTCTAAGCTTGTCATGTTTTCCCTTTTTTGCTTTTACTTATTTAATTTAAATCATTTTTTTTTTCTGTCAGGACAGCATTTCATTTGCCAACCTCCTCTCGGTTCCCAGGTACCGTGATCCTGTCGGCCCGGAACCCGCCTCCTGTCCGTGCTGCGTAATTTCGCGTCAATCTCTTTCACTTCAGGCAGAATATAGGATGTCGACAGGCTCCCATCATATCTCGCATGAGCGAAATGGGAAGAAAGAAACGGTACTGTTTGCATTCTCGGTGGATTAAAGTCATCGCGCGTGACCTACGGCTGTCGTCAGTCCAATTTCAAGCCGGTATGGACTTGGGGGAGTTGACGAGAAGGGCTCGGTGTGGGGAGCGGCTCGCACGCGACAGCCGCGTGAATTTGCGCCAGGTGGCGCGTGTAGGTGGAGTCACTCCATCACGTCGCAAATCAGCGGCATATGGTAATTAGTTTGTTTGCGTCTGCACTGAATATTCAATTACGTATTCTGTATTGTGGGGAATGCACAGCGGCAGTAATTTTGACCGATTCTGATTTGCATTAGTTATTGTCGAGACGGAAACCTTGAGCTGTTGTCCTCAGCGTCAATGACATCCGGGGGGGGGGGGGGGGGCGCCGGGGGGCCGGGCGCCGGGCCGGGGGGGGACGCCCGCCCCCCGGCCGGGCCGGGGGGGCGGGGCCACGACCGCCCCCCGC
>JAODJX010000083.1:21524962-21535352 GCA_026776945.1 Isichthys henryi
AAACTCTTTGCCCCCCCCCCCCATCGGGTAAAACATTCAGGACCATCAAGTCACGAACAGACAGACTGAGGAACAGATTTTTCCTGAGAGCAGTGGCCTCCGTCACCCCTTCCCACTACAGAACACTGACCATTAAGTCACTTCCACATCTCTGCTGATATGCATTTGGTCACTTTAAATCACATTGACTTGTAAATACCTGTAAATATTTTTTTTATTTTTTCATCCAGCACACTGTAGATGGCACTAGGGAATATGTTAATATAATTTTTTAAATATTGTCTTTTAGTAATAGTTATCTTAGGGTTATTATATTTATACCATGTCTACGAGACTGTATTCTATATTAATGTGGTACATTAATGTATACCTCTTTGCTGCTGAGCTGTGAGCTACCAAACAAATTCAGTTGTATTTCTGATAGAATGACAATAAAGTGTCTTATCTATCTTATGATGATGCTGATGATAGATAGATAGATAGATGGATGATAATGAGAATAATAATAATAATTAATTTAAAAAATTGTAATTCGATAAAGAAAATATTCTGGCAATTTATTCAGGTATGTATGTATATATGTATGTAGGTATGTACATATGTACATATGTATGAATGTTGCCCCAGAAAAAGATGCTTTTGTGTGAAATCTAATCAGGCATCAGTGGAGTGAAACTACAGGCCAGGTGCCCGTCCTTGGCGGCCCGGCCATGCTGGAAATGAAACAGTCAGCCAATGCTGGCTAATTCTTAAGGGAACGGAGCCACGGAGTAATTTCCTAACGGCCGAACCTCATCTGTCTGCAAAACATTGTAATTCCATGAATGGATAAAAAAAGAAAAAAAACTGTTCACCTCTGCATCTGTGTAGGCAGGGGAGGGCAGCAGTGCGATATACTATTTAACATTTTAACATTTGCCTGCACTCACAGAATTTGTTGATCAATACTAAATCCTAGCATAAGGAACAGTGGTCACTATTTTTATTTTTTTTTGCAATAGCTTTTCCAATGAGAGGTATTTTCATTCCTGGCTCATTTTTTCCCTGGCTCAGTTATTGATTTGCCAACGTAGTGCACAAATAGGATATTTATTTAAATCCTAGAGGATGCGGGGTGCTAAATTTTAGAAGACACCTGGTGACACCTGGACTAAACCATCAATATGCTTTCCGTGCTCATGAATTATGGAGTAACATTTTAAGACAGAAAGGCGCCGAGCGGCACGGACTGAAACCAGAAATTGACGTGTAACCGTTAAAGTAGCTACAGTCCTGGGCTTGCGTTAACTTTGCGATTCCGGGGGCACCGAGTATCCTCTGTCTGTGAAATGGCCCAATAAATGGCTCTGGGTCTGTGAACATGTGTCATTTCTCCTGCCCGGGTTACTTTGAATGATCGATGGTTGATGGTTGTCTAATAGCCTTCAATGACGGTGACTAACAAATGCAGTGTGGTAGAGTATGCAGACATTACACTGAGACTGGTATCAATGGGTACCAGATGGAAGAGAAACAAGCAACCGCATTGTCTGTTTCACATGAAGCAGGTTTTGACCACAGATATTGATCCCTACAATGCATGGACCAGATGTCAGAGTACGCAGTTAAGCGGACGGGCAGACGGGCAGGAAAGATCAGGCAGGCAGGCGAAAGTCAGGTAAAACGGGGATTTAATGCGGGGAAGGCCAGGAAAACAGCTAGGAAACATCAGACAGCAACTAACAATACCTAACATCAATGACGGACAACAAGGCAGGGCAAGATGTGGACTCAAATAGACAAGACTGGGCGAAAATAATCAGACACAGCTGGGCAAGATCGGGGAAGCACACGTGGATAATCAGGGGGCGTGGCAGACACGAGGATCGGACGAGTCGGGCATGACACCAGACATTTGACCTGTTAATTATTACAATGCATAGGCCAGACTTTTGTCCTGTAAACTTCCATCCTGTAAACCGATTTCCAGTTCTCTCAAAACACACACCTACTTTCCAAGCTAAGTCTGTGAACCTTATAAAAATATATATGGTTTATTTCAGAGGCTGTAGATGCTGTACCGTTTTCATTAAACCGCAAGCTGACTGTCTCCGACTTCTTTCCTAGAGATGAAGCCTACTTCCCATTTCCTTAACCACTCTCCTGAGTACGGTCATGCTGTCCTATTATATTTCAGTTGATAGTGGCACCATCTTAATATTTCATCATCAGGCAGAAACATGCCTAGTCAGGATCGTCAGGAAAATCAATGCCCCCTGCCCTCGAAACCTCCTCTTCCTTCTGCCAACATTCAGAACCTGAAGAAAAAGACTTCACCAGCAATCTTCTGGGATATTGCTGCCAGCAGTTTGCTGACACAGCAACGAGTCGGTGAAATTGCGTGCAAGCTAGCCTTAGAAATTCAGATGTTCAGAAGCTGTAACTGTTCACAATAGTCATAGATTGACTCACATCAATAATTATCCATTGGCACGTGATTGTTTTAGATTTTTGAGCATTCCGGCATGCATAAGTAGTTTCAGGTCAGTAGCATCTGTGCATATAAATTCAGTACACATATTCCACAAAAACGCTAAAGTCGAAATGCTCAATAGGACTTCATAACCCCAGAAGAAGAAAGGTCACCACATGTAACAGAAAAACTAAGAGATTAACGAGTAACACTGTCAAGTTGAGAGCTGAAAAGGTCAGTACTGTATTCCCAGTGTAATAGAATGCATATATTCACATATCACATCTGTTTTAGTTCACCTCCGACCATCAGTAGTGAAATTCCGTGGAGCAAGACAACTTACAACCTAATTTATTTTCCAAAACAATGTGCGATTCCAATGGTAGTCAATGTGCTTACAGCTGGATTTAAATCTGCTATTAGATGGTGATAATTTATATTTGGACTTGTCTTGCTTGCTGACCCCTACTCTCCATATAATCTCCTATAAAACTTTTGACCTTATTTCTGCCCTGCAGTCTTAAAATCTGCACACATGTCTTTATCTCCTTCCCACGGGCTAATTAACAGACAGAAGCAGCTTAAAAGGATGGAAAATAATATTCATCATCTTCATATTCTGATTTGTCCGGTTCAGTTCTGAATTTATGTTATGATTGAAAAAGAAAAATACAAACTCAAAAAAATGTACATTATTTTTTAAGTGTTGAGGAACTGTGTATCCATGTAGAAACAGCGCTGTTCATGAGGGTCCAGTCCAACAGGGGGAGCCAGGCGAGCAAGGTCATGGTTGTCAAGAAACCATGACCTTTGACCCAACCTGGAAGCACTGCCAATTAACGAGCAGCACTGACTATATAAAGAGCTTGGCTGTCTCTAGTGCTGGACTGCATAGCTTGGTTGCTGCATTAGTGGTCTGTGTGTCTCTCTGTTTGGTTTTTAGCTCTTGTTTCCTATTTTTGCACTTTTGATTCTGGTAAAGTTGTGAACGAATCCACAGCTGTAGGCCATCCAGAATGTTGAGCTTCAGTCTGTGGGGGAAAGATGACTGATTAAGGCAGATCTTACTTAAGTGTGGAGGGCACAGCTTAGAATGGCTGGTCCCACTCCCCGTAGCAGGGATCTATGCATCATTTTGGTGTCTACATTAGAGCAGTTATTAACTTATAAAATATAAAGGCTGTAATGTTTAGTTTAACTTTATATTAACGTAATGGTAATTACTCTGCATAGTCATCTACTGCTAAGTAAAATACCCTAAATATTCTTAGTTTGAGGTGATAAGTTCATGCCTTGATAACCAGGGCCTTGTTGGAAACCATGTTAAGTCAAAGGTGTGAAGTTTTGAGAAACAGCTAAGGTAAAACATTCTGCTATGGCAGATGCTGATGAAACGAGCCTGATCAATCATTAATGAGGCAGTCAGTTTGGTGCCTTCAGAAGCAGGATGTAATCAAGGGTAATGGCTGCCTGATGTGTGCTTGTGATCCACCTACTCAAGGAGAACAATGGTGGCCTCCCTACTCCTGGATCACACACTCTTTTAAGTACAGGTGTGGGCTATAATCCCTTTCTTTGTTTAATTATTGAAAAAGCGTGATGAAATATTTCCATGTTTTGTCAGGTTTTGGAGAATTCGTAGCAATCAAAACTGTATGTGGATCATTTTCTAATCTTGCCATGTTTTACACCTAAAATTCTTCAGAAGTTAGACCATATCTTAATCTAACTTATTTTTAAGCATTCACTCTCATGTTTTCAGGCAGAACAGCCCTGAACATCAACCACATGCATATAGTAAAAGGAATTAGGATGTGAATGTCAACCTATCCCTTAATTTTGAGTAGCTATAAAAGTTTGAGTGATGACTATCAGGACGGCACTGGAGCCAACATCTGCCACAAGTATCAACACCCGTTACGTGATACGTCCGTGAATTTCAAATCGCATCGCGTCTCTCACTTGTTCAAAAGGCTCTATGTTCAAGTTTGAAGGTCTTTCAGACATTCCACAGTATTGGCATGCTTCTGAACACAGTGGTCAGCCAGCGGTACTCAATGCGCTTAAGCAGCTGGATTTTAACAGGATGTGGATCAGTAAAATTTTGCACCGTGTGAAGGTCCTGAACTTTCAACAGAAACCTGATACCTTTAGTTCACTTTGGGGGAGTGTAACAAATTAATCAGTGAATGAGTTTGAAGGAATATTTTGCCGACAGAGTTGAAGCATCTCTCCTCTCAGTAAAATGCAAAAAGAATTATTGAATTTTCAGGGAAAAGGTATTTTCAACAAGGATAACTGCATTAAATAAGTACCTGTTTTAGCGAATAAGCCTGTTATGCGTGTCAGTGAGTTCATTAAAGACACTCATTTAAAAAAAGAACGTTCTGTAAGCGATCATTTAAAATCAGATATGATGAGAATAAAGCTCATAGGACGATTCCTTTGCATTTCATCATATCTATGGCCGATTTAATTTGATTGAAATAATTAGATTTATGCAAATCACTGCTTAGCTAGTTTAATTTTCTATCTAAAATGCAGTTATGATATGAGCTTTCTTTCACAAACAACCGTAATTCACGATCTTTTGTCTGTTCTCAATTAATAATAACCATCTACTGAAGTCATACTTGTTTAGTTAGATTTTGAAAGTGTTAGATTCAAAAAATGTGCTTTATAAACCCAAAAAAGACATGAAACAGAGAATTGTTGGCTCTGTCATTGTGGTATTTCAAGGTGTAGTGTTTTAGTAACATATGCTGTTTTGACTTGGGGCCTGTATCACAAAGATAGATAACTTACTGGATTTTAGATACCCCATTTTAAGAGGACCAGGTATTTGTTCGCTTACATTTAGCCCAGACTAAATCCAAACCTCATGCTAAAGTTATAATGCTTGCCAAAAAATGCATCTTCTTGATACAGGCCCCTGAGTAAGGGCTTGTGTTTCATAAAGTTAGTAGATACCTAATACAACAGCGGTTGCTGTCCTCAGCCAGGGGTTTAGTTCTTTGACAGCGCTGCCTGTTGACAGATGAATGTGCAGAAGCCACCAGCGACTTCTAAACTGACTCTCTTAAACCTTTGTTAACATCAACCACCGGGAAGATAGTGGTGCAGGAGGTAGTGCTATTGTTTGGCAACCGGAGGGTTGCCTGTTCGAGCCCTGGTTCCTCCTGACCCCATCAAAGTGTCCTTGAGCAAGACACTGAACCCCAAATTGCTCCCGGTGAGCAGGTTGGTGCCTTGCATGGCAGCCTCTGCCACCGGTGTGTGAATGTGTATGTGGATGGGTGAATGTGAGGCATAATATGTAAAGCGCTTTGGAAAAAGCACTATATAAATGCAGTCCATTTACCACGGGAAGTTTCTCTTCGCCAAGCTGGTGGCATTCATCTCTGGCTTTTCGACCGTCAGGACATTAGCTAGCATCAGCTTCTACCTCCTGCGAAAACCCATTTCTACGTTTTCACCTGGGACTCTCCGACCCATATTTCACAACAATGAACAAGTGTCTCCTTCAGCCCCCGCCACCTTGTTTATGACTCGTACGAACTCTGTCACGCCGCAAAGCTAATTTTGGTAATGAATGGTTGTATCACACTCCTTGATGAATATTTTTTTCTGGGCCTGTATTGTACTCACCCCAATTTTTAAATCAGGATGCTCATTTTTTGACAGTCTAGTCTGCTGGTTGACTTTGGTACCTACTGAAGCTTTGAGTGCTCGAAACTGAGCTTCAGCCCCTTGCTTCAGTAAACCATCCATTATCCATCTGTAGGAAGAGCTTATTAGTCACATGTCAATTCGCTATGATTGTGATGCCTCATTATTTCAATGGCTTCATTTCCATGAACTGGGACCGCATGACTGTAGATTAGCAAAACCCCCTCTGGGTGTTTAACAATGGACTACGTCATCATCCCTCAAGTCCACAAGTCTCTCAGTGTCCTTGGACCAATGTATAACATTCTCATCCAGATGACCGTTCAGCCAGTCTGGACTAGTAAGGTAAAGTAAAAGGAGGGAAAATGGAAGAATGAGTCAATAAAATGATTTTCCTATACTAGGTGATTATTCTGTTAAGGACAGAATTCAAACAGGCGACCTTCTAGTTTTGGGCATTGAGTTCTAACCCACTGAGCACACAGCGTCCGTGAGGCAAGGCATAAGAATTTCGGGGCAGGCATTGTTGATCTTGCAACTTGCACAATGAACCCTTTTAAACGACCACTAATCCAGTTCGTGTTGATCCAGACCCTGGAATCATGAATAATGGAAGCAGTCCTATGCTTGTCTTGAAACGGTGAACTGTGATATTTTTGATAACAGATATCACCAGCCTTGTACGACTAGAAAGTTGTCGGCACTTGTATGGAACAAGGACGTCAACGGCTGTTACCACAGAGGTAGGGGGGCTTGATCCTTCATCCATCTTGAAGGATCTTCACGCTTCCAACTGACCCTAGCTTTAGGTAGACAGCCTTGCCTGTGAAAGTCTCTACAGCCTTCATGAAAGCCGTCCCAGAAAGTAGCTGCCAATGTTAATTCTGTATTTATTTTTTTTTAGGAAGGGTATTTGAGGACAAAATAATACCAGTATCTGAAGGACTAAACTATCTCTGTCCAGTAAGTAGGCTTAACTAGTAAAAAAACCACCATAGCCACAAACACTAATTAGCGAAGCAATTAAAAATTTTGTATTGTCAATGCTTTTTCAAGGTCACGCTACTCACAAAGCTAGTTTGCAGAAGTCCCGGCTTCGTATACATGGAAACTGAGGCTGGAATTACAGAAAAGCGCAAATTCCCTGTTATTAAATCCTTAAATGTCACTGACTCGATCTTTTGTACCGCGTCTGTCAAGGTGACACGTTAGGGGAGGAATAGGGGTTGCAAACAAAAGGCCGGGCCACCGGTATGAGGACGACGACATGGAGGCAAGAGACAGCCACTAATTAGTGCCTCTATGAAGTGCATTGCCAATATAAAGGAAAGCAGAGATGCCTTCTGTAGAGAAGCCGAAATGCCCCCTCCCCCAATGTACGAGACCCTCTGTGGGGTCCCTCTCCTGCCTGATGCCCCCTTTCCTATTAATATCCTCTGGCTCCTACGCAGGCTTGAAAGCATCTGGCCCTCTGTGATTGCCGGGCCTCCTCCCACCTCGCCTAAAAGCAAACAGTAGTGCAGCGGTTAAGGACCCGGGCCTTACGCCAGTGTTTGCCGTTTCAAGTCCCAGCATGAATGAATGACTTTACCTGGATCGCGCTACTGAGATCCCGCTGTGTAATTGGGCATACATGCAGCATCGAGCATAAAGCTAACAGGATTGTACAGTTCTGGGGAAATGCAGCCTGGATCTTAGTGGATTTATGGGATTTTGCCTTGAAAAGCACGCCTCTATATTTACATTTATCTGAAAGTATAATATGTCTCCTCTGTACAATGGACGCTGATACTCACTGGAACGGTATCTAAGATGGCCTAGTAGATAGATGTTCTGCTGTGTACTTATTGTGCTTTACACTCCGTTGACCAGAATCTCAAACTTTCATGTCCCTTACAGATTTTTTCTTTCAGTTGTGAACTGCAGCTTATTTTTTTTAATAGGTGCTCTATGGACTTTTTCTGTTTATTCTCCCCGTTAATCGAGCCACGTAAACAGGAAGTGGCCGGTTCAAGGTCCAATAGTTTTTGTTGAAGCAGCTTGTTTTCACCTCTGGCCGCTTGTAGTCAGGAAACTGCTGTTCTGCCAGTGGCCTAGAGGGTTTGGAGGCAAGGCGGAGAAAAGGAGAAATGTCATTTAAAATCGCCAAAGATTGAACAAGAATGTCAAACGAGACCATCAAAGCCTGTCTCTCATTAGCTCTCATCATTCCAGCTGGTTTTCACAGGGCAACCCAACTCAGACTCAATAGCAATCAGCTGGGCCTCCAAGATTCGAGGTTTCCTATAAAGCCCAACATGCAGTCATTTATACTTCATCACAGATATCGCAGTGAGGCTCAGATATGATAGAGAATACCTGCCTGTCGTAGACATCCCATGTCTTTCATTATGTGCATTTAAAAATGTGTCTGCAGAGGTAAATAAGTCACCCGACACACATCATTCACGGTTAGTGAATTAACCCGCTTATGCCATGGTTACTACACATTTGGCTCACCATTTTCTACCGAAAAACATTATTTTCATGTTTATTTTTGCGTTCACCTGAACACCCCCATCGTTTTCATTAATTCTCAGTTGGGTCCTACTTCTGGAATTTTAAATGACGTGAATTAAAGATTATACATAGAATAGTACATCGATTTTACTACTGAGACTTACCTGACGGCTACTATGTATGTGGTAATAGAAAATAAGTCAACACCCTTCTGACCAATCAGGTTCAAGAATTCAACAGCACTGTGGTATAGTATTTAATAAATGTGTTTTACAATCGAAGCTGAGACTCTGGGGTCACAGTACTTGTGAAGGTGCTGGAGTGTACACTAAACCAGCAGCTGGCAATATAACATATTATATTATTAATATACTACAATATAGCAATACAATCCAAGGATATAGATTCTTAAAGAGTCTGAGACAGTCTCTAGGGTTCTTTGTCAAATCAGTTCTTTTACAACTTGGCTGGATTATGAGAAATGCAACAACGCGGCAATTCTAAACGTATCAAGTTTGCTCACATTAACCGGGTAAACTTATCCTTGAGACTTTGATGTCGTTTAGCTGATAGTGACATCTGGACTCGTTTCTTTTTAATGAGAATTTTATGATTTATGATGTACTTCTAGTTGGTAAACAAGTTATTAAATGATATTGTGTCAGAGTGAGTTACACCAGAGTTACAGTTTAGAGATCAAACTTAATCTTCTGCAGTTCCATGCTTCCAGTACTTTTCATGACACAGGGACTGAACTCTGGTTATGTGGTACAGCGTCTCGTCTTGTATATGAGAAAACAATCTTGTTACTTCAAAGGCTGCTGCTTCGAGATGGCCAGCCTGCACTATTTGGACTGCCGCCTTCCTCATTGGGCGTTCCGGTCACGATGCCACGTTCGGATGCCATAGTGGGGCTCTTCGTCGCCTTTGCGGGCTAACCTTAAAAGCGGGAAGCTCTCTGATTCGGAGTCTCTGTAACGAGCCCGGAAAGGAAAGGGCGGGAATGAAGCGCGGCCACTCCTGTCAGCCTAATTGCACGTCACGCGTCACAGCGATGCAGGCGGCGGCGGAGAGAAAAACCAAAGGAATCAAAGTTTATCATCAATTATTCAGGTGGAATAGCAGCATCTCTCAGAGTTGTGACGAGACGGGCCACCTGAGGTGTTTCTCTCCGACGAATAGGCCTGGGTTTGGGATTGGGATTTGGTTTGGGGGAGGCTCTGTTTTGTCACCCTCGGCCCCCTGAGCGGATCACATGAAACGCAGGCGGCGCCCCTGCTGTTCGGCTTGCGGATTTGAGTCCGAAAGGCATTGCCGTGTCCTAGATCTCCATGGCGATGCGTTATTAGCAATTGGCTGCTATTGGCTGTTTAGGGAGTCGCTATTAACTATTAGGCAGTC
The DNA here is from genome assembly GCA_026776945.1 of Isichthys henryi. Classification (NCBI taxonomy): domain Eukaryota; kingdom Metazoa; phylum Chordata; class Actinopteri; order Osteoglossiformes; family Mormyridae; genus Isichthys; species Isichthys henryi. The sequence continues at coordinate 21,534,984 of JAODJX010000083.1, forward strand.
GCTATTAGGGAGTCACTTTTTCCCGAGCACAGGAGGTGTGAGCCTGCTAGTTTGTTTCCGCTGAGATTCCGGGGCGTGTGTCATGCGCCATGTCACAGCGCCCTGCATCTCTCACACCTCATGGAAATAGGCGTCCTTAAGGGGGGAGGCCTAGCATGTACAGTACCAGAATATTACCCACAATACTCCTTTTGTAATTGTCAGTAATTACAATCATTCAAATTGTGTGTTTGACTTGTGATCAAGCAGAACAACTGATTTGCACTTTTGATTTACCACCATCCCATTGCTGAGAATACCTAGGGGGGGGCGCGGGGGGCGGCGGGGGCGGGGGGGGGGGGGGGGGGGGGGGGGGGGGGGGGTGGGGGG
>JAODJX010000083.1:21535452-21552285 GCA_026776945.1 Isichthys henryi
TAACAACTGATTTGCAATTTTTATTTACCACCATCCCATTGCTTATAATACCTAACCCCCCCCCCCCCCCCTCGAGTGGCACTGGTCACTTCAACCTTGATCAATTAATTAATTTCCACTTTATTTCTTCCTTTTTTATACTGCTGTATTTGCACCATGTATATAAACCATAAATCTGTGTCCAGCCCCCCTGTTTTGCGCTGTCCTGTGTTTTGTCCTGTGAACCTGCTCCCCTTCCCGTCACTTGCTGTCTGTATGTTACACCGTGGTTCATGGAACGTTATCGCCCACCCCTGTATCCCTGCTTGTGGATGGTATAGCAAAATCCAACTTGACTTTAGATGTACTCAAATATCCTTCATAATAAAACCTGTTAGTAGCTGTTCTGTACCATACATCTTCAAACACTTTGTAACTAATTAAGAAGGAGAAAATGAAATTAGGATCTACACGCCGGCCTTTGTTGTGGCCCCACTGCATCAATATGCCATCTTTTAAGGGCGAGTTCCACGTGAAGCGGTTTAAAATGCAGACATCACGTCATATTTATTACAAGAGAATGAGCTAAATGTCCGGTTGAGTGAGGATATGCTGTAAATTACTGTACGGTTGGGCCAAAAATGATCGTGATGAAAAATGGGGGATTGGGATACTTCGTTCCCTAGGTGCCTCATGACCATATCCTCTGCCTGTTCGAGATGAATTCAATTACAGAGCCTGTTGATTGGTTTAATGGTCTCTATAAGGGAGACAGACTCATCAACAATAACAATGAAACACGGTGAATAATTGCCTTTCCATCTATATTTAGCCAAGCTCTGCTTCAGCAAATCACCTCTGTGCATTGGAATTAAGAACAGAGAGTAATGTGTGGTGTGTGTATGACTTCCAGACTTTGCATTTTTTTTGTGCCAAAGCCTAAAATCCCAAAGCATTAAAAAAATTTTTTCCTCCTGTTTTTCTCCCGCCCTTTAAAATTCATGCAGTGACTTGAGTAAGGTTCGTCGGACTATTAGCCCCAACTGCCTGTATATTGTACAGTGAGGTTTCTCAGTTAATGGGTGCCTTCAGAGCTGGGATGCTGCCATCAAGGACCAAGACTGCCTCACGACAATGGTGGGAGATCCAGGGTTATCGAATATCTCTTTCGGCGTATTCCAGTGCGTCATTAAGTGTGAGCTGTGTTCCGAGACATGCAACATTCGTCTAGAGTGAGCCAACCTCCCAGACATGGGAAAGGACAGAAAGGACTCTGGGAAAAGCTGGAGTAGTTTCCATGAGGTCTACGGAAGTCTTTGTCAGAGATGTGTAAGCAGCAGCTAAGTGGTTCGTGAGTTTAGCCGGAAGAGAGGAGGAAGAGGAAGGGAAAATGGCCTATGTGAAATCCCATCAATAAATATAAGGGAGTCCTTTTAGCTAAAAGAGAAAACTCTTCAACTGGATATTTTTACGTACCTGGTGCTGTTTGTTAATTCAGTATTCAGGGACAAATGTTGATTATTCAACAGGCCATTTTCTCAAGTTTATACTCCAATCCAGTTATTAGACATAACACTGTCATACACTAACACTGTGCCTGTAATTGGAAGATAACTGCTTCGAATCCCAGGTTCGGCCAAGTGATTAAGGCGTGGGGTGACTTTGAGCAAGGTCCTTAACCACCCCCCCCGCCCCCCAGTGGATGACCCTGCTTTCCCAATTGTACATGGCTTTGCATAAAAGGCTCTGCTACTGTAAATGTGACATGCAATTCCTTGACTGACTAAGACACCCCCAGCCCCCAGTGTGAATGTTTGAGTAGCTTGGTTGACAGAATCACATGACCATGGTTCTTTGGAAATGGTCTTGGGGGGCGGGGGTCCTATTTCTGGGTGAACTAGACATGTGTTCTGAGTAACAAATGCTGTTTTGGGGGGCAAGGGGAAAGAAGATGCGCTACAGTGCACAGGCAATCACATCGCTGCCTGGGTGCCACGCTTTGACAGAAATGCAGCTCTGCTCTGGGCTTGCTGTCAAAAATGAAAGCAGATCGCTTTACAATAGAGGCTCACTGGGAAGTGCTGAAATAAAGTGAATGTCCTACTGGCCCCCCCTACTGGAAGGAATGGTGCCCTCTTTTTCCTGCTCAGACTTGGACTGTACATTTAAATTTCATTTATTCAGCAGATGCTTTTATGCAAAGCCTTGCTTCGAGGGCCCAATGGTGAAATCACTTGGCCTACCCAGAGATTTAAACCAGTGACCTTCTGTTGAGCCACACACTGCTCTCAATGGCATCTATTAGATACAAATACTCAATCTCCAGATTATAAGGCCAGTGCTTTGTCCACTGCACTACAGGAAATCCTTTATGCTCGAACTACGTAAAAAAAGAAGCTAACATTTTACTCCCAGGCAGAAGGCGATACATGCCAGGTGGTCATATATGTATAAAAAGCAAAGAATAATGCAAGAGCAAAACGACCCAGCCGTTTCAGTGAGATTCTCCAAGACATGCTGATGAAAACACCATTTCCCAGCAGCCACTGCTGCCCGATGCTTCCTTGATCTGTTGCGGTCTAATTGCCTTCAAATATGTCTGCTTGCGTCACAACATTAGAGATGATAGCATAAGATCAACATCACTGGTGAGTGGACTCCTCGGAAAATGTGACTAATCATATATGTGTAAATATATTAACTGAGACCACCCTTGTGCATTTAAAAGGTGGCACGTACACTCGACCTGTTTTAGGGCATAATGAAAATCAGATTCAATGGCTTTAGTTTATTGTACACCTGTGAATAGCCCAGTAATGAAGTCTCAGATCCGGTTGTCTAGGTCTTTGTCTGAATTTAACTACAGATTTAAAATTCTATCACACGTGTAAGTTTCTCATTGAAACCAATTCAAAAGCCAGTCCATCCATCCATCCATCCACCCATCCATCCATCCATCCATCCATCCAACAAGCCAGACATCCTCTTATACTGGTCAGCTTCCTTGGGCTGGGTACCAGTAGCATAAACAAACTTGGGTCAATCCCCCAAACTACAAATCTTGAAAATCTTACTTCAATGTCATTCGGAAATCCATCTTTATCAATTCCTATCACCTTTGTGAGCGGAGCCTGAACACATCCTTCATGCTGCAGCCAGACACAAAAAAAAAGACATTAAATTCAAGTGTTTCTCTTTTGTGGGCTTTTACTTCAGACACGCGCTGCTTCAATGAAGAGACTCACAGTGCCGTTCACCGAACAATAACGAGAAGTAACTTAATACTTCCCTCTCCTCGAACAGATAAACAACATTTTCAGATCCGTTACTTAATATGCAAGTCTGGTAGAGGATTAAGAGAAAAGGCTGGGATCTTGAATGCGAAACACTTGCAGCCACAAATTAATTCCAAGCACAGCGCGAACAAACCAATGCGGTGACAAGCGGCTAAGTTTAGCACAATCATAGTCGGAATAACTTCTGAATGACTGTCTAAATGGGCTAAACAAATTGCCTCGTATTTCAGCTCCATCTCGGCAATTTCCCTCTTCTCGAGGGGCTTAATTGCTGTTTTGAATGCTGAATGTTGTCTTTCATCGCCCCGCACCTCTGCCGGAGTACAGCAGACGTGTTTTCGGCACGTCTGAGAAGGGCGTGAACACTGCCGAAGAGTGTGGCTGCCCGCAAGGCATTTTCCGGCCTGTGTTTGGGCTCAGCCTGTGTGTGGATGGCTCCCGATTCCTAATTAATTAAAGAGTGGAGATGACTGTGAGGTTAGGGAGTCATTAAAATATCCCTTGAGTGTGTTTTGCCTCTTTCCAAAGCACATTTTTCTTTATTTTTATTTTCTGTAATTTTTCCAATCAATCACTAAATCAAACTTTTATTGGTCACATACGCAGTTATACTCAATACAATGTGCAGTGAAATGCCCGATTGTCTAGTTCCAAGACTATGCAACAGGAAATAAAAGTACTGTATAAAGAGACATTAAACATTCAAAGATAACCATAAATATCAAGTGTCAGGTGGTGCAAAGAACCTAAACAATAAATAGGCCAGTATTTACCTATGAAAGCTGTGCATGGAAATGTTGAGTGGGCTGAAGAGGAGCATTTGGTGACATCTTGGTCTAGACGATGTCCTCATTCAGATCGATTTCTTCAGTACCTCAAGCTACATCGGTGATGTAACCTTTCTAAAATGAATGGGGAGAAAAAAATGGCTTCTCTGACTGTCTTATCATCTCACTTGACTGAATTATGATATCCTGGTTACATTCCTGTCATAGGAACATCCATTGCTCTCAGGCGGCTGGAGGGGGTTTTGCTAACGTGAAGATACATATATACCAGGATGTTCATTTAATCAAAAATGTCAGTACATTGCATTGGGTTCTGTAAATCTTTAAAACCAAGGCAGAGTTACAGTGTGGTTACAAGCAGTGGTGATTTTAAGGGTCAGCCTCAACTGAAAATCTTACTTGTCTAATTTGATGCAGTGGTTTTATCTGCCTGAAGGCCTAAGTTTATATATACACCAACTCTCAGTTCCCCACAGGGCAAGAATGAAATAGGAGCTGGTGAAGAGCCTGCTCAGATGTATCCTCGCGTGTTGACATTTGTTGTCGAGAACAGGCCTCTCGTGTTGACATTTTCACGTTGACCCCTCCAAAGACTTTCATCCATTCTTCGTGCCCTGACATACTCGCAAAATGATCCCCCCCCCCCACGTCCAGTGCCTGCGTATAGTTGTTGATCACAGAAGATCCCCAGGAAACCAGTGCGCCTTACCGGGGTTTGGCCTGGGGCGTGCGTTAGGCAGTAGAATGCTGATCACTAGCTGCAGGAATCGGATTTCTGTTGCTAATGGTTGACAGTTGACGTAGGTTAGGCAGTAGGACATATATTATATCAGGGAAGGAGGTTGCGTGTGTGTGCGTGTAATATAAGGGCAGGAGGTAGAGTACTTGTCAAAGACATAGTTGAAGTTCCTCTAAGCCAGATATTTCTGGTTCTTGTACAGTATCCCACTGTAGATGCTATTGGAGGATGTTTTGGGGGTGGGGTGGGGGGTATCAGCTAACATGAAAGAATCAAGAGGTAACTCAAAATTGATTACAGATCACTCTATACAAGGATGGGCAACCTCTGAGGGGTAACCAATGGCGGCTGATGCAAATGAAGACACTAATAATAGGTAGTATAATAAGTACTGTCCATTTAGAAGAAAATGAGGACTTGACTTCTTGTAATATAAAGAAGTATCATAAGCAATTTCAAAATGAATAATCCCCCAGTATGCTAATTGGGGAAGTTAATAATGGAGATTTACAGCTCACAATAACACCAGTTATATGCGTTCATGCTGTGGGAGAAAACAAGATGGAGCCCACTGGGGAATACTATGCTAATCCCACACACGCCCACAGAACTAAGGCTGGATTCAAACCCGCTTCAATATAAAGCAGCCCAGTGCAATATAATAACAATTTAGTGTTGTTTTAAGTATGCTGTGAAGTGTTACAGTATTGAAGTCATGCAGGTGTGGCTCAGAGTTGAGACACTATTCTTCTGATTTGGAGGGGCATTGGTTTGAATCCCAAAGTTGGCACAGTGATGTCAATCTTGGGCTCCTCAACAAAGGCCTTTATCCCTCATTCGCTCCAGGGACTGTTCTCAAACGTGCATTGCTGCTAAATGTAATGCAAAATATCATCACAGCAGGATTATAGACTCCCATACATGTATACATGATACAAAGTACAGCCTCATTCCCTTCACAAGCCACTGAATCACGACCCGTCACAGCTAATAAACTGTCTTTTCTTCCTTTGATAAAGTCGCACGAGATGTTAAGCATATGCATGAAGCCCACCTTATATATCCTCGTACCCCCTCTCAACACCTGTCGGTTAAATCGGATTAAGTGACTACTGTGATTTATCAGCTGCCCTACAATATAGGTAGCGATGACTCGCTAAGGTTTCCCCACAGTGATAGCAGTCTTGGTGGGAATTCTGAGAGGACCAGAGTGAGACTCCGCGGGTTGCTTTCCTGCATAACATCCCGTTCCCGCTAGACACGTTTCTAAAGACGAGAGTGAGAGTGAGTCTTTTTTTTTTTTTTTTCTGATGAGAGCCACGAAAAATGTCATTACTGCAGCCTTGTCTCAGCTGAATATGGCCCCAGATTACATGAATTATTCATTCGACAGCTTGTTCCTTGCGCACAGTGATGACTTCCAGCGCATCCTTATTTGTCTGATTTTTATTTTTCGTTGACGTGTTTAACACTTTCCGCAGCCGGACCGCTGCTGCGATGCTGTACACATGGCATGACATCCCCATCAAAAACATCGCAGTACCTGCCGTTCAACTATTAGCCTTTCCTGTGACTCCAGCACCACCCAGTGGGTATTTATTTTCATTCACAATTTTTAGGATTTATTTTTTTGTTTTGTTACAAAAAGTACACTTTTATTACATTAACGCAAATTTTATCTGACTAACAATTTGAATGTGATGACTGTTTCATTTGATGTGAATATATATTTCTTATATGCAGGCAACAAATGCCATTCAACTTTATACTGATGTTTCTATATATGAATATCTATTAGAAATTACATTTACGAGTCAAGGATTCGTTTAGTTTTTTTTCTTTGTCATAAGGTATACAGTCTAACTGTAACCTCCAGTGAAACTCTGCCATAATAAAAATAGTGAAAAAATAAAGACATAAAAGTTAAAATATAATTTTAATAAATAAGGAACAGCAAGTAATACTGCCAGTAAAGAAATTAATAAAAAAGGAATAAGCAGAGATGACAGCAGCAGAACCGATGAGCTTTTACTGATGTTGTCCGCTAATGATTCCCTGCTTCTCTCTGGAAGGAGGCGGCCACTTCTCAGCGACTTCTGTAGTCCGGGATCCTGATGCAAGGTGTAAGAAAACGAGCCAGATGTGTCCGAGAGGGAAGTCAGGAGGGCCGAACGGGGCGCCGTCTGTCTGTTTCACACAATTACAGAAGCGGTGATCGTCTCACTGGGAGCCCAGACTGGGAAGCACCCGCAGGACGCATGGCCTGCGAGTCGTGCGCGCACACACACACACATACACACACACAGCATAGGAGACATGTGCGCGCACACAAGCACACACACATGGCATAGGAATTGTGCACGCACACACACACACGCACACACACACACACACCCACACACATACACACAGGCACATGGCCATATTTAAAGTCCCAGTCCTCCTGGATAGTGTATTACAGACGGTAGACAGGCAGACCAGAAGAAGTGGATCTATCATGGTGGGTGGGGTTATTGTGGTCTGACACTTTTTTCATTGGCTTCTCTGCCTCCCATCGCTGGATGTTGGTGATTGATTTCTCGTTCCACCTGTAAGTCGATTGTGGGGGATGTGTCTTTCACCTCCAAAGGTTATCATAGGTTACAAGAACATCTGTTCTCCTCCCCTGATTACCGATAATATTAGACTGGCTTCTTTGTGTTCTTGTCCAGAACGTGTGACCAGACGCTAATGTGTAAGCCCATACAGCCCTGCAGAGTTTGTTTTTCTTTGGCTTTTCTGTTGTGCTTATGCTAAATTTGTTGTTTTTCTTCCCCTCAATCATCTCCAATCATGTACCAAAATCAATCCTCTATTCCTCTCTCATACCTCGCTACCTGCTGTCCCACTTGCAGGGGGGCACCCTTTCGTCTGCATGTAGACTCTACACACACAGAGCTTTACTGATAATGAAAGCCAACAGATCATGTTGTTAAACCAACGTTTCAAATCAGATCAATTTAATAGGGACTTAATTTGCTTTTAATTATTATTATATGTTTTTAGTTTTAGAAGTATTAACTCCAGAAAATGCATTAGCAAACACTGGCAGTAGACTGCGAATCTCTAGCAAACTTCCTCAGTTATGAAAATGTTTTCATATTTAATACGTCACATTTGAAAATCCTTGTATGTTTAGTCCATATTTCCTTAGGCAAGAAATTCACAGTATTTTGCAGTTTTTTTTCCAATATATAAAATCTCCTTCAGCAGATTATGTATCAGCGTATGAATGCTCAAGATTTTAATTTCCATGTTTACATAACATGTATTATTTATTTGCTTAGCAGTCATTTTTGCTGATTTATTCAACCAAATACTTAGCTTGTGTAATTAAGGTTGTTTACTTTGCCTTTGGGTATAACAGCATGGCCTTGTACAAAATATGAACTCAACAAACCAGAAGTACAGTTCTGCACATAATTGCTCTATAGTTTATTTTAAGGTGATACAGCACCCCCCTCAGGCATCTCATCAGACATACAATGTAGCAATCAGAAACAATAGTATGTAGTATTATTCCAGAAAAGTCATTGAGGACACGACTGAGATTAGAATGGAAGAATAGAAAAATGAAGACATCAGACAAATACATTGTAAGGTTAAAGGGCAAAAGCCTGTCCGGCCGGCCTGAATACGCTGATGGTACAGGGGGTGCCCAGCTGATCCCAGTACATTAAGGTGATATTAAAGACGTCAGCCAGTGATGGTGCTGCATCCATTGTATGAATATTGAGACAGCAGCAATGTCAGCAGGGACACAACCAAGACACACTCAGACCAAAGACACGGGAAGGGGGTCAGGCTGAAATCAGACAGGTTACACCGCAGGAGTCGCGCGCGCACACACACACACACACACATATACAGGGCACACAGAGAAAGACGACTTCATCAGTAGTATAAGGTCAGTTTCCTGCTAAATGTAAGACTGTTTACCTGTTTTCTTATACAGATGGGCTCTGTTCCGAGAGGCCCATCGTAAATTGGAAATATGATACAAAACTAAATAACTACTGTCACTAAATAAGCAAATATTCGACTAATCGTGCACAGACAAATAACATCAGTCGATATGTTGTTGGCGTGGATGCTGCCATCTCCCGGCGTCAGTAGAGAGAATTCTGCTGCATATCACTCGCCTGAGAACAGGTCATGAAAATTTCAAAATCTAATGACTACTGAATGTGCTTCTCTATCTCACCATTGTAGTCAAAGTCAAAATATTTTAAGTCAATCCATTGTAAATGGAGGAGCACCTGTATTTGTAAATTTGTAAAAATACGGTGAACTTCATCATTTGAGTCACGTGAAAATGCCATTTTTTTGCTGCTGGAGATAGAGATGAACACCATGTCTCTGGTGTTTAGGATGAATTCGTCCTGAAGAGGTAGATCAGCATGTACTTAAGATGACATCAGTCATGTTTCTGTGCTGGACTAGAGCCAGCATGTTTAGCAGAATTATGAAGCTCATTAATTGACCACAGTACTGTTATCCAATGCAGCTGTTCCCACTGTAATTCCATATCCACCTTAAAATACGCAATTGTAGCGACTTTACATGACAGTTTAAGGTTCATTGAGCATATTTTACCATTCTACCTAGTCTACTTGCATTTATGTTGATCATGAATCCGTAATGTCTAATCTGTAATTGGCTATCTACATCTTAACGCAGGTTGTGATTGGCTTATTTGAATTAGTGCTCATCTTCTCCTGATGGGATTGGTCAGTGGCTGTGGTTTAATAAAGAAGGGTGACATGCGTCCCTGCTTGTGAGAAATTGTTTGATTTTTCCTTCCAATTTCCGCACAAAGCAGCGTCTTTTTTGGCATTTTTCATGTATTTAAACATTGTACATATTTAATAGAGCAAATATTTAGTGTCTCTTCTTCTTAATCTCTTTAAATATTGGCCATTTTCATTGGTGACCAGGAGACTGAACACACAAATGGTTTAGCTGCTGATAGGCATTTCTCAGTTGGGTTATCTAACAAGGCGTTTTTGGAAAACGTATAAGCACAATCCCTGATGTGAAGCAAGCACTGCCATTGGTCGCACTGCCATTGGTCAGACAGTGGCCACTTGGAGCACTCCAATCAGCTTGGGCTCCCTAAATCACCACTGCCTTATCTATCAACCTTCTTCCTGCTCAGATGAAATCTAAGGCCTCTTAGTGAGCAAAACACCCCAGCAAGCATCACAAACCGAGAGCGTAGCTGGAGCCAGAGGGCAGATTCCTATATTTTTAACGGCAAAAAAAATAGTCGTGGAAGACGTTGCATACCTTGTAGCGGGTTTATCTTGTTGTTTTGATACTGCTCCTGTTATTTATTAGTTCAGTAATAGTTGTTGAAATATTTATTTAAAATATAAGTCAAATGCCCTTTTTTTTTAAAGAAAAAAAGGGTGTCCTTTATGAATTAATAAATGATTAATAAATATTTTATCTGCTGAAGCTTGGAATTCAGTACAAATGCAACGTAGGAATGCTGACTCCATTTTCAGAAGTTGTTCATTATCCTGGTGTGTCGGCAGGTTGCGACATTGTCTATGATCGGACAGTAACTAATTTGAATCCCGTGGGCAGATGGGTGATGTCACCCTTGAGCAAGTCCCTTAACCCCCAAATGCTTCAGGGATATGCTGACACTGCATTCTCAATTGCATGTTGCTTTGGATAAAAGCATCTGATAAATGTAAATGTTGACTAGTCTGTGTAACAGCCGGAGATTTTTATGAGTCACAAAATTAGAGTCTGGGGTCAAATCTCAGTCTCCATCGTGATTCCAGTTTGACATTACTATTTATCAAAAAAATTACTGCCTTTTTTTTTAAACAAAACTAACAGTTACTAAAAAATAACATTATTGAGCAGAACAGGTAAACTTTAACTAGTGTGAACAGTTACAAACAGAGCTCAAAGAAGGTCCAAACTTCAACAACATCAATCTGCTACAGTATGTACACAGACTCACGTGCGCGCATGCCGGATTCCGCCCTCAACTACCTTATGTGATTGGCTAGGAAATGAGTAGAACCAAGACCGCATTTGTCGTGCTGCTGACGACAATGCCTGTTGAAGTCAATCCATTGTAAATGGAGGAGCACCTGTATTTGTAAATTTGTAAAAATACGGTGAACTTCAACATTTGAGTCACGTGAAATGTCGCGGTTTTCATATTTACGCATAGATCTAAGGTACAAACTCCAATGAATGGATAAAATCGATTTGTCTCTCAGCTCGTGTATGAGAGCAATTAAATAAATGATTATGCAAGTAACACTGCGAACTCCATGTTAAACAGTAAAATTAATGTGTGCAGTGCTGCTATTTTAATCACGGGAGAGCGGTCAATCGAATTATTTGCCTGCGTTATGTAAATTTTTTGCTTTATTACACCGTTACACTGTATTACACCCTTACATTTGAATGCGTAATGGAACTCCACATGATTCAAGACATAACACTACACGACGGATGCGGGGCACAATGAAGAGACGTGGGCACTTTGTAAGTTGAAAGAAAATACAGTTCGACAGCTTGGAAACGTATGTCAGAAACTCAAAGGTGTTTTTGGGACATATCTGCTGAATTATCAGGTTAATGCACTCTGTGTCACTATAACAATGTCTGCATGTGTGTGTGTTTTAAGCAACACCTATTTGTAAGTGGTGCTTTCTAATGTGAAATAAAACAGACATAACATAACAATAACATATTGAATATCCTGCACTTTCTCAGATCAGGCCTGCAATTTGTATTAGTGGCGAAATGGAATAAAACATGTAAGAGATTAATACCACCTGGCATCACACTTGTCGGGCCTTCAGTCCCTATGCTTGGTGCACAGCCGTACATCATGATGTGTTGAATGTCTTTACGGTTTGGGGAGAGTTGTACATTCAGTGCTTCGCATCTGTAGAAATTTCAACAGAGCCTTAAAGACTTTTGCTGTTCAAGAATCACTATCAAAAAGTCCAAAAGGAACGAGTTGCAAGTCATTTTAAGAGCGACTCAACGCCAGAGTGGTGGCTCTGAGACTAGGGATCTGTGCCAGCAATGGAACGTTGCTGGCTTGAATCCCATGAACACCAGGAGTGATTTTATTCCATTGGGCCCTTGAGCAAGACCCTTAACCTGCAATTGCTTCATCCCGGGTATGATGTTAATCAAATTCAAATTTCATTTATCACATACGCAATCATACATAGTACGGCATGCAGTGAAATGTATAGAATACAAAAATAAAAATAAAAGATAAGAATGAAATGCAGTAAAATAAAATGTAAAGATATTAAATATAAGCTGTAATAATAATAGAATATAGAGATAAAAATATAGAATATAAAGAGAGTTAAGAATAAAAACATAAGTATGTACAAATCTACATCCAGCCCTGCAAGCAGGTCTTCCAACTTACAGGGAAAAACTTGGGAGTTAGTGGATTGACACTGCAGCCACTGTAAAAACCTCACACTGGTCCATTCGGACTCATGTGGTGTTGAGGTGTCACTCGCCACATGGCTGCACTCAGGTTCTCACTCCTGAGGTGGTTTGTTATGTGGTGTGTGCGGCAACACACTGAAATCAGTGCCTGCTCCTTACCTGAAGTGCGACTCAATTCTGAGTGGCGAACTCCAGTGTCCATCTCTAGGGAGAGCTGGTTCCCTCTAGTGGAAGGTGATTGACCTGTGTTTGGCGGGGCCCATATTGATCATGTTTTCCCAGCAATTACACTATGGTTCTGTATCCAGCAGTCCTCCAGCAGTCAGACTCCAATGAGACAATTCAGTGTTCTGTCATTCATTTTCAAGGCAACTTTGGGCTTGAGTGGGACATGTATTAAGTGTCTTTTGAAAAGGACTTTGCATGAATGTGCGTGTTTGTGTGTGTTTTTGTGTGTGCATGCGCCAGCCATGATGCATTTTCCCCTCGCCTTTGCCAAAGTGGATCTTGACGCTCCAATAAAAAGAGGATGTCTGTCATTGCATGACTTTGACCTACAGTATCCTTGTAAGCAAGCCCCTCCCCCACCCCCCCTACCACCACTCTCCCAGCTCAGTGGCCACATACATTCTGCCCCATATATCAACGAGCTACAAAGGATCATATAATATATTGCTAGATTTCACCAATCATGAAGCAATAGCAAATTTCGAGTGGGCGTTCAAACTTGTAATTTTTCTACCTGATTAGGTGCTTTTTATCCTATGATGATGATGATGATGGTGAATGTGCCTCCCCTCCCGTCACACACAGAGGCCCTACTGAAAGTGTGCTGAAATCTCTAAGCAGCAGGACAGTCACCAGCCATGCTGTTATTGATTTTGAGATTTCACTGTGAGATCATGTTCCAGTTACTGCGATGATTACACTTCTGGAAGGGAATAATGCAAGTTGTTGACACATTCACATTGAGTTAACTCTATAAAATAAGGAAAACACTGCATATTTTAGCTTGCCTTTAAAAATGCCACTAGATGGCAGTCAAACCCAGAGACTCGGATCAGGAGAATGCAGATGAAAAGCGTAACACTGTAAAAGTAGCACACTTTAATGGTTATTCAATTAAATATATGTGTATTAAAGTTTAGGGATTTGCACACGCAGAAGGAACAATCCAGGTAAATATTTCCCATTTGCTTGTTACGTTTGTTTCGCTTTTGTTTGTCATGTTTGGTCCCCATTTGTTTTTGTCTGGTTCCCTTTATTTTTGATTTGTTTTGGTTTTTTTTCATTGGGCACTCCTCATCACACAGGTCCTGCAGTCATTTTTTGCCTTTATTTCTTTCCCTAAGGATTTGACTCATACGTTTGCCTGTTTTGCACGAAAAAGGCCGTGACATTTGGGAAGATATCATCTGTCAGGGAAAAAATAGACAAACAAAGTGTTTGACCACTGAGATTTATCAATGATAATGCCTATAATGTTCTGGAGAGGCCTGGAAGCCCCACACTGTCAACACCTGCGCAAAAAGGACAGAACAGAGGGTTATGGGGACGGTAATCAACAAAGTGTTAGACAGTGTTGGACTATAAGAGAGTACTTGGGAATGTGGAATTTATTTGTGGCAGGATGGGATGCTATGTGTATGATCAGAAGGTTACTCATTCAAGTCTCAGGGTTTGCAGAGTGGTTAAACCATTATACCCTATAATAAGGCCCTTAACCCAGGAACTGGCAGAGCCTTCATTCCCAAAAACTGTATGTCACTTATAAAATCATATGTTAAAGAAATCTTAATGTTTATTTCTCCTCAGCTGATGGGATGAGTAAAGTTTCAACTGAACAATAAGCGAAATGCCTTTTTGGTTTAGGTCACGTCCATGCTATGTGTGAAACCACGTTTGGTGAAGGATGCCCGGACACAATGGCTCTTCTGCTGCCTCGCTCACTTAGGCTCCGGAATCTTCTGCAGGCTTCTGTCTCGCTGAGTCTATAGGCCACTGTCGGTGTCCATTCCCAGGGTAGCATCATGACGCAGAGACCCACACACTTGGCATAATGTACGATGCATCCCTGATTCTGTTGGGGTTAAAGGATCCAATATCTACATCTATATAGCATATGTGCAATTTCTGATCTGGAGATGCAGCCAAATCCAACCTGGATCAGCTTTTAATTTGTCGCAATCGACGCCCCCTGTGCTGCATGTGTGCACATGCAGGGACGGGGGGAGGACATCCGTCTGCTGTTTCGTCTGCAGCTCCCATGGTGGATGCAGGTGCCAGTCAGACTGGGACCCATCAATACAGCTCATTTTCGTCATATTTATAACCACCCCTATGCTGCTCTCTCAGGAGAGATAGAGAGAGCGAGAGTCCTCTTATTCTGCATTATTTATGTCCGACGTTGTATTACACCCTTCAAGGTGAAAACACTGTGAGTAACAAAGCTCTATATCGCTGTTTTACACGCGTTCTCCATCACTGATTGCCAACCCAGCAAACGTGCACTCCCTGTTATCTGGGTGAGTACCACATGCTCATTTAAGCATTTCAATACTCACCACAAGTCTCTGGTTAATTAACAAACTGTAGCCTGTGAGTCCAGCGTATGAATAATGAGAAAAAACAGGAAGGTTGTTAACTTATCTAGTGTGTAATTAAATGATAATTTCTACACAAAAAGTGAAGGTCATTGAGTCATAAACCATTAAGTTTTGATACCTGGAAACAAACATAAGAGGGAATGGATTAATTTGTAAAATGTCAGGTTTATTGGTATCATTACTAAATTCATGCCGCAGCCTGGCTCTGTTCTGTTTTAATTCAGTGTTCAAACGGTAAAATGCCTGTGAAGCAAGAGTATGAATCTGTACCTTTAGACAGTGGACTCTTTTTATCTGTTGAATATCAAAGTTTATTCGGAATGAGTATGAAGCTTTACCTCAGGACTGTAACATCTAGGAGTGCAGAACGAGTCTGAGTCTTTACCCATGGATGGCAAAGACTCCACAGCAGTGTGACCCCATTCTGTCAATACTACAGGTCTGAGTGTGCCCGTCAATATAATTTAACAATAGCTATTCGCAGAGCTGAATCACTGTCAAATCACCATAGGTGCTGGTGACACATGGTGATCCTCGTTCTGGTATTATTATGCTGCTATTTCATATTTCCTATTATCGGTCTGCCCATTTAAAGCATGTCATTTTGCGTAAACACCCAGGAGCGCTCCCACCTGTGTTATTTATTTATCTGCAGAAATCTTATTACTGTCTTTCTTTTGATTGCACAAGGGAGTAGAAGCAGAGCAGAGTAGCGGGAATGATTGTGACACAGTTTGACGGCATCGATGAGACCCTGGAGACTTCTAGCTAGTTACCGTATACCAGTCTACCTGCCTGGTGCGTAATTACAGCACAGGTCGATTTTTTTATCTATTTAATTGGCATGCGTACCATGATATTGTTTTAAAGAATAGCACCTCCTTAAATCATGCGGTCAGTGCAGGTTATGATAGCGTCCGTCTCTCTGAAATAAATTATGGACTCTTCAGAACTCTATAGGATAGGGAGGGGGGGATTTTCATTTTGACAAAATTTATCTAGGCTCTGGGCCATAAAATTCAATCTGTTTTCTGAGCAGTCGCTGGTGACGTCGAGGCTCGTGGCATAACTCCCCACTCACAAGTTCAATAAAGACTCCCCACCCCCCACTCCACCCCCCCGAATGACAGGTGGAGAGAATGGGGGAGTCAGACACGGTCTGTGCTAAGTACCTTATATTGAGTTTCTGCGAGTTGATGCCTCCAAGGTATGCCAATAACAACCTCATAGCTTATTATGCCTGTTTCTATCTGGAGAAATGACTTCATCTAAATATTTGTTTGCAGGAAATTGCGTTTCAGATTGCGATATCATATCTGTCATTGAACCACACACCTCTTCCATGAGAAATGTTCTGCCAGGGTTCGGTCAAATTTTTTTTTTCCCCTAATTCTAGAGGAGATGCTTATTGCCTCATATTTATATAAGAACATTGTGTGCATCACTTCTGCCTCACTGGTGCTAATGGTGCTGAAGTCGGTGGGAAGTCAGTATGGAATTAAGTGCCATAAGATGTATAAAAAAGGGAATGTGCATTACAGCAGGTACTGGGTGCCTCATTCTCTGCTGCTTGTAAAAGGTTTTATGATTCCGGTGTGTGGGAGAAGTCTCATTAAAATACACACGGAGCATTCGGTCAGCTGCCGTAAACGTTTATGCGAGGTTGGTGATGGAGGTCTTTGCAAAAAAGGGGGGGTATATGTCTTATTGTGTCCACCTCCTGACAGTGTGCTGTGACACACGTGATTCATGTAGAAAGTTGTTCTGAATTTCTACATCCCTGGGGTACAACGGCTTGCTTGCTAATCACTTCTTATAGTGGCACAGGCTGTATGGAGAGCGCTGTCTGAATTCACTTCTTATAGCGGCGGCACTGGACGGAGAGCGCTGTCTGAATTCACTTCTTATAGCGGCGGCGCTGGACGGAGAGCGCT
>JAODJX010000083.1:21584652-21604343 GCA_026776945.1 Isichthys henryi
ACGACATGGGGAGAACATGCAAACTCCGCACACATGTGACCCAGGCGGGGATTTGAACCCAGGTCCCAGAGGTGTGAAGCGACAGTGCTAACCACTGCACCACCATGCCGCCCTCCTTCCTGTATATATACATATTATTTATTATTCATTTCCTTATATATTTAAAATTGATAACTTACTCTAAAGTGTTAGAATAAAAGTCCTTGTGAAACATAGAATGAATAATTTTCTTAGTGTTTAAGTCTGTTTTTGGACTTGTATATGTATTAGGCTATTGTATGCTGAACACTTAAATCGGCTTAAATTACATTTAAATTAAAATGGATTTCATTAACGAAATGCGTTTATTTATTCCATAACATCCATCGGCATTACATATTTATTTTCCGTGAATAATTTGATTAAGTGTTTCTCAGGTTAAGCGTTTCCCTTGCGATGAATCTGTCATGAGCAGCAACTCAGTAGTGGATAATTCTCTTGTTCACTCAGAGCGTAAAGAAGAAAATAAATTATTTAGCTAATTTTATTTCCATAATTTATGTTACGCTAATTAGGTATAAGCTCTAGTCACTTCTACCACTTTGGTGTGCTAATGTCTAGCATTTGATTCCAAGTTCAGGAGTGCATTATAAACTTTATCTTCTATGATTTTTTAAATGCTAATTTAAATTTTGAATTACAGCGCTCCTTTGTAAGTAGGGAACAATGCACCTTCTGTAAGAAAAAAATAAAAAAAGTTGAGCAATTGCAGCCCTACTTCTACGAGGGGACACCTTTGACAGTTGTTTTATCACGGCATTTGCTGGTGTCATGTAAATAATCCAGCTGAGGCACCGGAAGAGCCAGATGTAGCGTTAACGATGAGGACAACGCCATCCCGACAACCTCCTCTGGGGCCAACATACTACCTCTTTCAAGCTGCGCTCCGTAGCATGATATCTGGTAATGTTACTTGTCAAAGCCTATGTGTCATCCTCAGGGGTGCAGCTAAAAATTCTGGCCACCGGAAAAAAGTCACCTTGGGCCCTTAAGATAAAAATTTATGTATATATATATGTATATAAATATATGAGCGTGAAAACAAAACGACGTTTCAAATTCAGGGGCCCCTGTAAGGTGTTTGGCCCCCTGAATCTCTCTGGGTTGGGCCCCTCTAACATCCCTGAACACCCACACTTGGGCCTTTTCCATCTCCATCATCTACTCCCCACCCCCTCCTCCATGGCCTCATCCGAGACAAGTGAAATTGTCTTGCTAGTCAGCACCCTGTCACGAGATGGCGCCCTAGGGAGCTGCCTATGTCACCTAATGGGTTGACCGGCACTGTGCGTAATAAGCTACAACCCTTCATGACATTGCTCTTTTGGAAAACAACGCCTTAATTTGATGCGGGAGCAGCATGCTCTGCAAACTAGCTAGGAAGGTATGGTCCGACTCCACTCAGTAGCTTGTTCATTTAATTTCTGAAACATCTGAGGAGAGATCTGGGTGACCTCAAAACAACTTTTGATTATTGCAGCCTTTATTTAAATTTAACATAATATGGACAGACAAACGTCCGTTTGAAATCGATAGAGGGAAAAAGTATTTAATGTGATCTTTAATGGTCATTTCTTCCTTATGAATACAATCATATGTTCAGATACTGACTTCATTGCAGAAAGAAGCCACGGCCTACCTGTCAGAACATTTGTTTTATTTAAGTCTGTTCCTGCATGAAGATTAATGTGAAACGAATGAGGTGTTTCGTTTGCAGAATCCTTTGGGATGATGAATGTGGATCATCTGCACTATAGCCGCTGGGTACATTACGGAAACAACACAACGTGATAGGAGACTTGGTGTGTTGTATGCACATTACGTGTTGTTAGTCTGACTTGAAAATGGAGCAATGTAATAATTTGAGAGCCAGTGGAAGGTGGAAAGGTTATAGATTATTGCTTGTATAGCCAAGTTGAGTGATTACCAGGACTGCAGGTAACCAAATTAATGAAACCTAGCTGGGCCTGATTAGCGTAATTAGCCTATTGGTTGCATCCTTGCCAAATGGGAACAATCCCATGATTCATTGAGGCCCAAGTTCATCCTTGGGAGGCAAGTCAGCAAGACCGGTCTTGCCAAGACCAAAAATACGATCTTTGCATTCTTGGTATTGAGAAACACCCCCACAATAAGCAAATGCCATCATTCATCATGTTGGTACACAGTCTCCCATCTACTGCATGATACTCTGAGCATACAGTCACCAATAGTGAACTTGAGACACAGCAGTGTGAAAAGTCTGAGAGCGTCATATACGTCAAGAGAAATATTTCAGCCACACTTGTTCTCTGCAGTTCTTGTACCCAGCTATAAATGCAGAAATTGAACCTCCAGACGTTAAGTTGCTTTCATTTGTTTTTTCTCGTCATCCATGATGTTTGAAAAGACAGATAATCCACAATATCGTCATAAACGTCAGCGGGTGGCTCATAACCATTTCACTTTCAATGTGTCTGGGTCAATTTCAATAATATTGGTTTTCCTTTTATATTTGTTTTTATGAATATGGTTGCACCAAGATGGCGGGAAGGCGGTTGCACAATACTTTCGCAACTCTCCCAGTGTACCTCTAGTAGTCTGATGCCCCAAAAAAATATCACATTTTCCTAGACCATGCGTCGGCCCTGTTGGGAAGGCTGTGCCCCTGTTTATATATATATATATTGAAGGTTGCTTACTTGGGATTAGCAATTTGCCATTTTAGCTTGTCTTTTTTTTGTAAAAGTGCTCTTATCTTGTACTCAAATTTAGCAAGCTGAATGTTTGGTCAGTGTGCACTAGCTGGATGCTAATGCAAGGACAATAGTTCACAGAAAATACACCCACTGGTGTCTTAACTGTGGCCGTAGTGCTGTTATTTTAGAAACATTAGCATTATGGTAGCATATGCATGTACCTTTCAGGTTAGTTTTATTTATGGTGGATAAATAAAAAAGTTGTAAGATCAGAAAACGTAAATGTATCAGGAAATGTACCAGTGAAAGGCAGGAGGTGGAAGGAAATTGTGGAGAAGTAAATTGCCGTTAACATGCTTGTGATATGGGGGGGAGGCACTTCAAGTTTTCACTTTTTCAGATGTCACCCCAACTAACAATAGAGTAAATATTATGTGCTATTGGCATTCTGCAGCTTTACTAGTGCAATTCCATCTATTTTATCCTCTTTCCATATTCAGTCACGTTCAGTCACACCTCATCATCAGTGTTACTCTGTAGCCTCGTAGCTTACAGTAAGTGTTATATGTAATTATATGTAGGGGTTATACGTAGGTGTATAAGTCACAGTTTATGCATATATTGGTCTGTCAATCTCGGCGGAAGTAAACTCTGTGTTGCACATTGTTTAGTCTAGTCTGAGCCAAAAGGCAGAAGCAGTTGATGCCTATTATATAACATCTCCCCCCCCCAGATCCTTCCCACTTCCCTACCCTGGGGAAATGACATAGTGGACACCACCGTCCATCACCATCACCCTGACGCACGCACGCCCCGTAAAATCCGCGGTGGCGAGAGATCGGTTCTATCAGCACGACCCCCCCTGCTGTTCCAAAGCGATAACGCGGCAGTGTTTTTCATTTCTCACAGCCCTGACGGCCTAAGAGCGAACCCCATATCATTATGGGATGCGATGATGACTCACGCAGAAACAGCGGGCCTCTATGACATTAGTGTTATTAATGTCGCTCAGAGTCAGCGTGAAGGGCAGGCAGCAGATGGGGGTGTTTGGTCATTGAAGCGCTCCGAAGCTCACGACCTTCATTCTAGAATGAAGATCCCACATTTCCCATCATCCTCCACATCAGTCGTTAACGTTAGGCCGCCAAAGATTGTGAGAACACCATGAAATGCATGTTTGTTGCATTATTTGAGGGTATGAGGCGGACTTTAGCATATATTCCCCGGACGAGGTTAGGCTGCTGCCATGATTGATTAATGGAGACGGCCGTCTTCACAAAGGGCAGGTAGTAATTTAGAGCAGAGAATGACTGGGGGGGGGGCGTTCTCTGACTTCAGTGACTGTTCCTTTAAGTGCCATTAATGGAAATGCCCCCCTCCCTTTCCTACTGGGGTAATTTCATAACTGGGGTAATTCTCCACTCAGTCCAGCAGTCAAATCACGACCAGACCATAATGGGACACAACCACATCATGACAGTGGGTACAAAAGGACCCCCTTGTGCTCTGGGGTTTTATCTGACCCATGGCTAATTAATGACTCCAAACCGGCACGGCCCCTAGGGGGCGCTGGTGTGCTCTGTGAGATGTGAGGGGGTAATTAAAATGGCAGGTAGATGTTGTTTTTCACTGCGGCAAGAAAGGGAATGCCAGGGCCGGTACGCTGAAGCCTACCTGTAGGAAGTGAGAACCGGGAATCCTGGGAGAAGCTACACTGCTAGTTACTTTCGTTAGCAATTAGAGGTTAGCGCAGCTGCGATTGTGTTTATGTGTTTTGAATCCATTAATAATCCGAGTATGTTCTATTATTTATGGAGGATTCTATTAGGCTAGGGAAGTACGTAATGTTGCAGGACAACTTTTCTGCCAAGACTCACAGTTAATTTTGTGACTTTTAACATTATTTTGTCGAGTAGGATGTAATGGTCATGTTAAGTAAGGATGGAGCGAGGGGACAAAATGCCTGGTTTTGAAGCGATTTTTTTCACGAATGGTAGTCCCCCACAGAGATATGCACACAGGAAGTCCACAGGAAACCCTTCTGTAATTTGTTGTGTGGCGTGAGGCCCAGTCATCCAGGTTGAGAGGTGAAAATATAAAACCAGAGGGGGGCGCTACCCTGCAAGGCGACCTTTTGATTAATATCCTGGGCCGTTCTGAACCCCCGTTGCGTAAACTCACACCACATTTGTTCTGGTGTAATAGCCGAAGGCGTTTCATGACTGAATCAGCATGGAGTTCTGGGTCCCCATCTGGACCCAACAACCTTCTTGCACTACACTGTTCATACAGTGTCAGTCAGTACCCAAGCTGTGTGATAGGCAGGTGTTTTGCTGCCACATCCTAAATGGAGTTTCTGTCAACCGGGATCCCTTGATCTTGGGGTTGGGAGGGAGAAATGGGGGGTTTATTTTGATGGATTTTAACAAACTGAGGGGGACATGGGGACCTTGGCATGCTGGATCAGATCAAGGAGAAGCAGAACAATGCCCCCCCTCATCCAGGTCCAGTTTGAGCTTGAGGGTGCCAATGGTACAGTATAGCTTGCCAACTGGAGGGGGGGAGGGGGGCTGCCAACGCATCAGTCTGCAGACCAGATTTCATCATTTTAACCATCTCATCTAGGGTGGATGGTCCAATCTTATGACTTAGTGGGCCAGCTCTCCCATGGAGCCTGACCCCATCTCACATGATCTCATGCATGGTCCAAAATTCAGAAGCCTTTGATCAACAATACTGTGAAAGCCTGATATCCTTTTGCCAAACTGCACCCCAGCTGACCTTCTCAGACGGTAGCTGTCAGTTTCTAGATCCACCTTATCCAAGGCTGTGCTCTCACTATACTGATTATCAACTAAATTAGACAGAGCACCCAACTTTGCTTCACTGTTATAGCTGGGGAAGATTAGATTACGCATTGACAGTCTTTATTTGAACCCTGATTCCATTATTGCAGCTCAGTGACTGAATCATACTGAGAAATACATCTTAAATGCTTTAATTCTGTCACCCCCCCTCCATATATAAGAATTATAAATATCGGTACAATTCCCTTGAAGGTGTAGGTTCACTTGGAAAGAGTGAACGTCAACATGAACGAGATTTCGGTAATGAGTATTTCTTTCTTTTCTTTTTCAGCATTTACACTCTACACGGAGACACCACATCAAAGGTAATGAAATGCTAGTCCTCTTACTTATGATGTCAGTATGATGTTGCAGAGCCTTCCCAAAGGGACCGTATGAAAGACATGACTCTTTTTCCAAACGTTGACATGTAATCACAGCTTACAGCAGCAATGAGTCCACTCTAAACCCAGCAGACAGGAACACTTCCGCCGATTCGGTGGTCTTCTTGAGGTACATTAGGGGTGATTTTCCGTCCTCCCCCACCTTTGAATGTACACAGAGGATGTGAACAGTTTCTTTTGCATTTTTTTATTTTTTTCGAGGAAAACAAAAATAGGTGCAGCGCTAATTGCTTCCAGTGGACCTCGTTACAGCTTCCTGTAAAGCTGGATGTAGTTTGATAGGAGTCTAGGAGGACACTGGTGCCTTCACAGACATCATTTACTTACTTATTTATTGATTTATTTATTTATTCTGGCAATAGGCAGCAGGACAACCTAAAATATTTTGCCAGCAACTTATGAACTGCTGATGAGGTCCTACCTGCATTTATGTACCCCAGCCGTGGGGCATTCGCTCATCACCGGCCCTGTTTGTTTATTACCTGGCTTATTTAATCTGCCCCAGAGCTCAGTGAGCCAAGATTCTAAGCAAAAGCAAGCGGCCAGATTTCATGCGCTCCTCAAAAGATTCTGGAAATAAAAGGGACGCCAGCAAGGCTGGATTTAATCATTTGAAGCTGTTCACTGATGATAGACAGCCCTTTATTATGTGTGTGAGATCTGAAGGCAATGACCCTCAATTTCTCGCCCATCGATAGTATTTATTAGTAGCATTAGCAGGTGGCACTATTAATGGCCTGTTGTGTGCTGGTGTCCAGAGAACTGATGGAATACATCTATGCCCGTTGACCTCCATACCTGCAGTTACATTGGTTCTTCTTGGACACGCTTTTTGAGCTAAAAGTTTTGTGCTAAAAGTATAGCGCCAATGAGATGGTATTGGTGTCAGGAGTGGGATGCCAGAAGCAGCCCCACCAGCGCTGCTGGGGCAGGCTCTCCTCAACATCGTTCTGAAACTCCTCTCCAGCGTGGCAGACCTGCAGGCAGCAGCGGAGCGGCGGACTGGGAGAGGTGGTGCTTTTGCAGTGAAGACCACTTGTAACCATAGGTTTTGAAAGAAGAATCTCGTCTGAGCTGAGAGATCCACAGTGAGGGAGGTGCCATCCCATCCTTCCGAAGCACTCCAGACCCATGCAGTGCATCCTCAAGCTGCCCCTGCCAGCCCACTGTTCCCCTCTCTGAGATGACGTTAGTGATCAATGAATGGGGGTGCTACTCTGGACGGCTTCAAGGAGGCATGTCACAGTTTGTAGGCCCAGCTGGTTCAGGATTGCCACGAGCTGGACCACCGCCGACAGCAGAGTAAGTAGGATGAAGGAGCTGCGTGAACAGCTGGCCAAGTGGAAACAGAAGTGTGACGTCCAAGAGCAGGTGGATGAGGCTGCGGAGGTTGCACAGCTCCACCACAAGGGGGCGTGCCACTCTGTGGAGGCCCAGGTGACTAAGGAGCAGTGCGAGCTGGAGAAGCAGCATTTCCAGTACCAGAGGGACCTGTCGCGGCTGCGGAAGGTCACCCGATAGGCAGCAAAGGGGTTTCAGGCTCCCACCAAGCCATGTACAGTAAGGCAAAGGGCCAGCGCTCACCAGCAGCCCAGCACTGCCAGCCTCTCAGTCTCCTCAGCCTCACCAGTGCTGCCACCAGACCTCTGGGACTTGTTTCAGAGTTGAGGTGGGGACTCGGGGTCGGTCGAGCTTTGTGGGGGGACATTGTGTGTGCCTAAAGGCAGAAATATACTTGCTGTTAACTACGTACGTACGTACAGCCGCGGTCCGTATCCTGCGTTCTTAGCGTCGGTTTTTGTGCACGTACTCAAAAATTAATGGAACGTATATGGAGATGCAATACTTGCGTAATTGATAGGGGGCAGTCTTGCAAGATCTGCACTCTACAGTCAAGATGTCCACGTTTGAGGACCTGTTGATTGAGCAAGTCCGCAATTATCCTAATTTATATGACGTGAAAGAATCTCTCTACAGTGACAAAATAGCATGTAATAATAGTTGGCAAGAGATTTCAAACATCCTGAATATTAATTCGGAAATTTGTAAAAACAAGTGGCGACAAGTGCGAGACCGGTATGTTTGTTCCGGTATGCGGAAAAGAAGTTTGCCGCAAAACGAAGCGGTGATCCTGCAGACCCTGTGTTTTTCCTCGTCAATGTCTCTCATTGGCAAAACCAGAGAAAAGTATTTCCCATTTTGCTGACAATATCTATTAATTGGTCGAATGTACCATCTCTGCGATTTGCATTTTCTTCTCTGGTGCCATCTCAGTATAATGAAGATTAATAATTCTTCAAGTGAAGACATATTTGTTCGCAATAAAAGATGATGATTTTAAGATACAGTTGTTGATTCATTGATTTGGTTTGCGGCCTCGACACTGACCCCTGGTGGTAAGGAGTACACACTACAGATTACGACGCACAGTACGGACGCAAGTACATCAGCGCAAACGTTAACAACGCAACTGTGTACGGATACGCATACGTAGCTCACAGCAAGTGTATTTCTGCCTTTACCGTCTGGCATCAGACCTTGCTGCATTTCCCTGTTGTGTGTGTCAGTGTAGTGATGAGTACCTGTGCTTAGTCCTTTAACTGGCTACTATTAAAGAGTACGTCGTCTTTTAAACCGTCTTGTCTCTCTCATTCCTGCCACCACAATGCCTGGGTCTGCCACACGCCACATAAATGATAAATAAGAAGCAGTAAGTAATGTTGTGTCACAAGTTCAAAGCAAGTGTTTAAGTTTCAGAATATGTGCCTTCAAATACTTTACCCCGAGAGCCCTGAAAGATACCTATTCATAATACTTTAACCGAAATCTATTCTGCACATGTCTGTCCATACAACTCATTGCCTAGTTGCACAATGTATATTGTGTTCTTTAAGTTGTATTTTTACTTGTATTTTTCAGTCAGTCTTCCATCTCATGCAGTCTTACTATGTTTAAGTAGTCAGATGATCAGTTTTTACTATTACAAACAAGATCAAAATTTCATCTTGATATGTGACCCATGGATCATATAGCTGAAGATGGCAAAGATACCTTGACTTGCGTTAAAACGATTCAGACAGTGATGTTTTTGAATCGGTCTCCAGCACCACCGTGGAAGTTAGGGGTTTGCTGCTCTCAGCATCGGAGCTGATCTTCTGCCCTCATTTTGATCCATGGCATCTATTCCGGTTCACGCGCCTGTCGGGAACGACCGATAGTGCTGCATATGTCGCTGTTCATTTGCTGTTAATGAGATCAGAGCACCGTGGCAGCGCATTTCCCATATTTCCATGTGACGAACGCTGACTTCCCTTCGTAATTAGCATTTCAAACACATAACGGCCCCCCCACCCGCCAATCCCTGTCTCATTAGCCACCTCAATTGGAAGTCTCAGAACTTGTTAAATTTGCATAGGTGTGTCCCTTAACCATTGTTCTGAGCGCTGCTGACATTTCCTGGGGTGTCCTATTAGGGGAATATAATCATCATCAGCAGTGATGCTTTTGATTGTTATGGATGGTGTTCCCTCTCTCCTGGCACCTTGACTTCTGTCAGGGGGTGTTTTCAGTGGAACTTTGCCTTGAAAGGCCCTGAAAGGGTCACACTCCCCCCTGACTCCGCCATACATGTTAAGCTGGGACAGCTGAGGTTTCACATTCTTATAGCTCACCCCCCAGGGGGTGGGATGCAGTTGTTCCTGTCACGGTGAACGAATTGCTGTTTGCCGTACGTAAACGCATAATGGGACTTCTCTTTATCACTGGCATTTTAGGCATTTGGGAGTAAGCGGGGCAGGGGGGACGGCAGCCTCCTGGGACACTGCTATCGCTCAGCAGAGGGCAGTATGGACTGGGGGGGGGACAGTGAGAGAGAGAGCGAGACATAAATGGGACTATTAGATTTGCAAGACAATCAAAAAAGGTGGCTATTCACACAGACAACTGGATTCGTGCAGCTAACCCCGTCTTTATCAGACATCAGCAATAAGCGTAAACCCACAAGCAATGCGGAATGCAGCAAGTGTTTTTTTTTTTATTTTTTCAATTATAGCACCTGAAAACTGCCTCCATCTCATGCTTTTGATGTTTTCAGATGCCTCTGTGTCCTTTTGCAGGTGAACGGAGCAGAATTGCAGCTATGAGGGAATCACATCCTCATCTGTTTACCGCTGTAACTCCTGTTAACCGTTTTTACCCATTTAATCTTTATTGGCCAAGCATGTTAAACATACCTGGGACTTGACTTGGGTTAATATACAATCAAGACAATTTCAAGACACTGGTCTTGGGAATTTCACGTGACATTTTACACATACTTTTCACATCGACTACCTACAGTCAGAAGCAGCATAGGATGGAATGAGCGAGTAAGTTATTGATTAATTAATTAATAGGGACTGTCATTGTGTTCACTGCTGGGAAGAGTTATAGGATTCCAGCTGACTAAACTGTCAGTTGTTAGCAGATTAGTCAGTAATTACATTTACATGCACACTAAGAACACCAAACTATTGTGTTAGTTAACTAAAACCGGACATTTAAAGTACATGTAAACATGTCGGTCCGGCTGAAATTGTACTAAGTCAAATTTCTCAATCGGACTAAGACCCAGATAATGTGATTGGGAGTCGATATACTCCTGCATGCTGACATTTCCTGGGGTGTCCTATTAGGGGAATGTCATGATCATGAGCAGTGATGCTTTTGATTGTTATGGATGGCGTGATCCATAACATGATCAAGTCTGATGATCACTCAGACTCAAACTGGCTGAGGTGATCTGCACATGCTCCATAGTTTCCTCCCCAGGCTTTGACCAGGAAGTAACAGAAGCCAACTGGTACACAGAATAAGCTTGGAACATAGTGGAGGACGTACAGCACGTAAGAAATTAACAGCGTTGTAAAGCTGTCCAATTCATTGCTCAATTAAGTGCGCTTTTCTGCTGCATCAGGTACCGTACTTTTGGTACTTCAAGAAGATACCAAAACTACACTACTACAAGGTGTTGGTTTTCCACTGCCGTAAAAACTGGTACCAGTGCTGAATGACATCACAACACCAGACGAGGTATTTTGTACTGAATTTGAAAAATGGCTGTAGTATTTTATAAGGCTGGATGATGTGCAATAGTAATACCAACATCGCATGCTATGTACATCCAATTCTTAAATTGTTAGCTAGATTAAGATCAGGCTTTTTCTTACCTTAAATTTGGTAGGGATATTATAGCGCAGGGAGTTTTAGTATTATTAAAGTATTTTTACTCTGTCATAGAAAAAAAAAACCTATCACGTTTTGCAATTTTAATGATTATTCCTTTTCAAGACTAAACTGAATTTTAAACCTATACTAGATAAAGTTTTACCTCCACTGCTTTTCATGAGCGCTGCATGTGTTCTCTGAGACAATCAAAATCGTTTGCATCTTTGTTGTTTAAATCACTCCTATACGGGTTCGTGAGAAATTTATGTTGAATACCCCAATATTTATTACAACAAAATCACATTGCGATATTTGAAAAATTTCCAACACCGTGCTGTCATAGTGTATTATACAAAATACTTTATTTATTGTTATGCTATCCTGATTTTGTATCTGTTCTTCCGAGCAATTCGCAATTAAAACTTGTGTCACTTCATTTGTCCACACATCCATTATTATTAATGTTATAATTATTATGATGATTTTTAACCCCGATACTAACAAGTTGAAAGGAGCCACCTATTGTAGTGGAGTTAGACATACTTCGGTCAATAAATCGATTCCCCTCCTGCTCATGTACACTGGGACAAGGACAATAGTCCAATTAAATGGCGTAGTCGAGCTATAACTATGGCTCAACTTAGCTGTGCATGTAACGTTTGTGAGGGAAACTGCTGTGGGACAGGAACTGTCCCTATGTCTGGTGACTTTTTTGGTATTAATGGATATTCAGATTAATTGCTGTAGATCAGCTCCGGGACTTGAACCAGCCTCCTACAGCTTGTCTGATATATTTTGCTTTTTGAACCGGTGTGAGTGAGGATGGTTCAGAGGCCTCGTTTTTTTGGACTTTTTGGGACCAGTGCTCTTTTTAATTCCACTTCTCCCTAAAGTTTGACTTTTTGTCAATCCCTTCCAGACAAACCATGCTTCATTTCGGGGTGAATTGTTAAAACATGAGCCCCTTTCAAGTGCAAATCCTGACAGACACGACGATCATTAGCATGTGGCTAACAAGAGGAAGCTAATGCTAAAAGTTTTAATAGATATGAACACTTATCCTGCGACCCCCCCCCCACCACCACCACCACCAAAACTTCCACGCTGTCCCACCATAAACCCATCACGCTAACAAGCTAAACCCCCACATATCACGAGAGTTGGCTTCGCTTTTACAGACGGGTTTTACGATCCGCTTATCACACGTCGTCCTCTGGGCCACACCGTTGAGGCTGGGCCAGACAGATCCCTGTTTAATTCAATAAAGGACTGTTCTGCTCTAAGGAATGATTGCATGGCAGCCTGACTAACGCGGTTAATAGAGGCTGTCAGGCCGCTCACTGGGGCTGAACTAAGGCGTCGGCTATTTTATCCGCTCTTCTGTGTCTGCGGCGTTGATCATGTGGACTTTTCTGTCTTTCCATGTCGTGATCCGTCTCTTCCCCTCTTTCTTAGGTGAGAGTTTTACTCAAGGGACTGCTAGCATTGATGTGGGAACATAAACTTTTATATTCCCTTTGATATAGATTTCTAAATATAGATGTAAATGTTTTTGACTTAGATGAGTAGGTATAGCTAATGTTAAATTACTGATATGAAGCTGACTGCTTATTTGTCTGTTTGATGACATGCGACCAGGGTAAAAATTATGGAATGTATTTTTCTCTGCAAATGGCAGCAGTGTTGGCCACCCTTCAAGCCTTGGGTGGCCCCAAGGTTTGGGGGGATTCTGTTGCCCACAAACACTCACTACACTGGGGATCACAGGACCAAAATTCATTTTTTAAGCGAGACCCTGGATACAAACCCAACCTGGATACAATATGTGTAAACTGCAAAATATATTTGATATGTGTAGGCCTAACTGATTTTAAATTTAAGATGTGGTGATGAAGCTGACTGATGAAGCTGACCGTTTTCGAGCATGTGACAAGCATAGAGATTATGGAATACAGCACTACACGTTTTCTCCTAAGGTGGACCTCCGTGGGCATACAGCTTCAGAAACAACCCATAAGTGTATATCTGGTTGGAGCGTGTTTCACTACACCTTGTGGCACCAGGGGGAGTGGTGAGGGTGCTTCAGCTGGTCATTGGTGGTAATGCAGTGTCAGAATTCTGCAGGGGCCTATAGTTTTCATCAAAAAAAGCTTAGCTTTCTGTTATTGCACAATGGCTTGTGACTTTATCATTAGTTCTCTAAAATGACTACCATCGTTAGCTGTTCATGGCTAATGATGATTCAAAAATACTTCAGTGAAGTCTATTGGTTGCTGACTTTCAGCACCTTGTGCTCAAAACGTCTTCTCATGCACCTCTGTGGTCTTTTCACTTTACTCTGCTTATAGAATCCGTCATGCATGTTTGTGTGAGTTTTCCCAACAACAAATCCACTGCTGTCTGTGCTGTGTGCAAATAGCACAGCATATATATGACTCAGATGTGTAGCTCTAACCGGTGTTAAATTAACGATATGACTGACTGCTGATTGGTCCATTTCATGACATGTGACCAGTATAGGATTATGGGAGACAGTACTCAACATTTTCCTTTTAAGGTGCACATTCATGGATATTAAAGCTGTGTGTCAGATCAGTGTCTGTTATACTACACCCTGTTACTGAGCCTTAAAATAATCCTTAGTGCAGCGCATGTGAGTTCTCCATATGCCTACATTCCCATGCGCCATGTAAAGCTCACTTCCTACCTTCTGTTGACCTCTACATGTGGAACAAAAAATAGCTTAAAAAGAAGGGATGACTTTCCAGTTGAGCTCAGTATTTCCCCATGCTTCCCTGGTTAGCTATTTTATATTGGACATACCTAGGGCCAGATTATAATGTGTAAATGAAGCGTACAGTGCTATTTTACTTTTAATTAGGAGTGTAAAAGTGTATGTGCATGATGACACAGCTAATTACAGGATACTTCCAAGGGGACAGGATCTATAGGTGAGGAGAAGTTCCTGTTAGCAGTAGAGGTAATGAAGGAGAATAATGACCTCTCTCTCTCAATGTGAGGGGGGAGGGGGGGGGTAAAGATCTGAGGGCCGTGCCAGTCCACGGAGCCAGGCCTACAAGATGGGGTGATGACTGACGATGCCCCTCCTCCCGGAGGCGAAGGGGCGCCATGCAGATATTAAATCTCTGGAGGCGTGATGGATTTAGCTCTGGAGGCGTGGATTTAGGGGCGTGGCAGGGCCGGGGGGTGTCCAATATGGTCTTTAGAGCGTAAAATTAACGGGAGGGCGTCCGTTACAGCATCGTCTCCTTGCAAGAACCAGGGCTGTGATCAAGAGGCACTCAGGAGTGCTTCAGTGTTTTATCTGTGGTGGGTGATTTGATCACTTATAGACACCATTTTCCGGGAGAATGACTCCATTTCACTGGGCTGGGGATCATTTTCCTGTTTCGGAAAATTGCACATTTTCTGTTTGATTTCCTTTCCTTTGCAAAAGAGCTTGTTTTTTTATTATTTTTTTTTAATAAGAACTATGTGAAATGGTTTGATTACAGGCTGATTGACATTGTGGTTAACATGTAAATTAGTGTCTGGCAGGAAGCAGGTGGGGAGGTGACTGAGATTTCAGTGAAATACCAGAGAAACAGAGTCTGATAATTTATGACAAGCTCATTTACTCACTTTTTAACAAGCTCCCTATAAAGGTGCTACCTTGCATATTCTCTGGGA
Source organism: Isichthys henryi (assembly GCA_026776945.1). NCBI lineage: Eukaryota > Metazoa > Chordata > Actinopteri > Osteoglossiformes > Mormyridae > Isichthys > Isichthys henryi. Next base: position 21,599,515 of record JAODJX010000083.1, read on the forward strand.
TGACTATCATCATCCATCCATCCATCCATCCATCCATCCATCCACTTGTCCTAGGCAGGGTTGTGGGAGCCCTGGGCTTTTCCTGGAATCTAAGGACACAAGAGTAGGTATAACCCAGAAAAATCATACAGTCTTCTTCTTATTATTATTATTATTATTATTAGTAGTAGTAGTAGTAATTAGAGTTTCTTTATACAATAAAAGGCATATTCTATTCTAATTATTTTTGTTATTAATTATTCTATCAAAAAGGGATGAAAGCCTCATTTTGATCACATGGTTTGACGACTGAGGTCTGTTCCAAACAGTAAACTTCTCCTCCATCTCTCCTCTACACTGGGTGCCAACAAAGTGGAGTCACTGCTGGTAAATTTACACAGATGAGGTCTCTGCACGGGCATCAGCCCTTGACGATGCAGCGCTTCCCTCTCTCTTTGTGGTTTTCTGAAGTGCTGCTTCATTTGGGGGTAATGTTACGGCAGGCAAAGAAAAATGAAGTTAACCAGTGAAGCAGTTCAACTAAAACGCTGAGTAACGGCAGAGGGCGGTGTCGGGGGGGTGGAGGGGGGGTGTGCAACAGACCCAGCGGCATCCCCCACGGGTTACGACAATAATCTGATCCTAACGTGACTTACTGCTTCGCTGGATATTGCCAAAGCACCATGATCATTATTTAACTGGCTGGTGTTGCTGGGGAACACCTGTGTTTGGGATTTGGGGTTGAATAAAAATGTCATTATCAATCCAGCATGAGTACAGCCCACTGCCGTGACTGCAGAAATGAGTTTAGGACCACAGAACTGCGACGGCACTATGTCTGCTTATTGGAATATTCTACAATGCATGTATAAAGACATATGTCCGCTTGCGATTATAGGCCTTATTTATTTCTTTTAATGGATGCTGTGGGAAACTTTGTTCCATTTTATTTTATGTAAAACACTTTTTTGGGCTAGTTGGCATTTAATCAGCATTTTCAAGATCTTATACTAATTCTTAGCAAGCACTAATTCCTAGCAGAACTTTCTTAAGATAATTAAACAAATTATTTACCAGAGCACAGTGAAACATTGGTGTGAAGAAATAGATTTTAAAATGCTGATGAGGGGGAATACGCAAAGTATTCACAAGCATATCTAGCGCACCTCGTAACGTGTGACAAATTGACACGTGAGATTTCATCAGGCGTAATTTGGCGAATGAAGTCTTTGTTAAAATTCAAAAACCCTTCTTTCAAATATGCCAGCATCTCATGTTTGCTCAAGAAAGACTAAGTCAGAGCTCGTTCCTCTCATTCTGGCATCCAGTGCAGGAGTGGCACCTCAGACTGCTTAACTGGGGACATTGACCTGTCCCTGCTAATCCCATTAACCCCAGTACTTACCTGGATATCTGTAACAGTTGATTTTAATACCTGGTGTAATACTAAATTGTCACAAATTCCTTGTACGCGAAACGTGCAAAATACTTGATGGTTACATATTTTTTTGCTGCTCTGTTCAACTACTGTGAGGTATTTTGCTAATGTCAGGTAATGCAATTTTCACTATGACTCCTGTGTTTAATATGCATAATAATAATCATTTCTCTCTCTGTTACTGTTATTCCCATTTTTATTATTCATTGCTTTGTTACATTCATTCCATTATTTAACACTGTATTTGCGTAAACCCCTGTTGCGATTTGACTTTCATGGCTGACCCCAGCGCAGATTCATGGCTAATCGCTTCCTCCGTTGGGCTAATATATTCGCTTTTACGGTTGACCGTGGCTGTCAGGAGTCTGCAGTGGGATTAAAAGCACCATCTGCATCCCCGTGCGTCTTAAAAATGCACGCGGGACGCTGCCCCCGTGCTCGCCATCCATCTTGATAATTCACAAAGCCTGTTTTCTGTGCATATATTTGCATACTCTGCTTCGGAAGTTTCCACGGAGTCTCTTGGGGATTCCCTCATCAGCATATCCATTAATCAAAATGGACCGGACTCGAGGGCCTTTGCACCGGACAGCCAGGCTTCGTACGTTCGAATCCCGGTCTTTGCATACTTTGCAACTCAATCTAAAACCATGTCTGAAGTCGTTCGTTTTCCAGCTGATTCCAGTCCGTTTCCAGTTCGTATCCGCTCGGTATGATCCATCAGTCAAAAACCCCGCTCTGCATCTCCGTCGTGAAATGAGGCTATACGACTAAACAGGCAGCCCAGTCTTTCCACTAACAAACCCATGTACTGACACATGTCTGACATCAGCACTCGCTCCATTTTATAACAGGGGTAGGAGGTAGGGGCCGGTTTCCTGCTTCCAAGTTACTTTGGGACTCCCCACCCTACCCAAAAATGAATCAAATAGCTACCAGCTAGTGTTGGGAGACTGTAGCTAGCTAGCTGGTTAGTAAAATCAGCATGTCTTAAATTTTGTGTAATGTAGTGACTGTTTGTGGCCAACAGGGGGCCCCCCAAACCTCAGGGGCTCCATGCAAATGTGTGGATTGAGTGATAGCAAATGGGTGGGTGGAGCTAAAGGAAGGACACGGGCCACAGTGTGTCTGCCTCGCCATTTGCTGTTCGAGTCACCCTTGGATCAACCTCCATATTTGAAGGGTCTTAGAGGCCCAGGGGTCAAAGCTGGCATCTCATCAGCCTTATTGAGAGGGATCAGCATTAGGATTCGGGTGTCTTAATACTACCTGACAGACGGGGATTATCTAGGGGGGCAGTAATTAACATGTCTTATTTTTTTTAGGGAATCAATCATTAAGTATCAGCAGTATGTTTGACTGTCACTTTCATCTCAAAAGGCAGACAGACATGAGTGAAAGATTTAGACCATCTTTTCATTTTCCACCGGAATAAGCTAACTAAATAACTGCCGGGGATATCATCATGTTTTTTTATTTTTTTGTGCTGTGTTTTCTTAATATTCTGCAGTCAATGGATAAAACAGCCGCATTTCTAAGTCATATTTAAGCTTTGATCCACAGCGATTTTTGGTCACTTTATTGATCAAAAAAACATTAAAATAAAGGAATGGGTTAAGCTGCGTAATCTGCCTGATGCAGGATCAGATCTGGAATCTCACCAAAGAACTGGAACTTCTGGGAGAATGTTGGGATGGATCGGAGTTCTGGAGTTGTATGTTAGGCCACCTAGATTCAGGAGAACATGGAGAGAAATTTGCCAAAGGAGGCTCTTATTACCATGGGCTGGGGGCAGATTGCAAGGCCCTGTAATGGGGGTAAAAGCCAAGGAAAGACTGGGAACAGTGTACACTTTTCTAAGCACCCTGTCATGCCAAAATGAGGAACTAGCATTTACAGCTGGTCCCACCTGATGGGCGACAAACAGCTTGGTTGTTCTATCAGATACAGCAATGGAAGCAGAGCGGACACAGTCCTCTTACTGGATTTCCCAACATGCCCCAGGTCATGCACTGCATCACCCCCTAGTGGCAGAAATTGCCATTGTCCAGGGTCAAACATATGGACGTGCTCCCAGTTCATTGCATATCACCTCTGGAGTGGTAAAAAAAATGCTGTTCCTTCCTCTTTCTCGGATGAAAATTCTCGCCGGACAGATTAATATTCACGGAAAGCAAAATCTACCTGAGCCGGTGCCATGCGGCTGATAGGCTCTGATCCCTTCTGCACCCCCCGGGTAAGGCTGGGGGAGGGGGGTATCAGAGATATTCTCTAATCCAGCTGTCTCCCCCTGCCACCCGCGCCTTGATAATGAATTTCTGGGGAGGCGGACGCAGCCCCCTGCTGGAGATGCCGGCGGGTGCAGGCAGTGTGGGATTGGAGCCTGTTACTGGCCCGTGGGGGGGCAAGCCGCCAAAGGCACTGCCTTCTGTTGACAGCACTCCCACTCCCTTCATCTAGCAGCCCCCCTGCTCGGCGGCCCGGCAGGGGGCTACCGCGATGGCCCATTCGTCGATGTCTGTGGTGCCACCAAACTCTTCATTTCCTTCACTTTCCCTGTGAATTATTTCTCCTCCAAAACTAAAACAGATGATTTAATTAAGACAGTTGGACCTTACCAGATTCTATATACAGGTTAGATGTTCTGCTAGGCCCTTCCACCATCTTCCATCTTTGTATGTTAATCACTGAATCTGATGATACATAAGCGACAGCAGTCCAAGAAATGACTTTAGTCTTTTATGGAAACTTCCAGAACAATTCATTGTTCTCTTAAGCACTGGTGAACCGCAGCGCAACGCGAACAAAGCAGCCTGGCAAGCTGAGGCCCTGTACAGCTTATGAGACCTTTCTAGATGTTTCTCCATGATGGTCATCTCCAGTTTTGTGCATGGTCGTCGAGCTCTTTCCGTCTGTCAAAATTCTGCACGAGGTCACCTTGTGCCTGCCTGGTCTTCCTAACATAGACCCCCAAAAAAAGCTGAACTGAAGGAGAGGTCAGGGCATTTGGGCTTGGTTCAGTGAACAATCAATCCCACCGAATGTCCATATTCTATGGTTTAACTGATCTTGTGGGGGGATGAAACAAGGTGTGTGTGTGTGGGGGGGGTGTAACCAATAAGGGAGAAGAAATTCTTGATTGAGTTACCTTATTTAAATACCGTCTGCTTTCCTTGCTAACAAAGGCACTGCTTTAATTAGACAGATTGTGTATCAGCGAGTCGAATTACATGACACCAGAAACAGGTTCGTTATGGAAGGAAACGTCAACTTAAATCCAGCCCTCTGTTTCAGCCATGTCTGATCAGACTGGGGGGGGGGGGGGGGGGGGGGGCGCCGGGGGGGGGGGGGGGGGGGGGCGGGGGGGGGGGGGGGGGGGGGGCGGGGGGGGGGGGGGGGGGGGGGGCGGGGG
>JAODJX010000083.1:21605045-21616317 GCA_026776945.1 Isichthys henryi
CCCCCGAGGACATTCCTGCAAAACTAAAACAGATGATTTAATTAAAACAGTTGGACTTTGCCAGATCCTATATACAGGCAACTCTCAGTTTACATAAAACTGACTTAAGTAAATTATATGCAAAAAATACTCGAGATAAAATGAGTTTACAGATGTCAAAAGTAGATCTGCTACACTTTATTTTGTCATTTATTGAATGTGTTCTTCAGTACATCACTAGTATATCTTTGATGTTCGTGCTTTTCGCTATACCCTGAATGGCGGATCAAACCGACTTATGTATAATCTGATTTGCATAAGGGTTTGTAGGATTACTGATGTCAGTCAGGAGTTGCCTGTACAGATAAACCAGTGTTCATTACTAACATGTAACTGGCTACAGAAAAGACATGATCCACGAAGATACGGGATTATGTTCCATCCAGCATGGTGTGTCCGTTCATCGCCTGACATTCCTGTAGGCTCTCTCTTCTCTGAGCCAAGCTGGATTTTTATAGTTGAGTGGAATTCCTGCCAGGATCTACACCTGGCGGAGGCAAATTAGCATCCGTTTGTCAAAGCAAAAGGCTTCAGTTAGAGGATGGTGCTTGCTCTGGATGTCCTGAGGCAGTGCAAACAGTTTACCCTGCGTTCTGAAGGGCAGCAGTTAGACTGAGGTAGGTTATAGCTTACAGAGTCTTATCGAGATGGAGCAGAAAAGGGTGATAATCCACCTCCCTCGCTTACCTGAAACCTGCTCCCCGTTACACAAGCCCCCTATGGTAAAAGCCGGCCTCTCTGGCACGTCCTGCTGGCCTGCAGCGGGATGGGGGCGTTTTATGACCATGGAAGGGGGTGGGCATGGGGCGCCACGATTCGAGAGATAATGAGCACCATCCTCCCCTGCAGAGAGAAGCTGACCTTATTCTGCTTACAGTACATAGCTAAGTAACGTTTTGGTCTTCTTGATGTTTCCGGCATGTTCTTGTGAAGGAGACAATGGTGTGAGATGATTAAATGGCAGCACACGTGTATGACTATCTGAGACGTATAACACCCAATTAGCGCTGGAACAGCGCCATTTAATATGTACATGTTAGAGCTTTCACCTGCTAATATGGATGTGTGTGTTAGTGGAGTGATAAAAAGGTGTCGGAAGAAACTGGGACCAACAACCTGCAGGTTACGCATTCATCCAGTAAGCGCCTAATGGCATAGATGGTGACATCAAAGTCCCATCAAAGTGGGTTTGCAGTAGGACATTATTTTATGTCTGTAAACCACAGTAATCACACAAGCAAATGTCAGCTTCTCTCGCAGAGTGATACAGTCACATGATGCCGTGGTCAGCATGAAACCCTGCTTTCACTTCTGGAAAGGAACTGTTTTCATATCTGCACTCCAGGACATATTGAGCCTGGCACTCTCATCGTATATCATGTATAATTAAGACACAGCTGGGTGTGTTTTTATGCCTGGTTTAAAATTACATGAGCAGGATAATAGGTTGACCATGTTGGAATGACCATTTTCTTGTTTGAATGATTTTTTTTTTGTTATTGCAAGTGAAAACATTAATTTGCAGTAATTCTGAATGAATCCAGAGTATGCCTTTTTCTTAAGTCATTTATTTTTGCGGTTTTGCTATTAAAGATGTACTTTTCCAGTTCACATTCTACATAATGTCTTTTGTTATATGTGAGAATATAAGTTTGTGAAGTAAAGAAGTGAAATGCAATTGATACATATTCATATGTCATTTCCATCTAGATACCAGGTTTCATGCTACTGTAAAATAATAATAATAATAATAATAATAATAATAATGCTTATTATTTGAACTGATGATCTTGGAATTTGCAGTTAGGGACGGCTCCAGAACAGTCAATCATGATCACTAATGAGAAGTCAATAGACCTTGGCTTTGTCAAGTTAAAAGACATTCTAGAACATTCAGCACCAGTTATTGAAAGATTTAGGTCAATGTATTTGTATATTTTAGCCTGTATATATAATTTGACCCTGTGTGAATTGCAGAAAATACAAAATAAATAAATGAATAAATATATAACCATGTGCACCAAATTCTTATTTTAAAAAATAACTGACGATGTATGTCGTATAATCATACTAGCCTGGAAAAAGAGCGGTACAAATAAACCATTAAAAGCCATTAAAACCATTAAAATTAATATGACATCCATGCCCCTGATGAGTGTATGTAAACTTCTGACCACAACTGTATGATTCAAATAACTAGCTTAAGATAAGGTTGACAATTAAAGAAATATTCGGGTTTTACCTGGATGTTGTTATATTTGAAAAATAATGTTGTGTTTTTAAACTTGGGCATTTGAACTGTATTTTTTATAGATTAAAGAGAATAATGTGGGCTGGCTCCCCGTCCTGGGTTGTTCCTGCCTCGTGCCCATTGCTTTTGCGATAGGCTCCGGACCCCCCGCGACCCAGAAGGATAAGCGGTTTGGAAAATGGATGGATGGATGGAGAATAATTTGCTTGGGGTTGTCAATGACAGGGGCCAGTTATGCAGGGAAGATGGCAAGTTTAGCGCACGGGTTCAGTGACAGGATCCAATTTGCTGATTGTCACACAAAGCCAGTGACGTAATACTGTCCCCGGCACCCTCGGGGGGCGGCTTGAATAATCTCACAGGGGCAGCCGAGCGGCTAAAAACGGGGATTGGTGGACAACACCTTTCACGGCATTGTTGACAAACCACACCCCCCATGCTTCAAATTTTAGTGGCCTTTCTTACATATCAAAACCGAACACCATAATTGCACCATACCAAAGCCGCCCCCCTAGCCCCCCATCCCCACCTACCTCTTCAACCCCCAACAGACATCAGTATTCACAATACTCCAAGTAGCTTTACTGAGCCACTAAGACCCTTCATCACCATGGGCAGCATCCTGCCATGTGAAGTCACTTTGGTGATATAGCAGCTTTGGGTTATTTGTCTGTGACCAGAAGGTTGCTCGTTTGAATCCCACAGTGGCAGAATGATGTCATCACTGGGTCCCCGAGCAAGGCCTTTAACCCCCAGTTGCTCCAGGGACTGTCTGACCCAGCCTGCTCAAAAAAAATGTACCTTGGTTTGGCTGAAAGCATTTGCTAAATTAATGTAAAATTAAAAATGGAAATGAGACAGTCCTTCATCTATGCTAATGGTTGTAGGGCCATTGCCCATATATGGCGAGTCAATGCAGTCAGCTGATCTCTGGTGTGACCTCCACAAAACCCAAGTGGAAGGAAAGAGGGAAGAAATAATGACAAATGCTGGCCAGCACGGGTTGGTTTTCACGCGCAAGCGGGTTCTGCTTGAAGGAGCGGCGATGCGAGGAGACCTCCTTCCTGAGGAATGGACCCAGGCACCTGCAGAACCTGAAGCCCCCGGTTGACTGGCTTAAGGATTGTCCTTGAAGCTGCAAAACCCTTGATTGGCTGCCTCATGGACTGCCCTTGTAGCGCCATACAGATTCCTGATAGTTACAGAAAAACAGCAGCACACACTGAAAATTTCCCTAAAAAGGTGGAAAGCTGTTAGAGAACAATTAAGTATAAAGTAACCATGATGAATTAGTCTCAGAAGCTTATCGTGACTTTATCTTAGGTGAATTCCCTTGAGCATGTTTTCTGGAACACATTGCCTGTTCATATTTCTGGGTATTTCATGGGTTAGACAGAAACCCCACCTAGGATTTGAACCCACAACCAAATGGTTATGAGGCCACCTGGTGCCATGATTTGGGTTCACTGAGCAGCACTTTTTGGCAGTGGGGAGCCTGGCTAGAGTCTTTGGTTGCTCATATATCCATTCATCCATCCATCCATCCATCCATCCATCCATTTTCCAAACCGCTTATCCTACTAGGTCGCTCATATATCATTTTATACAAATGTTGGAATTTTAATTCATATAAGATATGCTGCTACACGTCTTTCAAAATATAAAACCACAAAAAGCATTAAGCAAGTTGTTCCTTTTTTTGCTTCATCACTGTGGGGGCAATTAAGAAGAGGCGCTTCAGAGCAACGCTGTCACAATCAGCTCTCTGACAAGCTCCTGAACTCACTGTTTAATAAGCGACCGGAAAGCTTTCATTTTCCTTTGCTCTCACATGTCCTGCTAATTCGTTTAGTTTTATTATATAGTATATGAAACTCTGCTAATATATTTCAAATTAATCTAGTGTCATTAAAGAAAAGAAGAGCCTTTTTTTAGTATAGCAGTATGGGGTTCAATCAGACTCATTTTAATTTTAAATCTGTATAATATTAGGGTGGCCATTGCCTCACACCTGCAGGGTTGAGGTTCGAAGCCCGCCTCAGATCTGCGTGTCAGGACTTTGCATGTTCTCCTCCACATCATGCTGGTTTCCTCCCGTAAGTTCAAAGACATGCTGTTAGGCTAATTGGCGTCTCTGGATTTCCCACAGTGTTCTGTGTGACCCTGGACTGGGTTAGCAGTTAGAAGGCAGGTGATTGGTGCGTTTGGTCTGTCGGCCCGGTGAAAGCGACGGTATCGGAGCGCTTTGAACATGTGGAGGCGATCAGCGCTCTGCACGGATCCTCTCTCGGACTCACCTAATGCGAAGCTTCTTTGTGAACCTTTTACCTTTCTGTGCAAATTTAAAACTGGTGTTTTTAATTTGAATTATCAAGGCAGGAAAGAAGCTGGGATCTCCAGCATCTCCAGCGGGTGAAGGAGTGGGGGGGGGATGTCTTCAAGGGGACGAATGCATGTTTATTAGCCGCTGTCTCTCTTCCTTTCTCTCCGCCTGCGAAAGTAATTAATGATGAAAGGTGGTGGTGGTGTGTGTGAGTGTGGAGGAGTTCTTCCTCGAAGACCTCAGCCAATTATCGGAGTTGATTTAGTGCAGTTTTGATAAGCTGTCTTTGTGATTTCATGAAGAAAACATGGTACAGTGGTTAGGGGAGATTTCTGCACCATATGGAGGTTATGACCACAAGGATATGGACCCAGTGTGGTTACGGGTATGAACCAGGTCTGGTTAGGGGGTAGTGGTATGGACCCAGTGTGGTTAGGGGTAGGCAGGCTTGGACTTCCATCAGGAGTACCAGGAGGTTTCCCGGTGGTCTGGACTGGCATCAGGAGTACCAGGAGGTTTCCCGGTGGCCTGGACTGGCATCAGGAGTACCAGGAGGTTTCCCGGTGGCCTGGACTGGCATCAGGAGTACCGGGAGGTTTCCCGGTGGCCTGGTCTGGCATCAGGAGTACCAGGAGGTTTCCCGGTAGCCTGGTCTGCCATCAGGAGTACCGGGAGGTTTCCTGGTGGCCTGGACTGGCATCAGGAGTACCGGGAGGTTTCCCGGTGGCCTGGTCTGCCATCAGGAGTACCAGGAGGTTTCCCGGTGGCCTGGTCTGCCATACAGATAAGAATTTTAGATAATCAGTTGGTGAAAGAAGCTAAATGCTGTAATACGAAATGCACATGCAGTTTAGTCCCGCCCAGAATCTCTCAGTTCATGGTTTGACCTGCCTGTCATGATATGAGACAGCGATATGAGAACCACGTTTCAATGTCATACTGTAGACATAAATAAAGCACTGTGTACAGTTTTGCTAAATAGCTCATTAGCACTGCATTGGTGAAATGAAATCAAATAAGAAGAGGGAAAGAGAGAGGAATAGAAAAGCTGAACAATGTTCTAAAATGACTGACTTGCTCAATAAGGGGCCAGGTAACGTTAACAATCAGGCAGCTGCTCAGACCGGACAGTCTGGTTTTTCAGCTCGATGTCCTCAGGCAAAGTCTGGGCAGATGCTGTATCTGTAAGGGACAATGTGCGGCTATTAACCAAATTAATAATTAATTCCACTCAGTACAATAAATGATTTTATTAACAATTTCACAGCTTCCGCTGGAAAATTACTCCAGTTGCCATTACAGCAACAAAAAAAGTAAAGAATATGCTCAGTGATAAAATGCTCTGTTACGCTCGTAAGTTCAGTGACTGCGTGATGCACCTGCCAAATAGCACACAACTTACCAAAAAGAAGTTTCTCTACTTACATTAATGGTTGAGCCCCCCTGCACAGATGATTTTATTTGCAATGGATGCTCTCATTGAAAATGCCAAAATGAAAAAACTTATTACAATTCAGAGCGGTGCAAAGAATGCGTGTTCATATCAGAGTAGTGGGTCAATATAAACAGCATTGGAAAGGGTTCAAATATCACAAGTAGGGCGTGACTGCGAATCTACTTTATCGCTTTAAAAACAAGCAGATCTCAGCTCTGTAACATCCTGTTTATTTGTATGATTTTGGTACAGTATTTTATGGGACTGGCCCGTGTTGAAAGATAATGCTGTGTCTCCTTTTGCACCAATATCGTTTCGTATCCGCGATGCATATGGCGGCCTGGCTTCCGACTCTGGCCCGGACGACTCCCCTCCCAAGTGCGACCCTGGGCAGACGGCTCCGGTAGCTTCTGCTTCGTTGCTTTTAGATGTACTGCTCATCCTCCTTTAACCTCGTACAGTTCTGCTTTTCACTTCAGTCGATTTGCTTTCTAGAATTTTCCATTTCAGTTAATAAAGAAACTATAATCAAGGAGGAATTTGTTTCAAGGTTTTTTATTTTTTTTTTGGGTGGGGGAGTGGTTTTATGATTCATTTCTTTAACCCGATTAACTGCAGTGAAGTCACCCCCCCCCCCCAAATAAAAATGTTTCCATGCCCCTGAATACCAGGCTTCATGCTTTCCATTTCATGTTAGCTCTTATGCTCACATATGTGACACTATAACAGTTTGTTTTTTTTTCTCTCTTTTTTATCGCTTGACAAATCAAGTGTCCTTGGCATCCTGGTCAGGAATGCAAGCAAAAAATATCCAGCGATGCAGCAAACGAGGACAAAAACCATACACATAAACCCACAAGGTTTTTTTGGGGGTGGGGGGCTGCTGCATCTGTTTACCAGGGAGTGAGAAAAGAAGCCCCATCATATAAAACATTAAAGCATGGGTCAGGTGACCATTAGTCACATGACTCATAACTGATATCAATTGTGAATCTGCCACCTTTTTTTCCTGCAAAATGCATCCACCACTCTCCATTTTTTCTACATATTGCAACCTCTGTCTCCAAAGGGAATCTCTGCCTGTTATTGTTTTGCAAAATGGCCCATTCATTACGGAAGGTCCGCAGCTGGGGCCTGCTCAGGCCGTAAGGTCTGTGTATGGGAGCATCCGACGTGGGAGGAGCGAAAGCAGCATCGCTGTCGGGCAAATCTGTTTCCTGGTCATTTCTTTTCACACACCCCCACCCACCATTCAGTTTTTCTGAGAGTGGTGCCTGTGAAGTGGCCTTTAATCCGGGGGAGAGGGAAAATCACATGGTACTGCAGGGTTCTCAACGACATGGAGGCCCCCATTATATCAAATGAGTGGTTTGTCCCGTGCCCCTCCAATCAGCAGCCACTTCTCAACCGTACTGCCGCTGTTGACCAGTGATGGCTGGGTTCACAGCCCAGGGAGCGACTAACGGGAATTGCCTGGTGTACTGGACTGCCACCCCCTCCTCCCCCGCTTGCCCAGCCACACATCAAGGGATAGTTCTAATTTTTCACAAATTAGATGCTTTAATAATGATAAATTGGCCGCTTTCACTTCGGTAATGTTTCATAATTCAAGACGAAACAGCTGTATTCAGCAGAGACCCGTGCTTGAGAAGGCAGTTATTGGAATTCTCCGGAAAGGCTGAATGTCGCGTGGACATAGTAAGCGGGATCATTTCAGGTTCGTGTTTCTGATACATTTCATACAGAATCATTTATCTAGCAGTGCATTTTTAAAACACTTCCATTACTTAAATTTTTTTTAAATAATATTAATAAAATTAAATTAGATATTTTCATTTGGTATCTGTATTTTTGGTATATATTGATCAATGAACTCTAAATACCAGTTTCTCTTTAGCTGTAAATTTGACATAAATCCATATGTTTAATCAGACTTACTGCTGGAAAAACTTCATAATTTTCAGGGAGAAAAGAAAAATCTTAACTCGCACTATAATTTCTTCAGGTTTTTAAGGCAAAAGTGTGGAAAGTTCAAACAATGAGCCTGGAGAAAAACATCAGCATCGCATTCAGTCAACGTGACAGTGAAATGCAACTGGCTATACAGCGCCCAAGCTAATATGTCATCTCCAACTGGCCGAGATTCTCCGAAATGACCGGCAGACTCGACAAACACTCGACTCTGCACGTGTGAGCAAGTGGTGGCACCTAGAGTGCTTAAATGTGACTTCTGTGACTTGTCATTTCACATTTTCCAGGGCAGGAGACACAAATGGAAAATAGACCTGTAAGTGTCCATTATTCTCCTGGCGTGAGCAAATCAAGGCCATTTTTTTTCCAGAATTATCAGAGCTGGTTACGACTTCAACTGCTATGGAGCTGTCAAGGAGTTACATGTGACCTCCGGTTACCCTGCACCCTGGTTCCTCGCCGGATCTCCCTGCCTTGTTTTGACCCCTCTTACTCTGTTTCCGTTCACCATTTGTGTTGTGCTTCTGTTAGAATAAAACCCCTTTCATTTTCTCCAACGCCTGCCTTCACTTCCACCCTTCCCTACACCGTGAGATCGTGAGCACTGAAAGGCTAGGAGGTTCTTCATTTACTTACTTGTGATGATGATGATGATTGATGCTGTTGTAAAACAAGCAACAAACAGCCTACTCACCTTACACATATGCAGCTTCCATGTGTAAATACATCGTACTGAGAATAACTGCGTATGTGTGAAATAAAACTCTCACTTATCTTATTGTTCCTTGTATAAATGTTTTTCGTTACTTTCACTCTGTACGCCGTATATGCTGTCTTGAGCAGCCTCTGTTTGTTTCGAATAAATATCGCCTAGCTAATTTCCATCGGTCAGGTGTATATGTAGAGCAGTACCTGGTACATATTCTAAATTATGTATTTTTATTTTCTTGCAAACACAGTGGGATGCAGTACGATTCCTCCACAGAATGACTGGACGATTATTCCATCATCTGTTTGGGGAGGTTAATACGTAACCCAATAAAGAAGAGACTTAAAATCCCAGACTGCTAGCTTTAAATCCCAAATGGGGGAGGGGAGGAACAGCTGTAAACCCGCACAGTAAATATCCACTGTTGTAAAAGGTGCATATGCAAACTGTTAATACTTTTATTTACCTGGCCCTCTGCACTCGTTTAAGGTTACCCAGGTGCTGGTTCAGTTTTATTTGTTGTTTTTTCGAATGGTTATTAGCGCCGATATATTCTCTTCCCAGCTGCCGTGCTCTTCTCTGATTGGCCAGACCGGGTTGAGCTGTGCTTCCATGAAAGGGGGTGGTGTAGGGCTGGGTGGGTTTGAATGCTGTGTCTGTGTTCGGAAGGTCGCCGGTTCAAATCTCACGGTCGGTAGAAGGATTTTACAAATCGCTCCAGGGCTTGGCTGATCCCACTTTCTCAAACATAAGTTGCCTTCAATAAAAGTGACTACTAAATCAATGTTAATAATAATTGTTATTATAATTATAATAATAGTAATAAATACTTCTCACAGTGTGGGAACTGGGGGAAAATTAAAACAAAAAGACACACACACACACGCAGAGGAATTCAGAGAGGAGAAGGCCTCGCTAAGGACCTGCTTTCATGTCGATTTGTTGGCCTCTTTGCTTAAAGCACCCCCCCACACACACTCCCCACCTCTGAGACACAGCACTTTAACGCTCATGTCAGGAGATCAGAGGCCTAATAAAGCCTAATCTCTGCGGCTTCCCGGTCGAGCACGGGAGCGTGACTAATCCACACGTTTCCGCGTTCCTGGCATGCCTGAGCCTCTGTGCTGGGACTAAGCTTTAAATAGCAATGTGTTTATTTTTCCAACAATTAATGTTCTGATTCGACGCCGACGGAGTCGCTCTATCTGGATCGCGGCTGACTGCGGGCGAAACGACGGATCTGCAGAGAGGGGTAGGGGCAGGCGTGTAGATGGAGGACAGGCTGGAAGTCGGTCTCCACATCTCCCAGGTGAATTGCTAACAAACAAGGAATTTCAGGGATGCCTTCAGAACAACAACAAGCATTGCTCTTGTAGATGGGAAAGTGAGTACTGTAAGTGACACTCAGACACAATATCTTCTCTTTTGCAGATCCAGCAAGCCATGTTACTAAACTGAAACTGCAGGCCCCAAGACAGGCATATGAAGGTGGGACACCCTGATCTGAAAGCCGATTGGCCCCTGGAGTGCACCATCTTCTGTCACTCACTGATTCAAAACACATCATTGGTTACCCATAAGGGTGGGCCTTCGGTATGAATTATGCCTCCTTTTATGCCTCAGAACCTTAAAAAATTCTAGAATTGCCCCTGTGCTAAGACCTTGCCCCAGTTACAGTAGACACACCAAAAATTAAACCAGCACCATGAAAATCATGTACAACTGCCATTTACAGTTGTAAATAACCTGACCGCACACCAACCAGAAGAGTCATGTTCAGAGCCAATCACACAAGTCAACCGCTGAGGCTCATGGGAGTCCTTAGAAGCAATGCTAACATCTTAATTAAAGGTGGCTCTTCAGTAAAGCTACTTGCAAATCATTCAGCAGTGGCAAGAGGCCCCCAGATTAGTGCCGACAGACAACAATCCAATATCTTACTATTGATGTTGTGTTTACATTTATAATACGGACACTCCCCGGGTTACGATGGTCCGTGTCGTGATATTTCAGCTTTACGTTTGGTATGATTATTAAATAAATTCTGAGATATTGAACACTTCACTATAAAATATGGCTTTTTCTAAGCATGTGTTTTTTTTTCTTGCCTTTGTCTTGTCCGGCAGCTTTAGCAGAATCATGGTCTGAATGCACTGCTGTGCCAAACATGTTTGCTTTATCATGAGGGTAAAGCTCTATAAGCTCTCTATAGGCCCCTCATGTTGATCGATTTCTTTTTATTTTAATTTTATTTATTTCATTTTTCACACGTGTGAAAACATTGCAGTGGGTGAGCTGGCCGTAGAGGAGGGACATATTGGGAGGGGGAAAAAAGAAGGAAAAAGAAGGGAAAGGAGAAGAAGAAAAAAAAAAAGAAAGAAAGAAAAAAAGGAATGGATAGATTCAGGAAAGAGTAAACAGAATTAAAGCGTGCAGAACACAACTATACAAGCATATTAAATCTTAGAGTGTGCTTGGATGGGTGCATGCAAATATATGTACATGTGTGCTTAATTGTGTAGGCAAGATGCAGGCTAGTGTGCG
>JAODJX010000083.1:21627094-21640718 GCA_026776945.1 Isichthys henryi
TGACATGGGGAGAACATGCAAACTCCGCACACATGTGACCCAGGCAGAGACTCGAACCCGGGTCCCAGAGGTGTGAGACAACAGTGCTAACCACTGCACCACCATGCCGTCCCCCACACTGCATTTACTCCAGTCAAAAAATCGAAATGCAAAAACCGTGGATAATTTTGGACAAAGGTGCTATCTAGGCAGCTAAATGTCCTTAGAGTCACATTTCATTAGCAGCTCTGTAGGTTCATGTGTTTCCATTCACAGCTCAATAGTAGCTAAACGTATATTTTCATTTTGGATTCATTCATTCATTCATTCAGCGTGCGAATGGCAGAGCTTCTGTGGGCCTGAATTCTGTTGAAATCGGCAGGGTTCAGGTCTGGGAGGGGTGATGGGTAGTCATTGTCTGAAGTGTGCTTGTTCTTGGGCTGTGGGAGGGGGTGGCCTTCAGATGATAGCGCTTATAATATCTAACATTCAACTGCTTAACCTCTCTATCTGCAAATACAATGTTCATTTACTATTCATATCACCCAGCAGACCTGTTGTCTCATGATATGGTCATAATATTTGCTTTTTATTGATTTATGTTTATTATGCTTTATTATGCTGTTCAGCATTCATCATTTGTAGGTCATATCTGACATTAGAGATGAAGTGTTACTCAGTTCAGTCAGTGCACATGTGAGATATACATATATATCTCACATTATAGCACTACAGGGAAAGGAAAGCTAAGACCCGAAAACAAATCAAAGAAAGACTGATCTGTAGTTCTGAGAATGGAACATGACAACGGTAAGAATGCATCACATTTGTTTGCGTCCTCACAGTACGGTACTAGGATGCAAAGCATCATAGATCTTCTCTGTCTTTCAAAGTGTTTCCTGCCATCCTGCATGACTGTTTTACTTCCCAGGGATGAATTGCAGCACATCGCAATGTGTCTAGTTATCTAGTGTCGCCCCCATCCTCTCCACATGCCCCCATATTCTGTAATCTGCCGTTCCATCCATCCTGTCATCCATTTTCTGGATCCCCCCCGAAAAAAAGAAATCTCAAAATGCTTGAAGGAAAGCTAACCCTTGATGGACCAGCAATACATACATGTATAGACAATCAAACTTCCATGCCGCTGCTCAGTAAGGGCGATTCATGGAGCCTGCGTCTGACTGTAGGAGGGAACGGGAGATCTCAAACAAATACAAATGGGCAAACAAATAAAGAATGTACAAACTAATCATTCAGTTTGTTTTTTGGAACAACTGTGAATGCTCGATGTGAACACACTGAAATAAACTCTTGTAACAGGGTTCAGCTTCACTAAGAGCACTGGCTCCGCTAAGCCTAATGTTTACAAATGCAAATGTATCTTCTATGAGGGCAAGTATAATGTCACCGTCAGGTTATATCAAATTAATGAAATAAATCTCCCACTTGACTGCGTTATTATTCGCTAAGCATATATCTGCATTAATCAAAATGCGACATAAAGGGTTTCTACTCAGTTGTGGTAGAGAGAAAAAGGTCAAGTTAAAGGCCCATTTTATCAGTAATAGCACCCTTTTTAAAAAAAGGAAGATTCAAAAATGACCACTTATTATCAAATCAGTAAAGGACATCAGAGAGATAGTGAGACCCCTATAGAAAGATGTGCTCAGCTGATGGATGAATGGATGGATGGAGTAGATTTAATGAGCTTTGGACCATGTTTTATAGTGCCATAGTTAAGAAACGGATGACAGATCTAAAGTAAAAAAAAAAACAAATAAAATATTACCGGTAACATTTTTACATATTTTAAACTCTCAGAATGCACGACAAGCAGAATGTCCTTCTCACATTTGTAATATTTTGTATGTTTCATTAGGCCTGTATCATATTTAAAAAATGCAGTTTGAAGCCTGATGCTTTAAATTATACAGATAGTTGTTAAAATTATAAATTAATTATCCAAATGTTTTAAAATTTGAATATGCCTGATTGAACTCGGAAGCCTGAAGAAGCCAGTGGGGTGTCAGCATGAACGATCGACCTTTGGACATGCGACCCGTGTTTACAGAGTGTCTGATGCCGAGCTGTGGCCTCAGTCTGCTTTAGTTTCTCAATTCCTTTTTTTATTTTGATCGGTGAAAGTGAAGCAGCGACGTCCTTTAAGTTGCTTGAGACAGCCCTGTGACTGATGGAGGACAAAGTCCGTTACCGCCAAGGTCACTGAGCAAAAACGAAGGTGGCTTGCTATGGAGAAAAAGCATTCTGGGTCCTCTAATTCTTCAGTTTAACATCCTCCAAATGTGCAATTTTATTTTTAACCTCTGGCTTTCAATGGTTTGCTGCCTTTCAGGTCCAGTGAGCGATGTGTTCAAAATCCAGCCAGAATCATTCAATTCCAGAATGGCGCTGATGTTAAGTCACGCTTTGTAAAATGTTCAGTTGACCTTAAGTGGAAAAAAGCAGAAAGAAAAATAATAATAATCCTCACTGCCCAACCGCGATTTCAGATCATCATGCAGTTTTGGTCAGAGAGAGATCGATACCTCATATTGCACCACGTATTTTTTATAGAAAAAAAAAAAATGAAACGCGGTCATTTTTATATCGACAGTATTCTGACATAACTGGATTATTCACTTTCTCTGCTGAAACAAACTAGAATCGGAGCAGCACTATGAATAGAACAGGGTTTCAGAATGCATTTGATTAATTTATAACATTCAGATTTTCCCCCAGATCAATATATCTAAAGGTTATTTAAGTTTATTGTTCATGAAAACTTCACGTCCCGTTCTTTAACCTTTAGCGCAGCTTTTGCGTGCGCAAAGTGGATCACGTGAGAAAGCAGCCCCCAATCAGTGATGGAGCCTCCATGTGCAAATCGCACGTCAGGCGACATGAAGGCAAAGATTCCACATAAAAGAATTGAAACGACAAAAAAGATGTGATTTATACACCGATGGCTTTTGTAATTTAGACAGCTGCTGCCGTGTTGGTATAGAGAAGCCTGCGGTGGCTAGGTGGGGGGGGGGGGTGGGTCCAGCCCCCGCCATAAATCACTGCTCGGATTAAAGCCAATGAGCATTCATCTTGCTAACCTCTTAAAGCTATATTGCAAAGCCTGGGATTACAGGCCCTCGCCTGTTCGTAATCATTGTTCTGCGGTACGCCGACTCACGTCTCAGAAGCCCTCGATTAGACAGGACGGCCGTCCTCCGCGCTGCCTGTTTCACTGTCTAGGACCCGGTCCATTTGTACGATTCAGTAATATTTGCGCAGGACAGAAGTAGCTCGGGTGTTTCGGAGGGTTAGATTCAAGCAGATGATGAAAATCAACATCTTAGGATGAACAAAACAGAAAAATGGAATAGAATATCTTCATTGCCGTTGTAGATGCACAATGAAATTCTGTCTGTTTCCCCATCAATGCTACAAATAATTTTATTAATAATAATAATAATAATAATACCAAAACTAGCAGACAATGTGCTGTTTCCAGACCCAGGAACCAAGATGATTAACCTTGGCTAAAGGAAAAAATCACATGTGTGTGAAGTAACATGAATAATTTCCCCTTCACATGTAATTCCAAATTATTTCATGGGAAATGACAATTACCACATTTCTCTGGGTCCCGGGTGATGTGTTTGGTTCAGCTGGGACAATCTGCCATCTGGATCACACTGGTTCTGTACCCGTTCAGAGGGCTGATCTATTCATCTGTCTCATATTTCCTGTTTATTAATTTATTTTTTCGTACCAGCACAGACTTTTCATGACTTGGTACAAACAAAAAAGAACCCTTGGTGTTGGAGGTACTCTCAAACAGCCTTGGGTTATGGACAAGTGTCATGTGATCCACAGTCATGTGACACGCAAGAAAACAAGCCATTGATTCAGTGGTAAAGTATAGTTGGGTAAGATATATGGGTGGGTGTCAGGTGATCTGTAGTCATGTGACAGACACACTGCATTAAATAGCAATGTACATCAGGGTAAGGTGTATTAGCCATAGTGTACTTTAGATTGTTCTTCGTATGACTTGTATATGACTCTCCTCCCAGACAGACCAACACAATAGATCCAGGAGGCTCTATACTGTACAAGCCCTGTCCCTTGTTCCCGACGCTGGAAAGCAGGTCAGAAAATGCTCTGACAGGGTAATTTAATACTCCTCCATGTTTGGTTTCATATGAACTGCTGACATAATCAAAACCTGGCATCTTACATAGTTTCATAGATTCCGAGGAAAGGATCAGGACACCAGTGGGGTGGAAATCCTGAAACACTTCTCAGCTGATATGTACATGACCGGACAGCCCCTCCCGACAGCATGGCATCGTATGCGATGTGCCATCCACTCTCCTGGAGCATTTTCCATTACCTCTGATTACCCACAAGGCTCTGTGCCGAGCCTGGACTGAAGCATTCCTATTGTTCCATTTCCATTGGATTAAGATGTCCCTGTAAGTGTAAAATTGACAATTAATTAATTGCCTGTATGTCCTGGAGAATTAGTTGAACCCCTCTTTGTTCAGCGAAGTCAGAGGCTACCTTTTTCCACCTGAGATCCACGTCTCGATACTCCTCTACACTTTCCCTCCAATAATACTCCCCTCAACGGTAGTGCTTGGATACGCAAGACACAACATGATGAGAGTCTACTTATGCATTGTTTTGTAAACTTGAAAGGGAAGTGAATGAATTGAACATGTTCATAGACATAAGCCTAGGCTATAAAAATAAATATCATTACACATCCAACATGATGGTAAATCATTTACATGAATGAATGAACGGGTGTCACATTCATACAGCACTTTTCATGGCACTAAAAGTGCTTTACAAAACCAACAGGGAGCCACTTCAACCAGCACCACCTGGATGATGCGACGGCAGTACAATAACCGCACAGTAACTACGGCAATGATGGGGAGAGAATTCACCAGTTAGATATAGGGGATGGTTAGGAGGCCAGATTTGATAGAGTTGCACTGGGCAATTTAAGGCAGAACATCAGGGTACCAGCCCTACTCTTTCAAAAGTTGACAAGGGATCTTTTATGACCTCAGAAAATCAGGACCTCGGTTTTACGTCTCGTCCAAAGGACGGCAACATTTTCACAGCAGTGTCCCCGTCACTACGGCAGGGCATTGGGATGCACTTTCCTTAGAAAATGCCTTCGTCACCTAACCAAAAACAGCTACAAATGTCAAAGACATTTTACTGACACTGTTGCTAAAACCATCCAACCAAGGCCCACCATGTTCACGGTCCGTTGATGGAACAACAAATTGTAGAGTCGGGTGCCAAAGTTAAAGCCAGGATTAGTTTCATGCAGTGTTTAATGCAAGGCATAAAACAATACAATAATGCGCTTTCTTTATGACTCAGTAATGTCTAACAGATGGCCGACGCGGCCGTGAAAATCGCTCAGATGCAGCCCGTACCAACACTCTCCAGCTCCATCATGCTGTTTGGCTATACGCTATTCAATAATACTCCCGTTAAACTTGTGCATAAAGCTGATTTCATCGACTGTGCACTTTTTATATATCACGGCAGTGAATTATACATGCACCTTGTGCTCCGAGGGGATGCCGCAAAGTCAAACCCCAGTCTGTTTGGGTTGAATTAAGTCTGGTAGCTCTGGTCTTTATGACCTCCACCAGTTAACTGTTTCGCTCTCCGGAGCTGAACCCAACACACTTGCTACCTCACACACTGTTTCTGGGTAAGGGTTTGTACCTTCGACTAGAGATCCCAAATATCTGAGGTCTCGCAAGGTCAGGTATGAACCTCTGTTTCATTTAAACAAAATGATGTTTTTGTGTTTGGTCTAACTGTGTGATCACAGCACCTTATTCCTCCACTTACGGCAGATGCTGTCCCTCCCTGCATTTCCTCCAGAGAGCATCGTCACCTCCACATTACTTAAGAAGAACTTTAGAGAGTGTTCCTCAAAATGTGCCTGGTACTGCCTGCCCTCCACAGCTGGCTGGCTTTATAAAGGAAATGGAGAGCTTTCAAGTAAAAACGACTCTCATTATGCTGGGAAATAAACAACAAATAAATAAAATGGGAACACTGCAGTAGCGATAACAATTTACGAGAATCGCAATTACGCCTCATCACCACAAATTGA
The DNA here is from genome assembly GCA_026776945.1 of Isichthys henryi. Lineage (NCBI taxonomy): Eukaryota > Metazoa > Chordata > Actinopteri > Osteoglossiformes > Mormyridae > Isichthys > Isichthys henryi. Next base: position 21,633,225 of record JAODJX010000083.1, read on the forward strand.
GGTTCGATTGTGCATCAAGGACAGAAAATGTCACCATAACTTTAGCGAAAGTGTAGTAATTAGAGTTTTATATGCTCAACGTATCCATATAAAGGAGGAAACACAAAACAAGTGGGCATATTTATTCTGAAATGGCTGCCCTTTGCATCTTCAAGGTTTTTGGTCCAGAAACTGACAGAAAAGCCTGCGAAAATATTCCCTTCGATATTCTGTAAGACAATAATTTTTGTTATTAATTGGCATTACAATGGTGCCTGGCTGTGAATTTGAAGAGTTCACACGTTCTCACTGCATCTGACTTTTTCTATTTCTATTTTAGTTACCTCTTATATTCATATACATTGCATATGTGTGTCAAGGGTGACTCCTACTTTGCACCCAGTGCGCAGATATTAACATTTATTTACATGATCTTAAAGGAGCCAGATGCTGTCTCGGTCTTAGATGCTACCCTGAAGATAACAAAGGAAACGCTGATCTGAGATCAGCGGGGATGGGGATCGGCTCTCAGATGGGCTGCGATGCATGCGACTCGGGGCGTGGCTGTTTTATGCATCCAACAGGCTGGGAGGGCTGCCCCTTCTACTTCATTGCTACTCCTCCATGACCCCAGGTTCTGAGGTACCCTTCCACGATCTAAGACCTCCCCCCACTCCTTTGGCGACTAAACCAGACCGCTGGGCCAGCATGCACTTTCCGCTCCATTTATCTTTCTCCACCACTGCTACTTCCTGCCGTTTCCTGTCGCTACCCTGCCGCTTACCTAACGGGGGGAAGCTGATCTCTGCAACTTCCCTCCACGCCTTAACTGTGCTTCCCATCAGAAACCCTTTATTTAGGTGAACGCTATCCACCTACCGCATTGTTTTCCATAACAATACCCCATGCAGCATTGTAGCGAGCCTGCAGTCTATCCCACGTGGCTGCGGTCTTAGCCACCCTTCAAACCACGCAAATCTCCCAGGTTAGCCACAAGCAGCCACTGTACTACATATTTAAAAATCACATTCCTTATTTAGGAGATGCCGAAGCAGCATGTTCTACTAACTAGCCAGCTAGCTATCTATCGTCTGACTCTACTCGCTAGCTAACATTCACGCTATATACCAGGGCGAGATGATTGCTCCTGAACCCAGCATGCATACTGTAGGAGCTAAGGCAGGGAGCACCCTGGATGGTGTTTGCGGAGGTGAACATCAGTCCTATTAATATACTGGGCAGGAAACCAAATATAACTCCGAGGCATCAACCGGATGCATTATGCATAACCTCTTTGTGTGTTATTGCAAATGATTTCACAACATAAGTGGGAAAGTGACAAGACTGAAGTAAACTGTGATATTGAATTTGTTTCTTTTTATTGTCAAGAGCTTTGCAAATATGCTTGAATTATCAGGTGTTCATCCACAGGAGACCGGAAGCCAAGTGTAGCACACCTGTGTCTTCAGTCACACCCTCTGTAGCTCACTGGGATATGACTGACACCGTCATTTACATTGTGTCTCAAAGCTGATTTTGTTAATACAGTTACTTCATTTGCAGCCAGTCGATCACAAACCCCACTTATCTTTCCTGTCTCTTGAAGCCACGTCACCATCCCCGAGCTACGCCACGACAGCTGATAATAATGTACGTTTCGGTCCCCGAATCCGGATCCATGAGCTAGGCAGGAATTGTTTGAGGGAGGAATGAAGCCGTTTTCTCATTTAAAAGCTAGCATCAAGAACCCTGTACGTTAGGCTTAAAAATACACCATCTGTCTCTGGAATTCCTCTAAGTGTGGCTGACACAGAATTTTAAAGGCCTTCCCCAAGCCGTTATATTCCGCTTCCCAATAATGGTATTCCTTAACCCCTGTCCAGCATTTTTTACCTCTTTTTCTGCAGCTTGGAGCTTCCTACCCGGTCTTCTCCACCTCCTCCACTTGACTTACCCACCTCGTCATTGATCTCCCTGACCGTGTGCGAGGTTCAGCCTTCAGGCCCTTCCAGCCGTGGGCCTCTATGTGGGTAAGAGTGAAATAAAATAAAATCACATAAAATCAACCCCTACATCCCCCAGCGTTTCCATTTAGCAGGTATTCGATAAGCCCGAGACGGAAGCTTCACAGCGAGGCACGGAGAGTGTACAGTCAGATCATTCTCCACACGTTCGTTTTCAGTAACTGCTTATAGAAATTGCTGGGTGCCCGTCTGTAACCTGGAAGGAGGCGCACATTATAGGCAATGCTTCACAGGCGTCTATGGATATGCCCGATCACTTGCTGCACATGACATAGACGATACTTCACGGCTGTCCAAAGATATGCCCATTCATTTGCTCTGCTACACACCTACAGCCCATTCAGACTCTCCGGTCCAGTACGAGTTACCAGCAGGAGCACTGTCAACATTATTGGATTCTTCTGGGATGAGGGCTATATGTTTTTATGGTCTTCTAAATCGCCCAAGATAAAGATTATGGTTGCTGTAGTGCTAAAACACTGTTTTTTTATTTTTTTATTTTTTAAAGGGAGAGAGGGGGGTTGCAGAGTTGTTATATACAGGGCAAAGAAGCAGGCTGTGATTATGTTTTCTTAAAGTGAAGGTAGGGTTAAGGTTTCATGGAGTCTGAAGATCAGATTTTCTATGTGACATGAATGATTAAATGGCAAAGTAAATATGTGTTTTCTGTATCTTTTTTTCAATGCCGCTGTCCACAGGAAGTAAACATGCTACAGTTAATAGTCTTTAAACAATCTTTAATTATTATTTGCTGCTTGTTGTGAGTGACAGGGTGCCACCCTGTAAGTGACCAATCCAGCGTCTTCTCAACGTGCAGATGGACGGGACACTGTGACCAAGCTGTCTCCTCCTTTTATTTTTATTTTAGAAAAATAAATACCGACAGAAGCCAAAAGGATGGATGAAGTCTGTTTTCTTGGCTTTCTTAAGAATCTCTAGGGATCCATGGGATAAAACAACACTGAGCACAGGGGTTGGACAAATATGAGATATGAGAGTCCACACCTGAAATCCCATCTGCAGTTATATCAGGCTGACTAATAAATTTAATAATAGAATATGGAGACTGGGCTGCTGGGCAAGTGGTGGTCACAGATATCTGAGGACACCGCGTCTAGCAGTACGAGAGAGATTTGGGGGTGAACGTATGAAATAATGGAGAAGATAAGAGCAGTGAGTTCGATAGCTGGGAAGAATATACGTTCTCAAGGCACTCGATCTGGGTTTGCGGGAGAGGCTAATATAGCCGAGAGTCACCTGACTCATCTTCTCTGGCACATGTTTGGGTGACACGTTGGTGCTCAGCATCAGCCATTTTGCACGGGACGTATTTCAGTTTTCCTGTTTGTGGATCAGGGATTCCTCACTGAGAAAAGGCGATAATTGTGCTCTGAGTTTGGACAGAATGTACTCTCCCGGTGATATATTCATCATAATAGAGTCTCTCTCTCAGCCGCCCGGTGACCAGGATGCTGGAAGGTCATTGATTATGTGTTTCTGTTGAGCCACAGGAGGGTGGAAATAGCTTTATCATTATCAGAACAGACGTCAGCATCGTAAGCATGAGCCCGCTCCGGGCTGGGGGGCGGGGGATGCGAGGGGGGATGGAATTTAATCGAGCTCCGCTAAGCTTTTGACGCAGCTAACTGTGTCTTAGCCTACCCCCGGTGAAGCCCTGATTGGGGTTTCCGGGCCGATGGAGTCGTTTATCTCCATATTAAGTGTGGCTTTAATTTCGAAGGCCCAACACACACTCAGACACGCAACCACACAGGCGAGGGCCGGGTGGCAAATGAGAATGGCTTGAGGATAGACCAAGGTCACCAGAAGGTTGTGAGTTTCAGACCCTGCCACTGTGCTACATATATGCTAGCAAGTTAGCCTAAATTTGAAACATCTCAGGCTTGCTAAGACACTTTACAAATAAAAGTGTCCCTGAAATGTCACAGGGCATAGTTTAAGGCTATGTTTATATTAACAGCCATTTGTGTTCCGAGCAGCCTGAATTACTGAAGATCCTTTGCAGAGACGAGCAGTGTATGAAACATCGTAGACTGCATCTCCTGATACACTGATTTACATATAGTTTGTTAGCTTATATACAGACTTGCTACTTTAATTATTTCAGCTAGAGAAAGTGCTTGATCATGTGACCTACTGAAAATAAGCAGGAAATACATTTGCTGAGAAGTTTAATCACAATTCGGCATAGGTTCATGTTTCTTGGTCTTCTCGGGAAGAAAGACTGAGTTGTTTCCTTGGTATATAAATCGATCCCACTCTACATTTTCACATTTAGTGATTAATTGTCACTGTTGATACAGCACATGACAACGAATTGTATTCTCTGCATTTAACCCATAGGGGGGAGGGAAGCAGGGGGCAGCTAATTCAGTGCCCGGGGAGCAGTGGTTGAGGGCGGTGCCTTGCTCAGGGTACCTCATTGGCACTTTGCGGGTTGGGGATTCGAACCGACAATCTTTCAATTACAATTGTGCTTCCCTACCCATTAAGCTACCACTGCTCACCTTCTTAGGGGACGACCCTGGTGAAGAAATACAGAACAACAGCAAGTGAATGTGGAAATTAATTTATCTTAACACCAAAATCAAGCATTTTTAAGCTTTAGTGAAGGTCGACGTCTGGATACATTTCTATAAGCGAAAATAAAATGGTAATGAGTGAGATGCTGAATATTCAGTTTTATTTAAAATGATTTACATCTTTACAGGATTACAGCGCCTATATTAATATTTATTGCTTAGCAAAAGGCATGTCACACATGAGTGAACATTTCAGAGTCTGTAAGCTGTCAGGTGAGCTGCACGCTTCATATCAGAGTAAATGAATATTAAAGATCAAAACATGAATTTGACCACACCCCATTCCACGCTGACAGCATCTGTTACACGCCAACGGCGGTGGTATCAAAGCGGCACGGGAGGCTTTGCTCAGCGGATGCTGAGAGTATATGACAGCGGTGGCGAACTCGACGATCTCCGAGACACCAGCCGGCGTTTCGCCACGTAATCCGCTGCAGGCTTGGCTCACGGATCCTGAAAGGGAATCCCCCCATGATATTTTATTTCGGTAATAAACTGCACGCTATTTTAAGTATCCAAAAGAAGCTTTTTTACTGTAAACAGAGTTTAAAAAAATAAAATCTGACCCTGTGATGTCATTAGCAGCTATGTCTGATCTTGACTTTAGAAAAGCATTTTGCAGACATCAACTGCTTATGTTTAACTTTATCAGAGACGTAGCATTTTTCTTTATTTTCTATCGGCTATCTAAAAGCAGCAGCTCTAATGCAGAGTAATGGAGAAATCAGTGTCTGTGCAATAAGCAGGTAATTCCACGATACTGATACAGTGCGATTTTATTAGAATATTTATGCAGGAAAAATAAAAGACACAGATCCACCTATAAAGATAAAAAAATGAATCAATTTCTTCTTTACAAGCATCAGTCTCACAAATAACCGAACTACAGTTAGCATCCCAAATTAGTCCATATTTTTGATAACTGTAAATTCAGTTTTTTCCATTTGCAGAACAATTGGAATCATTTAAAGTGTCGTCTCTATAAATACAATTCCATTTTTTTTCACTTGCACTGTGGACAGATAAAAGGCGACTGCTCTAAAGCCTTTTGTCCAACACACTGTGATTGGAGTGCGGGGGAGGATTAACCACTTCCTGGGCTGAATGATCGATATTATTGGCTGGACGGATTTTTGCCAAGGTTTGGCAATTGGTATAATTGAAAAGGACTGAATTGACACTCGAAGAAAATCTTTAACTATCTAAAGCTGCATTAGCTGCTGTAGATGGAGTCTGATTCTGCCGCTTCTTCTTCCTACAGTAGAAGAGTAGTAATGAATGGCATCCATAACAACAGAAATATTAATGCTAGACACCTAAACCCATTATTATCTTGCAGAGCGTTCATGGAAATCCTAGGTACGCTAATTTATTGAGTCATTACGGATTTGTTATGCTAGTTTCATATCAGAAAGCAGTGCTCCTGGTTTGGGCCATATTAGCCACTTACAGTTCAAGGGGACCTCAGAGCCCAGCCTATGCAAGCTGTTAAAATTTTGAGTGAGCCGGTATAAGTCACTCAGATGTTCTCAGATGTTGCATGTCCTGGGACCTACCAAGAAGAATCATTTGAAGTAAGAGTGATGGGGGTGACCAATATCCATACTGATTTGTGTCAATCTGATGCCGACTCACAGTGAGTTGCAGACAGTATATTAATACTCTTGTCTCATGCTGCTAAGGACCAGAGTATTTTCATTCTGACCCTGTCCACTTCCCCAATGAGATATTCTCTGTGGAAATTATGTGAAGTTCAGTAAAACCAGGATAATTTTAGATGTAAGCACTGTGTTCCCAACCAGAGGAGACCGAAAAATTATCATAAGAATCGCTGTGGGTTAGGGCGCAGTGCCTGTGATTGCAAGGTCGACGGTTCACATTCAAGGGTCAGCAGAAGCCTGCGTGGGGCCTGCAACCTGCAGTTGGTCCAGGGGCAATCTGACCCTTTCCCAAAAATGTACATTGCTTTGGATAAAAGCGTATCCTACATAAATAAAATGGAAACCTTCTCCGTGGAAATTGCATGAAATTCATTAGACCCAGTATAACGTTAGATCTACAGTAAGTGCTGTGCTTACAGCTGCATGTTGCTCCTATTAACAGTTCTTGCTGATATCAGGCCTTTTCCATCCCAGATGCTATTAATGGGTCACAGATATCTGCGCTTTGCTCGTTGGCAAAAACGGCGGCGATCGCTAGATCGCGTCCAGCCTTGATGCTAATCGCTTCAGCTCTGTTTGTTTGCAGTTTTTGTCTCCAGCGTCTAGAGAATGACATGGAGAGCATTTAGCCGTTTATCACATTCCTGAATGCAAAACAATGTACGTGTATCACTTGTAATCCTCGCTGTACATGTTCAGTCACATAATTTACCTAAAGTATGGAGTAAACGGCACAATATTTAATAGCCTTTTCTGGGGTTTCAGACGGCAGATTTTTCGTCACAGTCACTATACTTTTTGGACTTTGTGTTGCCGTATTTGCCAGTCACACATTCAGCCTGGCAGAAAGAAAGAGGCAGACTTGTGCAAAGTGCGAAAGTGTGTAGAAGGGCATGGGTTGCATGAAAGAAAAGAGACAGAGTGGCAAAGAAGAAATAAAGATGAAGAGGCAGAAAAGGGGCTGTGCAGAAGAATACATTAGCAGGGCATTTATTTAATGTTTGTTCAGGGTGGGGGGTATTCCTGTAGCAGCAGGCACATTAGCACACGTGGGCCAGAATTAAAGGTCGTCCATCTTTAACCCTCCTCCCTGCGATTATTTACATGCCCTCCAGCGCGACGGATTATTGCACCTCCTAGCCCCCCCCCCCGTGGGAGTGAGGGCCAACTTTCCGGCAGGCCATTAGTGTGACAAGCAGCGGGCATGAGAGACCCCAACCAGCTGGT
>JAODJX010000083.1:21643485-21660562 GCA_026776945.1 Isichthys henryi
GGAATAAGCGAAATAAATAGGTATAATATATTAAGTATTTAAATGATCTACCTAATGGCAAAGAAGTTGCATAATGATTTACGGGGATAAAAGACGTTAATCTTACTGTCCCAAAGCACTCGCAATGAGGTATGGAGCGATGAAAAATAATGTTAAAATCTCTACATTGTCAAATTACAACAAATACATTTGCATAACTGCCATGTCATAATGTAATGCCTTAATATGTAATATTTACATGTCCCTGCTGAAAAAAACACAGCATAGACCAGTATAGCTGGTTACCAGTACTACCAATATAATGCATGCTGGTTATATTAATGAAATGTTGCTGGTGGACCAGCTTCATGTGCAGGTACATCAACACAGCTATGCTGGTCCAGTGGCTACACCAGCACCAAACCAGCATAGACCATCATGGAAATGAGCTAGGGTCTCAATATTTACAATCTATTTCACTTTACTGGTTCCCGTGAGAAGACATTTAATTGTCTTATAGTGCGGGCGAGAACAGCATCTCGGAGTGCGTCCGAGTCTCGGCGGCGTGACCCGAATGCTGAGAATGAGCGCACACACATGTCGCCTTTATATTTTAATAGCAACAGTCTGGTTTACATTTGGGTGGTTTAGCACTGCCATCAATGTACTCAGCTTGTTTAAGTTCCTTCGGATTACCTATTCAGTTACTTATAATTAATTGCTTGGCGTTACCAAGGTATTACTGGCGAGTCTAATTTCTTCTGTCTATTACAGCAGACTTGTAACAAAACAAGAATCTATTTCTTGCACATTTCCATGCCACTCTATTTTTTTTGTCTGTCTTAATGTGCATATATTAATATGTCATGTTTTACACGCATGCGCACGCACGCATGCACGCACACACAGACACACACATATAAACAATGTATAAACAATACTGTGTAATAGTCGTAGGCAGTCAAAGAAAACGTTTATCCCTATTTATCTTTGTGGTTCATGTATATTTGCTCAGAAAATTTTTTAAAACATATGCAAATTAATGGCAACAGAATAAAGATGAACAAGAATTTAATCTGTTCTCCAAAAAGTCACTGATATCTTGTTGGACGGCTAGATAAACTGCTTTGTTTCCAAATTTCTCCTTAGGGGAACCTCAGCCATTCTATATGTTAATTAATTAAGTTGATTTATTAAATAATTCAATGGGATATCGATAAGCCAAATAAGCTGGGGTAGTGATCGAGTCAAAAAATATATGGATGTGTGTGTCAAGACCTGCTTGCACGATCCTCCTGTGTGCCACACCCCCTTCTTACCTCGTGTGAAACCTTGATTGTTTACAGCTGTTTGATGTCATTTCCGGCTTGTCCTGTGTATTTCAGTCCGCGTTCGAGTACATTTCCGTAGGTCTGTCATTAATGCTGCCTGTGTGTCCTGTGAGTGGTTTGTCAATAAACCCTGTTTGCTTGCATATACGGCTCCCATTGCCTGCTTGCCTGTTCTCCTGCACTCGCTGTGAGAGAATGACAGACTTTCATATGAAGATGCTTCAGCTAACAGCAGCTGAACATGGTGATCTAATCAATGAGTCTGTTTATTGGCTTCAACAGCCCGAAATGGCTGGGATATCCCAAACAATGGACGCATTTCTGGCTGAAGAAGTTCGGCTGAACTTATAGCAGCTCAGAAGTATAGCGGCGGAGGCAAATAGGCAGCAGGTAGCCCTGGACAGCAGACTACCTTTGGCTCCACCATCGGAGCAGTCTGAAGTACCCCAGACAATAGGCGGTAAGAAAAAGCGCAAAAGCTGGAGGCGTAAGACGACTCCGGAGATTTTCTTAGGGGCCGTCTCCCTCTCCACTGCCTGTCCTGCTGCTTACCAGGAGGATCCTCTCCTGAGTTTAAACCCGGCGGTGTTCGCGTCAGAAGCCACTGCAACTACCCCGGAGGCCTGGCCCGAGGCTTCGCTGCAAGCAGCACACCCCTTTCTTGGAATGCACCTAGTCCTTAAAGCGACCAGGTCTATATGGGACACCATCCTGCAGGTTCCCAAAGTCGTTAAAGGGGCAACGCCAGTAGCTAAGGCGCAAATCCCGGCTGCTACGCCCTCTGAGGTTCCCGCTGTGGCGCCCCTCACTGTTACTGAGCCAGTGGTCCCTGCAGAGTCCCCTGCTGTTCCAGCTCTACCTATCCTTGATGTTCCGGCCCTGCCCCTAGCTGTTCCTGTGCCGGTGGTTCCGGCAGCGCCCCCTGTGTTTCCTGTACCGGCGGTTCCTGCAGCACCCCCTGTGGTTCCTGCGTCTCAGCCGGCGCCTGTCCCGCTGCTCCCTTGGAAGTTCCTGCGCCACCGGTCGATGCTCCGCCCTCCACTGTGCCTGACCTGCCTGTTCTGCCTATGCCTGACCTACCTGTCCCGGCAGCGCCTGACGTTCCTGTTTTGTCCGTAGTGCCTGACCTACCGGCCCTAGTGGTTCCAGTCCAGGTGGCTGACACACCTTCCTGCGCGGTCCCTGTCCAGCCCTGGGGTCACCGCCGCTCTCCGAGCCACCCCTACCATCGACTGCCGCACCGCCCAAGGCACTGCCTGCACCTGCTGCACCATCCGAGGCTCCTGCTGCGAATCCTGCTACAGCGCCGCCTGCGCCCGCTGCTCCGCCCAAGGCTCCTGCTACGGTGCTGCCTTAGCCTGCTGCACTGCTCAAGGTCCTAGCTGCGCCCATGCCTCCTGTACCGCCCGAGGTCCTGGCTGCACCTATGCCCCCTGCACCGCCCGAGGTCCCGCCTCTGCCTGCTTCTGCACCCGAGGCTCCTGCTATAGCGTCGCCTGAGGCTCAGTCCCCTGCTCCACTTGCGCCTGACGCGTTGTCTCCGCCCGAGATTCCTCTGCCTCCACCTCCTGCTCCGCCCGAGGTTCCTCTGCCTCCTACTCCACCTGTCCTGATTCATGCCCCAGTTCCCATGACACCAGTCCCAGTCCCCGAGGAGGTCCCGGACTGTCTTACTACTGCTCCTTCGCCCTTGGAGGTGGAGGAGCTTGAGTGAGACCCCTCGGGGATCTCCCTAATGGATCACCCCAACCAATACCCCAGTAAGGTCCCCACCTGTCGGTGTCGCTCCCGCCCTGCCGCCTAGCTCACCCTCGCTCGCCTTAGATGGGGCTCGGTGGGCACCTGCGGGTCCATTGGCTCCTGCTTTTCGGTCACCTGTGGGTCCCACTCCGACACCTTGTCGGCCATCCTCGGTCCCGCCTCCGATGCCTCGTCAGTGGCCTTCGGGTTCTCTCGCCTCGTCCATTGCCTGCGGATACCCCCACTTCGACTCGTCTTTCGGCTATGCCTTGTCCAGCTGTGGCTGCGCAGTCGCCTGCTGCAGCTGCTCCTTCCTCCTTTCCTGCGCCGTGGTCCCCTCCGATTCTCTTCTGGCCTCTCCTGGTGCCCCACTCCGACTCCCTCCTCACCTGCTCCGCCTGTCCCTTCGCCTATCTCCTTGCCCCCTGCGAGGTCCCCTTCGGCTCTGGCCTCACAGTCGCCTGCAGCCCCTCCAGCTGCTCACCTCACCCGCTGCGGTTCCCTCTGGCTCCCCATTGTCTGCGAGCCTGTGTTGTTCTGTCTCCTTCCTTCGTCCTCTGTCTGCTCCTCATCCCTTGGTGTGTCCTCTGTTCACTTCTGGTCCTTTTATTCCTCCATTCTCTGTACCTTTCCTGGTCTGCCTGTCTGTGTTCCCTGTTTGGTGTCAGGTCCTGTCTTACTTCCTGTGCCTGTTCTGTGTGTCCGTTCTGTGCCTGGTCTCCTGTTGATGTCTTCCAGCTCCCGTGTTCCCAGTTTTGTCTCGTCCTTCGCCTCCTCAGAGACGCACCCGGAATGCGTGCCTTGGGGGAGGGGGGTTCTGTCATGATCTGCTCGTACGATTCTCCTGTGTGCCACACCCCCTTCTTACCTCGTGTGAAACCTTGATTGTTCCCAGCTGTTTGTTATTTCCGGCTTGTCCAGTGTATTTTAGTCCATGTTCGAGTACGTTTCGAGTAAGTCTGTCATTAACGTTGCCTGTGAATCCTCTCGTTGGTTTGTCAATAAACCCTGTTTGCTTGCATTTAAGGCTCCCATTGCCTGCTTGCCTGTTCTCCAGCACTCGCCATGACAGTATGGATGGTTGCTGCAAATACTGTGGTAATCTTAGCAGAGGCTTTGAAGTGTCTAAGCTAACACACTTTGACAGGCATAATGTCATAAGTTTACACCAACATGAAGATCATTTAAACATCATTTTGTGTGACTGCTTAAGACTTTTGCACAGTACCGTATGTGTGTGTATATGTGTATTATATAATATTATACCACTCTTAATTTGCACTATACCCAAGGAGAATTCAGCTTGGTGTATGACCCATGCATTGTATGTATGAAGTTGATAATAAACTTGACTTTGGGCTTCACTTTGATGTCATGGTGAGTCAGAAGCCCGACAAGGAATGCCGTGACCCCCCCCACCCCCCAGGATAGAATGGTCCTCCATTTTCTATCCGAAAGTTATGTGCCGCCCATAGTCAGGTACAATCTGTGTACAACTTATGCTCAAGGCACACTTGTCACATGGTATGGCAGACATTCACCGCAGCCAGGCTAAAAGCTTGATTTAAAGTGACAGCTTTCTTTTAGCGTCCCGGTATAAATGGTTGCTGGGGCACTCGGAGAAGCCATTCCGATATTGCCATCGCTAAGCGGGAAACGCTTGGCGCTCTCCTGGGAACATAAATCATACATATGAGTAACAGGCAGATAGTAAGTGGCCTGATGAATGGATCAGACAATTAATAGCATGCAGCTAATACACTTAATGCGGCAAATAAAATAAATGGGGTAGGGAAAAGCCCCTTCTTGACCTCTAGGGTGTTCCTGGGGGGGTGGAGTGGGGAGGGGGGGGCGTTATCATGTGTCTGCGAGGAGATGCCCACTGAATTTCAAATGCCGGCTATTACGGGACGGGATTCGGCCACTTATCGTATCATTCACCGGTGACCCCGGGTGCTGCCTTGCGGTAATGCCCTGGGTGATTTATCACCAGGGGGGCATGTGCAGGGAATCCTAAGCTTTATAGCCAATTTGGTGATGGTGACCTTCGACCCCACTCTTCACTAGCTAATGTGGTGGGGGGTATAAGTTGATCTTATGCGTTGGCCCTTTGGCCAATGAAGCGACAGGTTAAACCTTGTAGACCTGGCATTGGGGGGGCGGTGTGTAGGTCAGCAGGACGCTGACGCTGCTTGTGATCAGAAGGTCTCCAGCTCAAATCCCTGATTCAGCAGAAAAACTTCACCATTAGGCCACTGGGTTCCTTAACCCCCAGTCGCTCCAGTGACCGTCTGACCCTGCTTTCTCAAAAACATACTTTTGATAAAGCCATCTGCTAAATAAATAAATGTAATTATATGTGAAAGGAGATCAATGCTTTTGGCGAAAGTAGAAGAAAGATTTAACAGAATAAATGAATTCATCATGCAGCTTCTTGCCAAAGTCACTTTTTAGCCAGATATGCTCTTGAAATGATTATTAGCAAACGGCAGGAGGTCAGAGGAGCTGTCTGTGCACTTACGCCTTTTTTGGGACCTCGCCAGGCTGTCCGTGTTGAAAATTTTCTCCTGTCAGGTGAAACCAGAGCTATTCCGATCTGCATTTTCCTTTGAATTCCGATTCCGGCCTCGGTCGACCTTTCTGCTTGAAGCTGCCCCCCGTTCCCAAAGACAAAAGGGCAGCGAGTTTTTCCTCCAGCTTTTCCCAGTCCGGGATGAGCACAGCTGCAGGGAGGCCCGCCGGTCTCAGGGCGTGTGACCCTCCCCCTTGGATCCCTGGCCCCCTCCTGCGGACCCCATCCGTCACGCTTCACCGCTGAGTACGCCGGCACCAAGGAACAACCACGTGCAAATAATTTCTGATAAATATATTAACAGAGGAAATGCAGAGTAATACAGTTATATAAGCAGGTGCTGGGGATTCAAGGTAATATAATGCAATTGCAACCAGTCTGATAACTTAGGAGAAAAGGATTAGTGCGTTAATAATGTGGCCTCAGAGTGTCTTTGCTGGAATTGTATAACTGGAGAAGTGAGGAGCGTTTTCACTGGCCGGACTTTCTGCAACTGTGAAGCAGTGCTGACCCGTGTCGTGTGCTTCTAAGAAGTCAGTCACCTGCCGTCTCTTTTATTCTTTTCTTAAATATGCCTATTTTTAAAAAATATAATGTAGCTAAACATAGATGTGGAGGTCAGAGAAACATGCAGCAATGTACAGACAGCGGCATAGGAGAGAGTTTGATGGGGGGGAGGGGGCACAGCTTAATAATTTAAATGAAAATGCCTTGTGCCCCGGCGACCCTGCATAGGATGAGTGGGGATAGGAGATGGATGGATGGATGGATTGATGGATGGATCTATTTATTGGAGGATAAATGAATACAAATTAAATATTGGGTGATACACGCCCCCCCCCCCCGGCTCCTATGTCCCTTAGACACAGATTCATGTTAGCTATTTAAGACCAAGTCATTAGCACCAGAAAATGCAGAAATACATACCTCAAGCCACAAGAATTACAGACACCACTTGTAGATACTGTCATAATTCACCATAATTCGCCTCTGGAAAATGGGCAAGCTGGTCATTTCCCCCCATTGTTCTTTCCTGCACAGGCGTCATCCCACATGCAGTACAGGAAAACTTGCAAAAATGACATTTACACCCAAACACATACATTACACTACAAAAAGCAACAATAATAAACTAATTCTACACAGTCAGAGAATTCCTTCCACATTTATAAACCTGTTCTGATGTCTTGGTCTTCACCTAGGAGATATCCCAGGATTAATAATAATAATAATAATAATAAATAACAATGGTGATGATGATGACAAGGGTAATACTGATGAGGATGAAGATGAGTATAAGCAGGGACACTGGCCTTTTACGGCACCTCTCCTGGAATCAAGAAATGGACAATTTACTTACCGCAAAATTACATGCGCGACACACAGTTTCCCATAAATCCTACCAAGACCTTTAACCACATGAGGTGTCGTGGAACCTTCCAATCCATTATAACAACAAAAGAATATATATTAAAAATTTATTAAAATGGTTTAGTGTCGACTGTTTATTTTCCGCGTGCCGCAGTAAAGTGTGTGTTGGGCTGCGAGTCCGCGTGGCTAACCCTGACATTTAGCTGATAAACATGGAGCGTGTCCTTGACGAAAAGCCAGGGACAATCTTTCTTTCTTTCTCTCTCTTTCTTTCTTTCTTTCTTTCTTTCTTTCTTTCTTTCTTTCTTTCTTTCTTTCTTTCTTTCTTTCTTTCCCATTCCAGTTCCAGGTGTGAGACCACAGTACAGAGAATTACCACCATTATTATTATTAAAGAATTGACACGTGAAAAAGTAGAGAACATGACAATAAAGGTCACACACTATGTGACAGTTAACCGTTTTCAGGGGGTGTGATTCCTGCGGTTCTAAATATTATTTTTCAATACGGGACCGAATCCCACAATAGACTGGATGGCTGACAACTCAAGGGGTCGGAGGAGAAATAATCGTGCAACATCATTGAGGGAACATCTGCTAGGATGAATGAAAATGGGATTTAAAAAAAAAGCATATTAAAAAGCACTGTGTTCATTGCTTCGCTGTGCTTTAAATAAAATGCGAGTCATTAAAGCTGCATGGATGTACTGCCATTGATCCGCTGCTATTGCTATTTCTGGGCAGGGGCAATTAGAGACAAAAGGGGGAGGAAGATTAGCAGAAGGCTGGGGGAGAGAACCACCTCTAAGTGAAGTTTGGGAGGAAATTAGCGCATGTGTGAAAACTGCCAGGGATCCTGTGCCACATTTACAGACAAATATCACCGGAGATGAAGAGGCATGAGAAAGTTTATTGTCTGGGCCACTCTGCACAGGAGAGGTGGTCTCTCTGACATGGCAGTCGAGGGAAACAAAGCCGGATATGGTGGCTCTGTGGGGTGATGGTGTAGTGGACTAAGATGTTGTCCCTGTGCTCAAAAGGTCTCTGGTTCAAATCGTAGCATCCCTTAAGAAAAGCCCTTAACCTCCAACTGTCTAAATCTGCCTTCTAAATTTGGATAAAATCCGCTGGAGGATGTCTGTCATATGGGGGCAGTCTTGTTGGGAACGCTTGGTCTGGAAGCATATTACTCCAGCTTGTTGTCCCTCCCCGCCCGTCATTTAACTGGCGGGCAGAACGGATTTGTGTAAACAAAAAACCAGGCCTTGTTTCCCCGTTGGCATCCGAGTGGGCCGGGATTGGCCGGTAGAGCACAATGCATCGGAGATCACGGTTATTGTGCTTTACGATTATAGCTGCTTCCTGGAGAAAGGAAAAACAGCCAAGGAAGCATCTGTATATGGAGTCCCTAAGCTGTCTGTGCTGGGGAATTAGTCGTGTAAATGCGGGATTACACTGAGAGACTGACAAGCGCACTTAGGCTTAAATCTCACTGAATGCTTTCGACGGAACAGCTGCTTTCATCTGGGGGACAGAGGCAGTGTCTTTGTTGTGGGTGATAAGCATTTGTCATGCCACCTGGGGCTACTTGGCTAAGAAAGGCGCTATATAAACACAAATCGAGCTGAATTAGATCAAGTTCTGAATGAGCAAAATGGGGTGTCATTATATTTCAAGAGCCTGTGTCGTTAATAATAGGCAGTGCTTTCATATGTCATGGTGACTTGCTAGTACTGTACATTACTACACATTATCAGGGTCTGAGGATGATAGCTGTTTGAAATCACAGCAGGTCGTGGTGTCCTTGGGCTGAGAACCGTGGTGGCCCATGTGATCACACGTATTTAGATGTCTGCCCCATGATCACGATACTCGTGTGCTCTCGCTGAACGGTAGGGCCCTTGGATTGTTCCAGAAAATGAAGTGGATGCATTCTAAACAGACAAGGCTGAACATGTGGGAAATGTCCAGTCCAAAAGGGTATGGTAAGAACTCAGAAAGGCCTTAAGAACCACTTACTTTTATGGTGAATTCAGTTATGGCGTCATGGATGTCTTTGAAACTGAACCTTCAACTGCTTATTTCAATGACAATCATTCCTAATTACATTCAGTTCAATAAAGCTTTATTTTGTGGGCATCTATAGCATATGTTTAAGCCTCAATATCAGACTATATTATTACTACATGGTAATAAAAACATATGGTAAGGTATTGAGTGAAAGGAACTCTGGGTATTTGGGGGAAAATTTTAATTTCAGGACTACTGTTGTGCGAGAAACCAGGAGAAAATTATAAGAGGCAACAGATGTATACCGCCCTGTATTGCAGCACAAAAAAATAATAATTTGAGTCATTTTAGCTATGAAAGTAGTGGTAGGGGCTTGGGTAGACTGTACCCCGTGTCAGAAGCGCATACTGGAGGGCGTCTCTGGGGAGACGTGGACCTCGGCTCCTCAGCTGACAGGGATTAGGCACGAGGGATAAGACAGGTTACTAAAACAGATACTATAAAAAAGAGAAAGCGAGAAAAAAAAACATACCTTAAACTCCCACTGCCCTGTACGAGGGGCTGAGGCAGTGATGAGATGAAATCTCCACAAAGTATGATAGAAGCAGGCATAGATTAAGGCACCTGGATGAGAGGCCTATTAAAGATTTATACATTTTTATTAAAGTAGTCCTCCTCCAGATCCACCCACAGGGACTCCCGATGTTTTCCTTTAGACCTTTATAACACATTAGTCATGGAAATGAACAAGGGACCCACGGGCTTAAGTCCTACGAGCTGAATTTTCCTTCTTGGCTGATTTAGCTATCAAAAGTGACTTCATGCATTTATACATTGTGGTATTTTTCAACTGCACAATTGAGTCGGGCTACCTCATGCATGGGAACAATGCGGAGTTGCTTGCGGGAACTGAATTTATTTCTGGAGCTGACGTCCTTAACGATGCGTTTATCTTATAGCTACCTGCAGCCCCGGTGAAGCAGAGCTGCTTTGGATAGAATGGGCAAAATAGCAAAGGTACCACAGAAGGGAATCTCGATCGCATATTAATGAGAATGCTGATTCTTCAATGACAATTCCGTCTCCTTCCCTTTTATTTTGAAAGGAATAAGGAATCAATCGCATTTAGCATGCGGCGGTGGAACGCTGTTAAAGGTCACCATTCCGCATGCGTGGACGGCTGCGTTTAGTTCGTTGCAAGCCTACGCCGTGCATTTCAAAGGCATTTATCTCTGTTGCTTATTTCTTTTATAATAAGAAACAGAGATAAATGATTAAAAATGACTCTACTTAGTTATTCAACAAGCAGTAATTAATGACTCGAGTGTTTGTTATTTATTCATAGACTTTGCCAGGGTATGGAAAACATATTCCAGTTTCAGTGGTAGTACCATATGTGTAATACAGCTAAAATTATTTATCTTTGCAAGGTCTTTATCTGAATATCCATGACATATGCAATTTACCGCACTGCAACTGGACTTTATCAGTGATAGCATACTGTCTAGTTTTGCAGTGTCCTTATTGTTTTGCACTGAATGTTTTTTTTATTTTATTTTTACTGTCTGTTGTTGTGAACTGTCTGCATTGTTTTGTCTTGTCTTGTATTGTTTTGCAGTGTCTTATATTGTTTTGCACTGTCTGTATTGTTTTGCTTTGTCTGTTTTGTATTACCTGCTACAATGTCTTTAGTCTCTTTGTAACTGAGTGAGGATGCGCGACTAAGCATTCCAGTGCACCTGATGCACATGCCTATTAAAGATCTTGAACACTGTTAATGTACAATTGACACACGTCTGAGAATGAATATTCAGAGCTTCACTTTGCAGTGCGGAAAGAGGGACTCCTTCCTTCATATTTTTAGTTCCGAATCTGAGATCCAAACCCTGGAAGCTTAGAACAACATTCTGTAGTAAAATCTAAAGACTCACGTACACAATGGTGGAGTTCAGCCGTGTGTGGCTCAGTGGCCTAGGAAACTGCTGTGTGGTCAGATGGTTATCAGGTCAAATCCCAGCAGTGGCTGATCTCATTGTTGGGCCCCTGAGAAAGGTCTAAACCCCAATTACTACAGGAACTGGCTTTCTCAATTGTACGTCACTTTGAATGAAAGTGTCTGCTAAATAAATAAATGCAAGTAAACGTGATCCACATGCATTTGGACCGTAAGAGAAAAGCCAAGTATTTTCTAGGGGAGCAGGTGGTGCTCCAGACTCTGTGTAGGAGCTGGAGCTGAGCCCGGAAGGTCTGAGGTCATGATGCTACATGTGAAGCCACCCAGGTAGATTTGAGGTAATTTATTCATGCCAATAAAACATGGACGTCCATGAATGAAACATTGTGTCAGGAACGAAAAAGATCCACAATGGGAACGGGAATCGCCCTGAGGCTCCCCAAGCTCTAGAGGGGTCACTCCAGCGTTGCTTATCCCTCGGTTAGTAAACCGACATGCAGAACCTGACTCACCAGAGTTGGGTATTTTCATGCCTCATCATTCAGATTGGACGGAATCAATTGGCAGCCATACATTTCAGAGGTGCTGGAGCCTGACAGCTTAATGAGGAGAAATGAGTTAGGGGGCATACAGGTCTCAACAAGTCGGTTCCTCGCTTGAGTTGCTGGTGTGGTGCTGGGGTTGATCATCTCATGGTGGCTGCTCAGCTTTGCCGTGTTTTTCCTGTACATGGTCAAAGTGGAGCCCTTCGTTTCTGCTGAAGGAGAGAAAGGACGGAGTCCTATGGTATGGCAGCTCGATCGACGAGGAAGGAGGCGACCCACAGTCCAAGGCTACTTGCTGGATCATTTCCCCAGCGACCCAGCTTCTCTGCTGGGTCAAATTCTTCTGCATTTCCTCCGCAAGGTGCGGATTTTCGGACAGGAAAAGCTGGGGTTCAGCAGCTAGGTCCTCCTTTACTTCAGACAGTTGGACCCAGTATTCCTCTTCCGTGAGCCTGGTGATTCTGTCACGATGTGCAGACAAGGAGCGCAGAAACAGGAGCTGGCATCCAGAGATTTGGATGAACGTAGCAACAAGCAGGACTGACCGAATGATGTTATGACGTTAATGACCGGACTCGGGAAACACTCGAAGAAAAGCACTTGAAATACATAGGACTAATCCAACACAACTGGAAACAGCTGATAACAAGAGGATTCCACACGAGGTAAATGACGGGGTGTGGATCACAGGAGGATTGGAACAATTGGGATGTGACAAAATGTTTTCTGCACTGCTCTAAGGTCAGGTTGTACTGAGCCCAATGTTCAGTCAGTCAGTCTCCCAAAAGGTTATCTGTGTTATGGCTGTCTAGTTTCCTCACAGCAAACGTCATGGCTGCCTTGTTTCCCCACAGCAAACGTCATTGACTGTCTAGTTTCCCCACAGCAAACGTCATTGGCTGTCTAGTTTCCCCACAGCAAACGTCATTGGCTGTCTTGTTTCCCCGGAAAACACCACCGCATAGTTGGAACCACTACCACATAGTTTCATGGCTCTTTTGTTATGGCGTTATTCTGAGTTTCAGATTCAACCCTAAAGTTTCTCTTAACGGCTCTCTACTTATATGCATATTTACGTATTTAGTAGATGCTTTTGTCCAAAATGATATATAAAGAAATAGCATGGTACAAGCATACTTCCTATTAAGGAGTCGACTGGGCAGAAGTGCAGCTAGACTGAGCTACCAGTCAATATCCAGTCACTTGATCTCTAAAACTTTTCTGTAACGTACCGAACAGGAATTGATCGGGATCTCATTTGATCAAGATTGTTGGTGCCATCGGTGTCTTTGGGCACGTCGCAGAACATCTGTTTTACAGTATACATCATTCATGTGACGCACATCATTGAAAGGCAGATAAAGATGATGAAGGAGTGAATTTACATAGTGAGAACAGGTGGACTCGCAGGATCCCAAGTGATCCTGTGTGATGGCTCGATTTCTCAAAAACTGACTAGATTAGAAACAAGCAGAATGAGTATTAATTTCCTTTAGCGTGTCCCGTGACTGATTCATCCTCGTCACCATCTTCATTCTCTCTCTTTTCCTCTTATCCTCACAGTGTAGTGCGGTAAACATGTAACGTGGTTGCCGTCTGTGACTGATGAGTCAGTCTGTAGGATCTGCTGGAAGGCGAAGGGATCACACACTTTGATGGTACATGCCCAGCGGCAATGTTAACCACCAGTAAACCATGCATTTGTGAGGGGCCCCTGTGGCTTGGGGGTCCCCTGCTGGCCACAAATATACACTGCACTGGGAGGCCACCAAGTGTTTTTTCCCCAGAAACAACATTCCCGGCCTTTTCCGCACCAAAAATGCACCCTGACTGTCCCCTCCTAATAAGGTACTAGTGACTTCCTAATGCAGTTCACAAACTTTTGACATTTATACCTCTGGAGAATCGCAATGAAACAGATGATGGGAAAGATGTGTTTTATGCGACTGCAGTAAAACTCTTTTTTGATTTTATTTTCTGGCAGAATCACAACCCAGTGACAACGTAAAACACGCACCTTGGAACATGTGTCAGACCATAAAAACGCATCTCTGGGGAATGTGAAGAATGGTGCCATTATTCAGGCCCTGCGGGCATGTGGCAATTAAAGCCCACCTGCTAATGAGTAACTAACACCTCCCCAGGCGTAAATACCAGGGAACGTGGCCACACCATCACTGAAAACCAGCATAAAGACGGTGATGCATTGCCGCTTGTGCGCCTTCACCCGTCTGCCGTATCGATTGACGGCTTTGTCAGACGCCTTCTCATTAATCCAGGCCGTTTGTGATGGTGTGTTGGGCGGGGTGTTATTTAGAGATCACAGATATGGGACTCGATAAACTTCAAAGAAATGAAATGCAGGCAAAAAATTTGAAGTTTAACTTTCGAGTTTTATTGTCACATGTGACAGCAGTGTGATCTACGACAGACAACAGCATGATACAATACAGACGGCAGCATGATAAAGCACAGACTGCAGTGTGATACAGGACAAACAGCAGCGTGATACAGGACAGACGGCGGCATGATACAAAACAGATGGCAGCGTGATACAGGACAGACAGTGTGATACAGGGCAAATAGCAGTGTGATACAGGACAGACGGCGGTGTGATACAGGACAGACGGCAGTGTGATACAGGACAGATTGCAATGTGATACAGGACAGACTGCAGCATGATACAACACAAACTGCAGTGTGATACAGGACAGACGGCGCCGTGATACAACACAAACTGCAGTGTGATACAGGACAGGCTGCAGCATGTTACATGATAGATAGCAATGTGATATAGCACAGACAGCGGCGTGATACAGGACAGACGGCAGCGTGACACAGGACAGACGACGTGATGCAGGGCAGACAGCAGTGTGATATAGGACAGATGGCGGCGTGACACAGGAAAGACTGCAGTGAGATACAGGACAGACGGCAGTGTGATATAGGATAGATGGTGGCATGATACAGGACAGACAGCGTAATACAGGGCAGATAGCAGTGTGGTACAGGACAGACGGCGGCATGATACAGTACAGACTGCAATGTGATACAGGACAGACTGAAGCATGATACAGCACAGACTGCAGCATGATACAGGACAAACTGTAATGTGATACAGAACAGACGACGCCATGATACAACACAAACTGCAGTGTGATACAGCACAGGCTGCAGCATGTTACATGATAGATAGCAATGTGATACAGGACAGACAGCGGCGTGATACAGGACAGACGGAGGCGTGGCACAGGACAGACGACGGGATACAGGACAGACTGCAGTGTGATACAGGACAGGTTGCAGCATGTTACATGATAGATAGCAATGTGATACAGGACAGATGGCAGCGTGAAACAGTACAGACGGCGTGATGTAGGGTAGACAGCAGTGTGATATAGGACAGATGGCGGCGTGACATAGGAAAGGCTGCAGTGAGATACAGGACAGACGGCAGCGTGATACAGGACAGATGGCAGCGTGACACAGTACAGACGGCATGATGCAGGGCAGACAGCAGTGTGATATAGGACAGATGGCGGCGTGACACAGGAAAGACTGCAGTGAGATACAGGACAGACGGCAGCGTGATACAGGAAAGATGGCGGCGTGATACAGGACAGACAGCGTGATACATGGCAAATAGCAGTGTGATACAGGACAGACGGTGGCGTGATGCAGGACAGACTGCAGTGTGATACAGAACAGACTGCAGTGTGATACAGGACAGATGGCAGAATGAAATACGACAGACGGTGGGATACAGGACAGACTGCAGCATGTTACATGATAGATGGCAGCGTGATGGAGGACAGACGGTGGCATGATACAAAACAGACGGCAGTGTGATACAGGCCAGATGGCGTGATACAGGGCAGACAGCAGTGTGATACAGGACAGATGGCGTGATGCAGCGCAGACAGCAGTGTGATACAGGACAGATGGCGTGATATAGGGCAGACGGCAGAGTGATACAGGACAGATGGTGTGATACAGGGCAGACGGCAGAGTGATACAGGACAGATGGTGTGATACAGTGCAGACAGCAGTGTGATACAGGACAGACAGCAGTGTGATACAGGACAGATGGCGTGATACAGCGCAGACAGCAGTGTGATACAGGGCAGACAGCAGAGTGATACAGGGCAGACAGCAGTGTGATACAGGACAGATGGTGTGATACAGGGCAGACAGCAGTGTGATACTGGACTGAGAGCAGTGTTATACCGGACAGATGGCAGTGTGACACAAGAAAGATCACAATGTAATATAAGAACAAGTGCATAATAAATAGTTCATAAATGAGTGATGGACTGAGGGTTAGGATTTGTATATAACCATGAAAGTAGTAAAGTACTGATAAATTAAGTGAAGAAGTGGATGCAGGTCACTGATGGAATAGTAACATGAAGGCTTGGATCAGTAGAAAAGCATCTTGGGAGCTGGAGGTAACATTTCAATTTGCACCAGCCAACCACATCGCAAGCAGGCTGAATGTGAGAAAGTAGGCTGTTTCGTTAAGCGGCTTTTGCGCATGGAGGGAGGATGATGACACAATCAGAGCCGCTTACAGTCCACAGGACGGGGTTATAGTAAGATTGCATCGCTCCAGTGCAGAGTCGATCCCAGAATAAACAGTGTAGCAAGGAGAGGTCCCTCGTGGGTGGAATAAGCAATGTCTCAGTGACGATGGGCATCCTTTTAATTGTTTGAAAAATGGGACCGGTAGGTCACGTACAGAGCGGTAACAAAGCCCTAATTCTCATCCCCAGATTAGAGGGAGGCCCAGTGGACCTCGTTAGTGGAGCCCAGGGGGGTGGGGGGGTGAGATAAATAAAGTTAATTGGCCTATGAGGCTGGCGTTAAAAAACGTCCCCACTGCCACAAACTCTTGTTATGATTTTCGATTATTATATTTGAACATTACCATTTATGGTCGAGAGGGGTGTGTCCCCCGTGCTCTGTCCCACACGCTGGTTGGAGGGATGAAGGTGAGGTGAGATAGGCCACAGCCCCCTTTGATGTAACAGGATGAGAATTTAATTTCCATTACAGGTGTGATATGTCATGCTGCCAAAATAATTGCTTTAACTGATAATCTATACATTTAAACTTGACCTGTGAGAGGGTGTTTGCCCTTAATTACACTGATACGGCCATTACCTCCTAGATAAGGAGCCATACTCGAGCCCTGGAAGTGAAAAGTCACATATCCCCAAAACAAAAAGTGAAATATACCCAGGTACCCTCCCTGACAGTCCTTTCAAGCCAGGCAAAACATAACCACATCATTTAGCTGGTTAATACTGCAGCCCAGCTTAGTGTAAAAAGGACCCTAAATTTAAGGCAGGGGTATTCCTACCAGTGTATGGGTCAGCACGAGGCAGAAAATGAACCGAGCAACAGATTATGGCTTCCCAGAGGAAGCTTCAGTCCCATAGCTCTGGCTGTATAGTACAGAAACGTGTGCTTCATAACAGATTCATTTGCATTGTGCTCGTATCTATCTATCTATCTATCTATCTATCTATCTATCTATCTATCTATCTATCTATCTATCTATCTATCTATCTATC
>JAODJX010000083.1:21664068-21677364 GCA_026776945.1 Isichthys henryi
GTGCTCCCCGTTCCTTTTCCCCGCCCGCGCCGTGGGCCGGGCGCGCGGCGGCCCCGGGGGCCGCCGCGGCCCCCCCCCCCCCACAGCACCTGAGTGTGGATGACTGTTGATTAGTTGGAAAGCTCCGTCATTCCAGGAAGGACATCCCCTGCCTCACACCCAGACCTTGCGGGGATAGATGACTGGTGCACCGTGAACCCTCTGCTGGATCAGTGCTAAGGTGGGATAGAATATGAAAGAGTGCAGATGGATCTAACGCTTCACCATCAGTCTGATGCACGTTTAAAGCCTGTTTTCCACTTCAACGCTCGTTCTCATACAAAACTTGAGAAGTTTGATTTTAGCCCTGAGATGGTGCAGGCCTCTCCTCCTCTAACTCTTTTAAGTCAGTGAACGATTGAAACGGTCCTTACAGAACAAGCTCCACTCTGCCGGAAAGATCTTTGTACTTGACCCTGCTTGACCCCTATATCTGGTCTCTGGTCTGCGGTCAAATCGAAATTCTTCACCGCCAATACCCACCCACCCCAACCCCCTTGTTTCATTCTTTTTTTAAAGATGGATGATTTTCCGAGGACCCAATCGCTTGCGTGGGATCAAACTTCGGTCAGGCAACCGTGGCTTGAGTGATTTTTCACAGCAGAGAAGCCACATCGTGTCTCTCTGACGCCCACCTCCGAAAATAGTTTATTTCCTCTCAAAAAATAAAGCCCTGGAAGGGAGGCCTCAGCCCCCACCCCAAAAGAAAGGATCATCAAAATGCATTGTTCCATCCATCCATCTTTGAAATGCTTATTCTGGTCAGGATCGAGGAGGGCTTGCAGCCCATCCCAGACAGGATAGGGCACAAAGCAAAGGTACATCAGGGATGGGTCCAAAAGCCATTTTGGCTTCTACCAGTGCAATTTAGCTAGTTTTCTTCGAGAGAGCAGAGGCTGCTATATTTAAATATGCAGTTAACACATAACTATAGATTTGCTAAGGTTACATAAGATCCGATATATCGACTTGTGCTACAGAAAAGGTGAGGGGAAGGACGGCTTTATGGCCTGGAGGGATGGGGTGTAAACCAGCACACAATATTAATGCAAAGTTTAGGACCCAGAGTGACACTCTTGTGTCATTTACGGTGCCCCCTACTGGTGACAGTGTTCGTGACCTCCCCACCCCTGTTATGGCTTTCCAAGCTATCGACCTGTGAATTTAAGGTGTGTTCTTTCCCCTGTTTTTGAGGGGTGGGGAGCAGGACCCCGGACACATTAATCTTTACCTGAACGGGGCGGCATAAAAAATAATGAAGTGAGCGGGGGGTGTCTTTCAAACAGAGAGGGCTGCTAAATCATTTTTTAATCAAGTGAGTGCACGTCTAATAAACGACATCACCGGGAAGAGCCCCCACCCACCTCCTCGTGCCCTTGGACGTCCATGTATCCTCCATAACTCAATTATTTACACCCCCCCATCCCCCTCTGCGATCACAGGGGTATAAATTACGGCTGAAAGAACAGTGCTCGCAAACATGAGAGGGGGGACGAATGCCCCGAATACAGGGGCCAGTGGTAAATATGATGCTTTCGGTTAATTTGAAAATGGATCGTGGGGGGGGGGGGGAACAGGTGGACTGGGCCATTGGCCATGCAAGCTGCTGGGGTTCAAGCCCATTTTATGGAGGCATTTACTGAACTCACCATATCTACAGCATATAAATATCACACCATAAAGATAAATGTCACATGAAAAAGTGCAGAATGCAGCTGCTCTGAGCGCAACACCTCCATTGTCTGTCTGTCTGTCTATCTATCTATCTATCTATCTATCTATCTATCTATCTATCTATCTATCCATCCAACCATCCATACATTCACTATGACTGCTTGTCCTGGTCACGGTTGCTGTGGGGCCGTAGTGCCGTGCTTATAGATTTTAGGATCCTGGGATTTGCTGACTGAGTTGGCCAGAAGGCAGTCACAATGCCCCCCCAACCTCCTCAAACACGCTGAAGACACTGCCCCAGGTGTAACAGAGAGGAGACACTCTCTTGCATGGTTAAACTGGGACATTTTCCGTGACCCCCACATACTGCGCCAGGGGGTGCTCAGCATACATGCGGCCCGGGTTTGACACGTGGGCATTTTCAAATGGACTGCAGAAGCTGTACATCATTCCCAGCACTCTGTATGGCTGAGGCTCATGCTGGCCAACCTTAAATATTCCCAGGGATCAAGGGGACCGCTGCTGGTGTCAGAGTTTGTGCCTTCCTTCCCTGCTTGACATTACTACCCTGTCCAGAAGGAACAGTCTCGGAGAGATTAATCGAAGGCTTCTGTTGATCGTGTAAGGCGCTCATAGGAGGATGCAGCCACGCATTTCAAGTATCTGTTAGGTCTGACTGCAAATGTTAGCGCACATCCTGTGGGGCCGTGATTTATCTCCCATTTGACTTACTAAAATAAAATTTCGACTGCAAGCTGAGAGCCTTTGTAATGACAATGCAAGTGTCACGTTTTAAAAGAATCACCTCGATGCTCAGTGTTTATTCAATCAAGTGCCTACTTAGAGGTGATTTGACAAGCGTGTATGTGTAGTTAAGGTGAAATAATCCAGTGTTCCATGCACTATACAGTTTACTCACCTGTTTTCAATATTAATAGACATCTGCTTGTCTAAGGGCTAGATGAATTGAGAGGGTGTCATGTGATCAGTCACATGATCTTCAGGTCAGTTCTATAATGTTACCTGACTGTTTGTCCATTGTTCATTTGTTGCTGAATTCTATTAAGAATGAACCAAACAATCAAGGACAAACCAAATACTCTCCAAATACCTGGTACAGGTGTGTTGGGAGCTGGAGGGGAGCGAAAAATATGGACTGTCTGAGGGTACCTGAGGACGGGGTTTGAAAACACTGCTCTAGAGGTGTCATTATTTCTGTCTCATCAGGAATAGAAGCTGTGGGAGTGAAGGACAGGATTGGTCACGTGACGCGAGACGGAAAAAATGAAAGAATGTGTCCTCTGACAGCCGTAGACACATCACAGGGAGGCTCGAGAGAGTGAATCCTGTGAAGAAAGGAAGAAAGAAGAAAAACAGTAGATCGGTGTGGAGAAGGAGAGGTGTGGAAATGGGGGGAGGAGACTCCGGGGTGTCTCTGACACATCCTGTACTGTTCCTGCAAGATCTGGGCTAAGCAGGGGCTTTTAAGCTCAAAAGACAACCTGGGAGCCACAAGTCTCCGCCCACTGACGCCTCCAGGAAGTTTCTGGCATATGGAGGCGGTGGATCCCATGCAGATGACTGCTCCTGTCAATAAACATACATACAGGTGCACTGTCAGCTAACATCGTACATATAAACAAACAGGAAATGTTAAAAACTACTTTGTAATATACCGATCCATATGCAGATGTGCGTATGCTTACCGATACATTTCTTTTGCTTCCATGAGATCACACACACACTCCTCAGATTTACACAGTTCCTGTCCGTGTTTCTTGTGCTCTGTTACATCACAGGAAGCCAATACCCCCCACCCCCTGTCTCTTGAATAGACTTTACCTACATTTTAAGGAATGTTAGCCAGCTGAGTTCAGATTTTTGCGTAGGAGAAAACACAGCCAGAGTGGGTGTGGCTAAGCTTCTTGTTTTCATGAGACTTAATGAGGACGATGTAGTATACCGGCCTTCCAATTAGCCAATTGGGCCCATTTACATCAAGAGACTTAACAAGTTAGAGTATTGCTACGTAGCTTAGCCGCTTGGCTGTTTAGCTTGCTGGGCTCGTTTACATCATGAGACTTAACGAGTCTGAATACTATGACGTAGCGTAGTGGCATGGAGAGCAAATTCCTGAAACCCATTTTTTGTTTTGTTCTTTAACATGAACTCGACAATAACTTTAAATCGGACATCTTACTGATCAGTTACTGTACTGGGAACCAAAACTCATTCAGTCCTCATGAAATCCAATGCTGAACTTTTGCTAAATTTCCAAAACTAACGTAGTACAAAAATTTTCTTGCGTAGTGAGTGAGTTTTGGAAATCTGCTCTTCCATTAGCTATCAACGCCAGTTTATGCCAATTGCCTGCCCTTAACTTCAGCCGACATGGTCTAAAGTGTTTTTAAGAGCTCAGCAGGCCGGCAAATCAGCGACACGCCGCTTTCAGCTACGGGGGACAGCTGAGTCTGTCGTTAGTAATTCAGCTCCGCTAACAAGACATTAAAAGGTTTCATTGCTGCAGACGGAGGAGTGGAAAAGAACAGGGAAAAAACAGCCATTTCAACCCACGGATCATTAAATTAGACTACCGTTTTTCATTATTTTTTTCGGAAAATCTCTAAGGAAAGAGAGGCCCC
The DNA here is from genome assembly GCA_026776945.1 of Isichthys henryi. NCBI lineage: Eukaryota > Metazoa > Chordata > Actinopteri > Osteoglossiformes > Mormyridae > Isichthys > Isichthys henryi. Next base: position 21,668,424 of record JAODJX010000083.1, read on the forward strand.
CCTACCTGCGATCTCGCTCATTAGAGGGGCATTACGGAGAAATTTTAATCTAATGATTAATTCCTTCGTTAATTTATTGAAGGTATGACATTTCCATTATCGCTTTTGCTTGTCAGCGCATTCATGTTAATCTGATCTGCATGCTTGATTTTTTTCCCCCTTTTATAACATGGGGGTGCAAGCAAGCAATTGAATTACTGCATTTGATTAGTATTTGCTTGTTCAGTGTCGGCGTTTCTTTATTGATCTATTGTTTGAGAGGCTGTCTTTTCAAAAATTTATGTACAGGAAGCAACAAATTAACATATAAACACAGATAACATTATGGGTAAAAGCATGCTGTGTTTTGATCCTGGAAAGGTATGGATATTAAATATTAAATTTAGAATTGAACAGAGCTGTTATAAATCATGCCATCAAGACGAAAGTGAGTTTCAATTGAGTGAAAAGGTAGGTGAAGCCATGTAATTATCTCAATCAAAGGGGAGCATGTTCTCCATCTCTTAGCAACGCACGTCGGACAGGGAGGGAGGGTGGGTGTAGAATGTTCTAGAACACACAGAGTGGAGGCACTCTAGCCAGATCCAGTTCTGGGTTTGACCAAGCCGACAGCTTCGATGCCCTGGCTTTGGAATGGATGAATCATTAAATCAGTGTTAAATTAGTCAGCTTCCAGATAGTACCACTGCTTTTACATGGTGGCATAAGGTACCTGTTTGCCTTTGGAGTGTCACACTATTAAAGGAACGGCTGTAAGGATGTCGACTGCGTATCTGGCATTTGTCTTTTAATATGAGGGATGGATTGTGTTTTTCTTTCTCCTTATTTTCTGTCTTCCATCCAGCCATCCATACATCCATCCATTCATTTTCCAAACCGCTTATCCTTCTGGGTCGCGGGGGGTCCGGAGCCTATCCAGGACGTTATGAGCACAAGGCAGGGAACAACCCAGGACGGGGGGCCAGCCCATCACAGGGCGCCATCCATACATCTGTCTTCTAATTGACTGGGATTGGCAGGGGTAGGAGGGTGGCAGGGAGTTGGAAGGTAGCCTCTCTCAGGTAGCATAAAACACAGGACTGGGGTGCACCCAGGATGGGACGCCAGTCTGTTGTTGAGGAACACATATGGTTACAATCATAGTCCAACACTGCAAGCAATTTAGAGACATTACTTAACCCGACTGCATGTGTGATCTTTTCCTTTTACATGGGGATAACATGCAGATTCCACACACAGAGAGCAGAGGCAGAATCGAGCCCCCAGACCTGGAGGTGCAAGGCAACTGAGCAACAATCTCATTTATAGTCACGGCAGCATGTTTGTTTAACTTTATTTTCGATGCAAAACAATTCTGGGGCAAAAGCCTGTGCATATCAGTGAATGAAAATGATGGCCTTGGAGTGAGTCAAGCAGCAGTGAGTACAACAAGGTGTAAGAGCAAGAAGCGTGTGCAGCAACAGGGACACCCGTCAGCAGGTTGATGAATATGCAGGAGGGGGTTAAAGACGGCTTCACCGACAGCGGCGCATCGAGAATCGCTAACACCACAATGCGGTCATCCGGAGGCAGGATAAGCGGAAACCCCTGAACGCCCACCGCCAGTGGTCGACCCTGGCTCCTGGAAATTAGCTTTAACTTTTCTTTCTTTCTTTTGGGGTGAACTGTGAGGTTAGGAGGAAAACAGCAGCTTTTGACAGAGGTCAGCCGACGATGCGACCGCGCTGTCATCCTGGGATGGGAGCAGATGCGTGACATTAGCGAAAGCTCTCGCCATCAAGGTCATGATTAGACGATCAGAGTGCCCGTAGCACATGTCATATTAAAAAGTCGACACCTGGACATTTCTTTATATATTCATCCTCCTTTTTTTTATTTAATTAGCTATTTAATTTATTTGTACTACCAAGAAACGTGTGGAGGTCATAGGCAGGGAAAAGACAGCTCTGTAAGTGGTCATTGAGGCCCCGACATTCGACACGGCAGCTGGGGGTGTCTGAGTGAAGCTTTGTAGCATATGCCGCTACAAGCCCTAACGAATGCTTATGAAGGCGTGCGTCCGGTTCGCTTATCAAGCGGCGGGCGTCCGAATCCCATGTCGGTAACACTGACATTGCTGCAGACCGATTTCCGCTGCGTGACTGAAAAATGCATGATTCTATGCGTGATTATGCTACAATGGGAAAAAAAACTGCCGTAAATTGATCCACTCATCACCTCTATTTCGTTTAAATTTTATTTTCTAAGAAACAAGCAAGCAAACAAATATTTTTGTAAATGAACATTTCTGAATCTGCCGCAGAATATAAGTGATGTTACCATATGTGAGATGTAGAGAGTGTAGTTAGCGTGGCGCACTGTTAGCAGAGAGCGAGGTTAGCGTAGAGAAAGGTTAGCATGGAGCATAGTTAGCACTGAGCACTGTTACAATAGAATGTGGTTAGTATGATGCAGACTTAGCATACAATGTAGTTAGCACGGATAATGGTTATCACTGAACACAGTCAGAACAGAATGTGGTTAGTATGGTGCACAGTTAGCATAGTTAGCATGGAAATCAGTTAACATTGCACACAGTCAGAACAGAATGTGGTTAGTAGGGTGCACAGTTAGCACAGAGCATGATTAGCATGGTGTGAATACTCAGCTGGAGACCTCAGTGTTGATTTCTGAGGTTGGACATATTCCAGACCCCTTTGCTTAGAGAAGCACTTTGCACAAACCGCATTGTGTCTCATTATTTTCCAAGCTAACGGGATCCAAAACGGCCTCATTTCACTCTACTCCACCCACCGCCCCGTGGGCGACCTCTGACTGCATGTAGAGGCTGTGGAGAAACACACACTGACTCACCAGGCACTCTGTGGCCCCTGACTGAAACCTGAGGCTTGTTTTTACCCTCCGCACTGTACTGCAGAACGTAGAAGATGCTGACTATAAATTCCTGCCTTTACAAGAGCAATGTTTCCTTAAACGATAGCATCTGGTAATTAACATAGCCTGGGTAACATAGCCTGGTAATTAACATAGCCTGGGTCTGGTCCTGGTGTTTTTTTACAACATCCCACTTTTTAAAATGAAATAATAATAATAATATTAATACATTATTACAGTGAAATTACTGCTATATTCTGAAGGATATTTATTGAATTTTAAAGTTTTTCTTTTCTTCTTGTGACTCTCTTTTTCACATTTTTGACCCTGCAGCTTTGTTGCTTTGGAGGAAACTTTAATGACAAATCGACACAAGCCAGCAGCAATAAGCTAGCAGGTTTCAGCCTTAAAGAATAACTCTGGCTGAAACATGATAAATACTGTAAATACATAATATGGCTCCAAACCCAGAAACGCCGGGCTTGAATAATGTCTCGCAAACAACACCTGCGGTCTAAAACTGGATTCAGGTAAATGGATCGTACTGATTTAACTTAAACTCTCCCGGACTGTACTGATATGACTGGACTGCTTATGCTCGGGACATAATCTTCCCTGATGTAGCCTTAGAATGGAGAGACCTGTGGACCAGACCCCTTCTGACCTCAGGCTATAGGAAGTACAATGAGGCATATGAAAATCGCTCAGGACCACTGGGAAGGTGACACTTCTGGAGCCACGGTGGCACGGCACATCATTTACGCATCATTGTGTACACATCATCATAGATGCATCATCAGGCCTACCCACCCGTTCATTACTTTGTTCTTCCTCGGACCATTTCACTGATGTCACCAAAAGGCCTCTTGAAACAACAGTCCTTTCCAGCTCTTTTCATAATTACACCCCCAAAAACATGGCTTTTGAAATGATAATTTGTAGGAAGTTAAAAATTCCTGATTAGACAAGCGAGAAGAACGGATGAATATTTAAAAATGCTTTTAAACAATGACCGAAAAATTCTTAAAACTGATGATGTGCTGAAAAAATCTCAACACAACAGAGCAGCGATCATTAGGTACCATGTGTTTGGCATTTTCTGCTAGGCCCGATATTTTGTTCCTTCCTTTCCCATGGGGACCTGCGCTCTTTTGCAATCGCTCGCTTAATTCCAGGTATTTGTTAGCAAGCGGCAAATCAAACAGCTACATTGTGGGGCTGTAATGAATTAAACAATTTAACATTCATCTGCTTAGCTGACAGTTTTATTAGCTGACGATAACAGTTTTCTATCCGCTCACAAAACGAGGCTTTTCTAACATTGGAAACTCGAGGTTATTATAAATGCAGTATCTTGCTGAGCCTTCTGCTTGTCTGCGCCATCAATAGTTATGCTTCCTGACTAAGGTTCCCCATAACACGAGCACGCAGCAGTTCAATCAAATCCTACCACACTCATGCTTAATTTAAACCCTTATATATCAGCCAACAGCCAGCATCAACATTAAGGTCGTAAGGTTAATGATAGGAGTCAACTGATGCCGTTCTTTCCGTAGTGTGCATGTGTGCTTTTCCCCGAATCCCTGTGTGTGTTCGGTTTTCCTCTGGTGAGTGTGACCAAACCATTCCCTTTCTGATTCTGTGAAAGTGCATAAACTCCAGCTTTCAGGAGCAGTTCACCTGTGAATTCAAAACAGCAACTCTCTTTAAGAATGTGCGGCTTATTTCCTAATGGCCGTGTTACCAAGGCCGTCAAGTGGAAGGAACGGAATAACTTGCAGCTGCAGGAAATAGGGAAGGACGACAAACCTAGCGGGTGGATTTTTTGGTCTGAGACAAACAAGGGCAGCCTCGCCTGTCCACTAGCACCATCACCATGCACGTGGGTGTGGGTTATGGGACTTTTTTCTAGTGCTACAGAAAATCCCGAACAGATACAGGCCTTGAACTCAGGACATGGCAGGTACATGAGAACTAACAGAAATCCATCAGACAGGCAGAATGCCAGGCACCTTATTACCGCGGGGTCCTGGGAGACTGCTTTCCAGAGACATGGACTCAGAACCAGGAGGTCATTGGTTCTAGTCCCAGGAGAGAGAAACACCTGACTGTGCGAACTCCTCTGAATAGTCAGCTGCGCAGCTAAATATAATCATAAATTTGGGTTAAGGCATCAAGCAGGCAGGCTTCTGCCCCCGAAGTCCGAGGTCTTAGCTGTTCAGGGTGAGGATGCAGGAAGGAGAGCGATAAATAGGAGGGTGGGATCAAGATCAACCTAGGACTTCTCACAGACATTTTCATTTTCTTTGTTGGAACAGAGGTTGATCTTTCAGACACTTCTAACCATTATGATGAACATTTTTAACCCTTAACCCTTAAAGGTGCACCACATACCCCCCACCCCACCGAAACCCAACACCCTAGCTTCTACACTCTTTTGAGAGTGTAGAATTAAGGTCAATAAAAAGAGAAAAAGGCTTTGTGTTAATCTAATATGTATGACTATGTGTATTCCAATATCTGATTCACCTTCGTCTAACGATCCGATAATTAGGCATCTAGCACTAAACCTGTGGTTAACCTGGTTAAAAGTAGAGTCCACATGCACCGTCTTAGTCGTCTCCCTTGTTTGGATTGTGAATCTTCTGGGAACTATTATGCTTCCCTAGACAGTCATGTGCAGACCACAAGTCTCAGGCCATGTAATAAAACTGACTACCTTCAGATTCTGCTACGGAACACTAAGGGTATGTTTTTAATTAATTGTTTAATTTTATTTCGACGGGATTCTTCATTCTTTTTGATATTCGGATGACGCCTTTACAAGGTCAGCGTCGCACCGGTCAATTAGAATTTCAAATAGGATTTTGCCAACGGCTGTCTGAACATTCCCCTTCAGGTATACTGTGCTTCCGTGACAGTAACATCACTTCGGAAAGTCCTGCTGTTAGAAACATTTCCATTGGCTACACTATCAGGTCTCTGTAGCCTATCATGTCTCAGTACCATTCATGTCATCTTGCCCTACCTTCTCTCAGTCCGTTTTGCAATAAAAAGTATTTCCACTCCCTTAATTCCCAGATATGAGCTGTCAGTTTTATTCACACGGTTAGTTTTGAGCCAGTATCTGCTAAGACTCAGTAGATCCAGATTCTGAGGAGCGAAGCGAGAGATGATTGGCGTCTTCAGTTTATCGATACCCTGCTGGAATCTTTATTTTGAGGATAATTTAAGTCCAGAAAAAATATAATTAAAAAATTAAAAAAACAGCAGTATCACTGTAGATTGTGAGGACAAGTTTATCGATCTTGAAATTTCATCAGGCTGCTATGTCTGGATAAGGACTTCAGAAAAGCTACATGGTGACAGATCGATGAAGCATGCTAAATATTAAGGGGCGTCTCAGCCACACAGCGCTGGGTGTGCTTGGGACAGCGGCAGGAGGGCGACAAATCGGCACAGAATTCGATATCATGGTGGAACGACACAACTAAGGTCGCCCGGCAAATTCCGCCAGATAAGAATTCTCATTACAGATTGAATTCCCCATCACTAGTTATGCATTACGTATGATTTACAAGATGAGCCCGTGTTGCTGCTTAACAGAAGATTCCTGTAAAGGTGGAGCTTGATCCGATTACGCAGATCGCAAGACTTTTGAAGAATTAGCTATTAGGGTTCTGAATTTCTGAGGTAGTGCCCCCCAAAGCCAAAGGTAACAGCAGCCAATTCGCTGTTACGAATAACAGGTCGGCAGTAGCATTCAGTCACAGCCAGCAAGCAAAAGCACACAAGTAGGCCTGACTATCGATACCCACAATGCATTTAAAGTGAAAAAGATTAAAAGAAAGTTAATAACAACAGACAATAATAACTGAAGACAGGGGTGTTTTTAGCCTTGGGCATAACGTAACACCTTGTCTAACTGCTGATTTTCCTTTTCTGTTTTTGGAGTGGATCTGAAGGGCAGTTTTACGCAGTTATATTAATCCTTCTCTTATCCCCATGCAGGCAATCCCCAGGTTATGAAGGAAATCTGTTCCCTAGGTCTGTCCGTTGAATTTGTACGTAAATCGGGACAATAATACAGGCTACTAATAACAGTAATATTAATACAATAATAATAAAAGCAACTGTCTACACAGTACTTTGCTGTGCCTTGAGTCATGGAACCGCTGAAGTAGCACAAAGTCTTCAGGAGCGTTGCAAAGCAGTGCGTGCATTCATTATTACCAACCTTTATATTTAACCTTAATTTTAAGTGTAATAGGCTTTATGGCAGTCTGTTCGTAAGTATTAGGTGCCCGCTGGACATTCTTAACCCGGAGACTAGCAGAGGAAGTTTTAGGTAATGGATATTACCACAATGTCTTCATTAAGACAAACTTGACTGAACACCCACAAATATCCACCAAACACGTACACTAAAGATTAGTTCCAGTGTGCAATGGTAAATCCAGTCCTCCGTTCATTGTAGACAACAATACACATCGATGCCTGGACTGATTCCCAAATCAGATTATTGTGCTTGTTGTAACATGACTCTGTGTTTAGGCTTGAAATCCTGCGGGGGGTAATTATTATACTTCACTTACTGTGCAAATGAGTTTCCATCAGTTATTTCAATTCTTGAGGCAAAGGTGAGTTTTAAAGCAAAGCACTCATTCATTACACAAAAAAATGAATTGAAAACTGTGTCTGTGCCGGAAGTCAGGTGACTGGGAGTCAGGGGGCCGTAAGTATGGTGACTGGGAGTCAGGGAACCGGATGTCAGGTGACTGGGAGTCAGGCTGGCTGAAAGTCAGGTGACTGGGAGACAGAGGACCGGAAGTTAGGTGACTGGGAGTCAGGGGGGCTGAAAGTCAGGTGACCGGGAGTCAAGTGACTGGGAGTCAGGAGGCCGGAAGTCAGGGGGGCTGAAAGTCAGGTAACTGGGAGTCAAGAGGCCGGAAATCAGGTGACTGGGAGTCAGGGGGGCTGAAAGTCAGGTGACTGGGAGTCAGGGGGGCTGAAAGTCAGGTGACTGGGAGTCAGAAGGCCGGAAGTCAGGTGACTGGGAGTCAGGGGGGCTGAAAGTCAGGTGACCGGGAGTCAGGATGGCTGAAAGTCAGGTGGCCGGGAGTCAGGGTGGCTGAAAGTCAGGTGACCGGGAGTCAAGTGAGCAGGAGTTTGGTGCTGAATACATTCACCTGCCTTTTGTTCCCAAAAGACAAATTTTTGGCTGTGTTGTGGCTTGTCCCACTTGGGTAGCTTGAGTATGCTTAGAGGGTATGTAGTATTCGTAGCATGCTTTGTTTTCTTGGTAGCTGAGGGATTTTTCAGTTTTATGTTTGTGTCCTTTTATAAACACCACCTCCTGGCCTGGCCCGGTGTCACGTGCTTTTGTTTGCCATCCTGACCAGAGAGATCTTCACAGAACCTGCGCATTGCGGTTCTTGGCTCATGTTGGTCTTCATCTTTAGGACCGAAATGGTTGGCATCACCTTCATGAGCCTCAGAATTTGCCAGAAGGTGCTTAATCATGTCAGAGGTTTTCATTAACATGAGCGCCAAGCAGTTATTTAATTAAAAGTGAAAAAAAAATAATCAAATGGACAAAGAAGCACCAAATATGGCTGCCTGTGACTGCCCCCGGCATCGTGAAATCACTCCCCCCTGCTTTGGGAGGTGTTTAGGATGGTGATAAAAAATGCAGGCTTGCCACTCGTGCATGAAGTATGCATCATGCATGTCTGTAATTAATTTAAAAAAGTGAATTAAGAAAAAATAGGTAAGAGGGTTCAAAACGAGTGCAGGGCCTCTCTGCTAACGAGAGTTTCCCTTTAAATTAAAAGCAGTGCTGATGTGTAATTTTACCCGGTTGTTGAGCGAACACAAAGAGCTGAAAAGAGGAAACCTCCCCCAGCTTCACCGCAGGGGGCTCTGTAAGAGGTGCTAATCAATCTGGTTAGCAGGGCTACACTGATGCGGTGTGTATGTGTGTGAGTGTGTGTGTTAGCGCGATGTGTTAGCGCGATGTGTTAGCACGATGCACCCAGATCAAATGACAGGTGTTCATTCTTTCATC
>JAODJX010000083.1:21681083-21695304 GCA_026776945.1 Isichthys henryi
GATGTAGCTCTTTCTGTCTCTAATGACACTGACTTTGAGCTGAAGCGGCATTTAAATCCAGGCACCATATGTGTAAGAATGCAGGAGGAACTAAAAAGAAATCAGGGAAATCAACAAACAGAACAAGCGAACAGACGAATAATCAAATCCCTCCCTAACAGACAACAATGGCTTCGTGTCCTTAGTACAACGATGCGGATGTTTTGATAGTGGCCCCCTGCAAATCCACAGCACACTAACCATGCATCTGTGAGAGGCCCCTGACGTTTGGGAGTCCCCTGTTGCCCACAAACAGTCACTACACTAAATATTAAATACACACATGCCTTTTTTAGATGTTGGTAGAGTAGCATGTTCTGCTAGCCAGCTAGCTGTGATCTTCTGACTCTACTTACTAGCTATTTATTTATTAAGTTTTTATTAAGCGACTGTTTGAATGGAGCCCCGGAAACAAATCGCCTCCGCATATGTATGCAGTTCTATCCCCTTCTTGACACTCAACGCCAAGCTAAACTCCAGCTCGTCCATTTTCCGTGCTTCTGTCCGACTGATCGTCATGCGCTGCATTTAACAGTGATCCCGGTGTGGATGGACGAGGTCCCAAAGATGGTGGATTACAGACTCATCTGGAAGCTTCTTGAGTGCCCAGCCCGCCTCGGTGGATCCCATAGGGGGCGCCGTATAATTCGACTGGGCGACTCTGCTCCCTGCTAGCTTGATGTCCTTTGAAGTCTGACACACGTGTCAGGCAGACCGTTTAAATTAGAACTTTAAAGGCAATTCCTAATCCTCAATTAGTACGACCAAATATACTTATTCGCTCAGCCTTTAAATGAGCGGGAAGTTCATTTTATACGTCGTTATAATGATTTAGCAGTATCCTCAAAGGGGGAATACTAGCTATTTTTAAATCATGCTGTTAGCATAACTTTGAATTTTAAATATTTTATTTTTATTTATTTATTTTACTGGCTCAAAGGTTGCAATGGGTAAGTCGCTTAATTGCATTTGTTTTACGCCGAAAAAGAACATCCTTGGCGATCTTTGGAACTATATGCAAATAGGATTTTAATTACTATCTATCTCTGACGGTCTTCAAAGAGCTGGTTCCAGACAGTACGGACAGCTTTCTCCACTTTTTGAGCTTAAAATACAACTCTTTGTCAAATCACTTTTCTTTTTACAATGGAGAAAGGACAAGGACATCTCTTCGCATTTTTTTCTGTTGTTTTTATTATAAAACATTCCTGCCATTTCATTGACCAGTGTTGCTTTCTGAACAATAACACTGGTCAACAAATATTGCAGCAAAACAGTGGGGTCTTTTATGTTCTTTAGAATTTCATAAATTCACTCAGGACATTGCTATCAAACATAGTTTTTGAAAAACATCATTGATAGCATATAATTCCTCATTAAGAATGTATGGGTACATTTAATTTAGTAAAAATGATTTTATTTCTATTTGTAAAAAAGCCATTAAAGAAAGGCACAAAATACAGTATGTTTTGCCAGAGTTTATGGGCTGTAACATTTTTGAGCATGTCGAGACGGATCCTGCTCTCTCGCCCTGATACAGAACAACGACATCGAGGCCAGTGGAGACATTGTAGGCCTGCTGACCTCTGCTGGTGCCCTAAGAGGGAGGCCCAAAACTCATACGCTTCCCCCTTTCAGAAGATCCACTTCTGCCATGCACATATACTGTCCATGCAGGTACAATGTAAAGTCTGTGTCACTCAAATCCTTGCGTGTCAGGGAAATTCTGAGTAGATTGTTGAATTTGCAAGACTGTGTTTAGTCGGAAGCTGAGCCCTTTAAACGGCTTAGGTTGATGAGATGAGAGGTTTACCTCTGCGGATGATGATTGCTGTTTGTCAAACTGCACGCTCACTGATACAGACTAATCGAGATTGAGAGCCAGGGATTAGATTTATCCATCTGATGGACCCGCAGCAACAGACTTGGCTCAGTCACAGTTTAGACTTTTTGGATTTCCAGCTTCGATTCAATTATTTGTGTTTTTTCATCACAGAAAAATAAATGAACACATAACTTAACAGAGAATTTGCCCTATAAAAGTGTCGAGCAGATAAATAGATCATACATGAAGTTGTTGAAAACTGGAGGAAGTTTTAGCCCAATCCCATGAGCGCAGGTTGACGGAGTCGTAGCCTCCCCTGTTAGCTGGAGATTCAGCAGGGGCATATCCATGTCAAGGCGTCTCTCTATTTTTCCTTTGAAGCATCGTCAGCTCTCCCGACAGAGCTTTGACTCACGCCAGTCAGCAGTGATTCTTCTTAAGTCCGTGTGACATGACTTCCCAGCATGCTCTTTGTTCCACAACTCCTACCTCTCACACCCGGGCCCTTCGCACCATACCATCACACATACACGGGCCTCTCATCTCACAAAACCACACACAACCAGGCCCCTCACCTCACACCGCCACACATACCCGGGCCCCTCACCTCACACCTCCATACCCACCTGGACCCCTCACCTCACAACTCCATACCCACCCGGGCCTCACATCTCCATACCCACCTGGGCTCCTCACCTCACACTGCCACACCCACCCGGGCCCCTCACCTCACATCGCCACACACACCCGGGCCCCTCACCTCACACCGCCACACCCATCCGGGCCCATCACATCACCACACACACCCGGGCCCCTCACCTCACACCTCCATACCCACCTGGACCCCTCACCTCACACCGCCACACCCACCCGGGCCCCTCACCTCACACCTCCATACCCACCTGGGCCCCTCACCTCACACCGCCACACTCACCTGTGCCCCTCACCTCACACCGCCACACCCACCCGGGCCCCTCACCTCACACCGCGACACACACCCAGGCCCCTCACCTCACATCGCCAAACAGACCAAAGCCTTTGCGGTTCACAACTGCATTTCCAGACTTTCACACAAGCGGCCAGCTTCACACATAGATGGGCTTGGCCAGAGTCCAAATGATGAGGTTCTGTAGTAGTTTTCCAATCTCCAGCTTCAGGCCCAGGAATCCTGCTGAAACACTGGGACAGATTCTGGCGGAAAAGACTGCGGCATTCCCATAAACCAGAGGTCTCAGTACCTGCAAAGTGTCAGCCTGCCTGACGGCTTTATACAGCCCGTGATATTTTGAATTCATTGTTAAATGTGACCTGTGGGTCAGTCTCCAATTTTATATAGAGTAATAAAAAAAGACATGACGTCATCAGTGCCACAAACCTCCCCCCAGCTGAAGACCACCTAGCCAGGTAATTTAAGTTTTTGCGTTTAAAGATTCAGCTCGCTCCCAGTAAGTTACTTATTCAGAGGTATCTGCACCGCAGTGCGAGATTAAACACACAGAGTCAGCTATTTTTACGATGGCTACATTATTATAAATGAAACAGAGAGGATTTAGTGACCGGCGAGATATCCAGGCTGCCTAATCAGGCGTGTCGTCAAGATGCCCCATAATGACAGAATGATACCAGACGGCCCATGTGTTATTATTAACCATTTTAATATGCCTAATCAGCATTCCGCTTCCCCTGTATGTTCGCGTGTGTGTGTGTGTGCGTGTGTTTCTGCCAGGATGGACAAAGCTTTTAAAACAGTACCATAAGGGATGTAAGAGATCTCCCAATGTTCTGAAGCATAGGTTGAAATGTTGGGGCTCACTCGCCTGGATGGAAGTCAAGTATTGATTGGTTAACTGAAAGAAGGGAGCAGGATCTCGGCGAGGGGCAAACCTGTACAGCAGGATTCATTTTCTTTACTAGGCTGAGAGACGAGGGCTTCCATTATTTAATTATCACTTCTGAGAGTGAAGTCACCCCTGTGCTGAAGTCTTGACAGACTCTGCTGAATAAAAGCTGCCAAAAGTGTTTGAGACTATTTGCTGCTCTACCTCTTCCTCTCTCTCTCTCTCTCTTGCACGCTCTGTTCCGTGTTACCAGTCCAAACCCCAGTTAATTCACTCAACAGCAGGGAAGAAACACTTTCATCGTAAAACAACAGCGGCAATAGTGGGGATTGGTGTGTACGTGCAGAGGAAGGCTGACAGATTCACAAACGACCCCGTCCCTTCCAATGTGTTGACATGCATGTCGTGTGCATAAGTCCTTAACATGGGTGCGTCACATGGAGGGGACTAGTGTAGCTGTGCTTCTCGGGGTTTTCCCAGAATTCCCTGGGGACAATGTTTACTGTAACGTGTTTAGGTTCTTACTGTAAGGCACTGTAAGTCAGTGTCGCAGTGTGGTTTGAATCCCACTGAAAGAGAATGATGCTGTTGAACATTTTTAAAGTTACGCTTAAATTTAAACAGATCTTCAGCGGGAATGTTTAAAGAATGTGGAGGTAAGTGATGTTTCGTGGTGGATATATAAATACGCACCCATGCATTGTGGAAACACCTACCAAGCAAATGGTGGCCTCTCAGGGATTCATCTGTATAATCCAATCTTGCGGTCATTCACAGAATGAGGTCAGGAAGGAATCTACTTCATCTTTAAAGTCAATTTTTAGATTCATTGGCTTTGGGATCTTGAACGAAGAAAGCCGGCAATATTGAAAACCTTTCACACTCGATCCAATGGAAACTTACATCTCTCTGACCAGATCAGACCACGGTCTGATCTACGTTAATCACACAACACAGACGAACGGTGAAGCAGTGCTTTATGTGAAATGTCAGCATGTGTTTGACATAGGAGTTTGAAAGCTGCCCTTTCACACTCGATACAATGAAACTTACATCTCTCAGACCAGATCAGACCACGGTCTGATGTGCATTAATCACCCAACACAGATGAACAGCGAAGCAGTGCTTTATGTGAAATGTCAGCATGTGTTCTATCTAGGAGTTTGCAAACTGCAATTATTATGCCCCATAATGTTTAGAAGTTGTAAAAAATTTTGACCCTCTGCAACATTCCTGGTTCCGTGTTTTTTGTACCAAGAGATCCTTGTGCGTTTTATAATCCCAGGACATCTGTCTGGTTTTTTTTTTCTTTTCTTTTGATCTGAAATTTTACTTAAAAAGAAATTCCTCGTCATTCTGTCAGCATTATTGCATGTTAATTACTCAATTTTTTTTTAAAAAAAGCTCATTCAAACAAAAAACAAGGTGACCCCCCCAAAAAAAATGTATATATTGTACCCCAAACTCTAAATAGTAGAATAAACAATGACACCCCTATAAAGATTATAATTATACACATACTGATTTACACACTTTCTTCTGCAAATAGCATGAAGATGAGACTTTATGGATTTTAAAAGTTTCTCCCAGTCTGGCTCCCGGGCGATATTAGAAAATTGTGCCGAGTTTGCTGTTTAAAAATAAATGAATGTCCGTTGCTTCCAGAATTCTTTTTTTTTTTGGATGGTAAGAAAAAGGCAGAGAAAAGGAGCTGATCCCAGAGATGGAGAGAAAAATGGCAGCTTTTGTTTCCGACGTGCCAGATATGAATCGCGCTGAGTTCTCCCTTCCTCTCCTCTGAAGGGAGGATATCTTCAAACAACTCTGTACCTCTCCCAAGGGCTACACCCCGTCTTCACCACCGCAGAACGGGGGTGGGGTCATCTCCCTCCATCAGCCACCCATCACATGACTGTAATGACTACCTCACTTGCCTCTACCAAACGTTTCATGCTGAACAGCAAACACATCGTAACAGGTAAGATCTATGAATAAAGGGGCGTGGCCATCTTTTGCCGAAATGGTTCATTATTTACCAGCTACAGTATGTGAGTGTTGATGATTAACGTTTAAAAAAAGCATCATCAAGGGTTTCAGAGTCAGCCATCAGTGATACCTTCCTGTTCCTCCAAATGACACCAATGTCCCGTTTTTTGCATTTGTGCTAAACATGTGACCAAGGAGTCCTTCCATTCTCCTGCCTCCACAGAGGTCGATCTTCTCTATCAGGCTTCTTTGGCTCATCAAACCACCCTATACACCCCCGGGCAATCCAATTAGCGAGTCCCAACACTCAGATTGCCCTTCCGGAAAACACCGTGGCCTCTGATTCACCCCTTCCTGGTCACCACAGAACCGTGGCAGCCGTGACGGGTTCAGTGCCATTGGATGTTTAAGAAGATACATCCAAGAGGCTGAATGAGAGAGGTCACACACTATTCAGTCCTCAGAGCAGAGTGTTACCCATGAATCAAGGCCACAACGTGATAGATGTTCATTCCTTAGACTGCTGAACGCTCTTCTATGCATAAAAAGTTTGTGTCAGAGATGGATGGGTAAATAAATGCACAAATGCAAGTGCTTTTAAATCCAGATAAATTGCAGTGAAATTCAGGATATCTATGATGTCACCTCACATCCACATTCCAGCAGAGCAAGTTCTCTCTATCGATTAATAACTGATTCCCAGTGGTTCCTGATGTCACATGCTTGCAACAGATTTAGCTGCAATATGTAAATGTACCACCTTTCTACAAACACGGGGTCTCTATCTAACAGTCCCTGTTGATCATCTTGCTATAATTGTTCCATAAGTGAATTTTCACTCGGAAGGTTATTGTTTTGTTGACACTGACTGTATTTCCAATTCTACTGATGCAGCGTCTGACTTTTAACCGGAGTTGCTAGTTTGAACCCAAGCACTTTCTGTCCTCTGTCCAAAATTCAGAAATCCATATAGCATAGGGCAAAATATTACACTGGCTGGTACTGTTAGTCGCTTTGGATAAAAGCGTCATGTAAATGCATAAATGTAATTAATATTCACACTTCGACTATGTGAAAAGGCAAAGCGTTTGAATGTGAACTAGAGATGAACTTCGGTAAGGGAGCCTGACGATCACCTACCGCGCTCACCAAGTACAAACTTGCGCTGTCCTGACTGATCAACGCTTTGTTCGCTCTTCAAAAGAGGCAGGTGATGTAATGCGCCATGGTCTGGAATTTCAGAAGGGCACCATGATGACTGGAGATCCGTTCTAGTGGGACCCATTCGGCTTGTGTAGACGGCTGGCATTGGTGACCTAGGAATCGGCCGCTTTAAGTTTGCCGATAACTGGTGGGTGGGTGAAAATTAGAGGGCTCCTTTTTTACGCAGGTTACGTTTTTTTGAGGCCGATCTCGTGCTTCTGTTATTGGCTGTGTCCTTGGCTTGAATGAACAAGTGCTATTTTGTCAGTTACACTGAGTTACGTAGTGCGAAAGGCAGTAACAAAGCCACACATTAAGGAGGGATGAAACGAGACCCATTTTTGTGATGTTCTGAGGAGACTTGTGAGATATTGTTCTTCTCCTCACACTTTTGTGAGTTTGCCTGGCCTGGTCTGTTTGCAGATTGGAATGGAAAGAAGCTGTTTTCATAGCCAAAAAGTGATCACATAGGCGCACATACTGAGGTGGGGCCACAGGGGCTATGGACCTAGCTGAAAGCTGATTGGACCAGGGAGTGCCTCACCCCCTGTTACTCACTCATTCGAGACATGTCATTGGTTGGCCCCTCTGCATGAATTATTACCCCTTGTGCCTCCCGCCTTCAAAAATCCTAGAATTGCCCCAGCAGTGACACATACCACCTGGTCAAAATCCCGCCCTTAACTTTGTGTGCAGCAGGGAATGCTGGGAAATTCCCACAATGGCTGTGGAGAGATCACAGGATGGCTTGAATGACTTAGTGAGACGTCTTAGTGCCCGAATGGCTCTGGGACAGTCCTGTTTTGGTGTCAAGATGATGAGTGATGATGGAGGAACATGAGAAATCTGGAGTAGAGGATGATATGATCAGGATGTAGGCATCGGCAAATTAGACTAAGACCTGATTGGCGCAAGGGAGCTCAGATAAACTCCCTCTCAGCGAGATCTACAGAGGAGACCCCCCCCCCCCTCCGAAATTTGGTTCTGGCTACAAACATGCATACAGTAGGGTAGTTAGGTCCGGCTCCCTGCTTGTGATAATGAGGGGACAAAGAACAGAAGTGTGTTTATACAGAAGCTTATAGACTGTAGGGTTTTCAAACACCTGTATTCCACAGAAACAGATTCTGATAAATTTAAAAAAGCAGATTAGATAGACACTGAAACCCTTGGTGAATTCACTGTAATTGCGAGGTATCAGCTGCCTTGTGTCTGGGTGTCCAGCCCCAGGGTCTAGACTTACTACAGACCCAGGAAAAGACATGAGTGGATGGGTGGATGGATAGACACATGGACGGAAAAACCGAGTGACCATTCACTGCTCTGGTCAGATGATAGAGTGTTCCAACTGCTGAAACAAACAACACTGCCTGATTAAAGTCTTATTCGGGCAGCTGTGAAATGCATTTTTCAGGCAGCGGGGTGATGTTAAGTAACAGAATACATATGAGAACGTTTTGTAATAGTGCCTCCCTTATGGTCCTCAGACGCTGGGAACTAACCATTTAAGCTTCCCAGTGAAACATTTACAGAGCACATTTATACGAATTGCCTGGCATTACTGTGAAAAATCACACCCAGTTCAGGCTACGTTCTCTTAAAATGCAATTTGTACCAAGAAAAGCCAACTTGGTAGCTAAAGAAAGGCGCTAATCAAAAATTCATTTACCATCCGGAATACCACCAATGCAAACACAGTACGCTTTTCATTCCCATAACTTCAACTACAATAAATAAATAAATAAATAAAATAAACATCAATTGTATTCACCCTGCAGAGAATACAAAGGCAATGGCTGTTATTAAAACTGTATTTTGCTGATTCTGACAGTGACCACAGCAACACAACTGAATATTTATCACTAGTGGTGACGTTTTATTGACTGCACATCACTTACGAGAATTACACGTGAATATGGGCGGGGTGATGTATCGGCTTTTTAATTTACTGCCAAAACCTTATCTCCTTGTCAGTTACCCCCGGATTAGCTCGCTGGCATTCTCCTTACAGATCGCCTCCACTGACATATTTCACCTTATCAGTCAGGCAGGGTTACTGACAGCATTTGAGCCATGAGACGAATTGTTAGCCGGTTACTTACTTAAGGTAATTAAAAATATAATGAGTGGAAGGCCCTACAATTATCTTGGATTGATTCTTCTGAAAGAGTCTCTTCTGGGATTTTCTTTTAATATTACAGCCTGAGATTAAAATCTAGGGTAGTGTAAAGTACATTGTCTTCTGTTACCGAACCCGCAAGAGTCTTGCTCAGGGACCCAACGGTAAAATCACTCTGACAACCCTGGGATTTGAACCAATGACCTTGTGACTGAAGCACCCGCTAAGCCACACAGCACCCCTAGCCTCTAGCTTTCAAAACGAGAAGCAGATGTTTATAAGCACCTGACCAGATGACCTCACATCAAAGCGCCATTGGTTACTATTTGGTCACTTTTCTCATTCAACCTTGCTTCACTACAACCTCCACACATACAAGGCCAGCAAACACCTTCAGCATCTTTGGAAAGACCTCTGAGCTGTGGTCCTTCTTCCTCTAGCCTCTACGTCACACCCTTCCAAACACACTCTCAACACTCCATTTCTCACTTATATGTCTTTCGCTCGGCATCTGAATCTCTAGCTACCTCATCCACCTCCTCCCCACTGTACCCTCCATTTACTGTCCTTGAACATCAAAGCAAAGATAACCATCTTCAGCTCCTCTCGATAAACCAGGCAGCTCAACGCCAATGGCAAGGCTCCAGGTCCAGACTGACTGTTGACTTGTCTCTCCTACTATCTTCATTCCACTCCCCAGCCTAGTTTCCATAAAGTAAATTTCTTTCAAAATGAATGTTGCTCTTTCTGTCCATAACCCCCGGAAGCTTTTTTCTTCTGTTTCTTCTCTCTGAATCCCCCACACCTCCCACTTTAAAGTAGAGACATATTCAGGAGTTAGATCTCCTGACCATCCCATCTCCAGCGGCGCCTACACCTCAACCATTGTGTTTCCGACAGAAGCATCTCCTAGCACTCATTTCTACAGCATCCTGCTACCTGTCCTCTTCATTCTATCCATTTTCTTTTCCCTAAGGAAATCCCTAAATCCATCCCTTCCTTTTATTTTTAAGCCCCATTATCGTTTTTTTGTTTTCTGCATATCGTCCCGCAAACCCTTCAAACCAGCATGAGTCACAGCTCTCCTGAAAAAATAACCATCCCTGGACTCCTACACTGAACACAACACACCCAGCTACGTCTGTTTGCCAGAATAAACTCTAAACTTCCTGCCATCCACCTGACTTCCTGTCTGAGAGTAAATTTACCGGTTTTAATGATGACTGTTCCAGCGGTATGTCCACCCCTTTCCAGTGGTGTGGCTTCTCTCCCTCTCTGCCTGTCAGCCCGCTGCACGCCTCACTAAATGCAGCAGTTGGATACTGAGATGTTCTGGGAGAATTCCTACCTCATAGCGGGAACCGTGAGTCTCAATCTCCACCTGCTCTTTGCCAAAGTCCCGTAGGTGTTTTGCCGGAGTGTGCCGGTCTTTGTGTTCCCAAACCTCTCTCCGCTCATGTCTAATTTTGCAATCTACCTTTCAGCTACCTTCTCTACCCCTTCAGACACCCAGGCTGTCTGCTGACATCAGCCTTGTCAAGAGTTCCCAGCAGAAACACCGCCTGAACTTCAGCTCATCCAAGACAGCACTTCTCTTCATTTCTGCCGGTACCTCATCTCCCGAAATGAACTCAGCATCACTCCGACCTACTCAACTGAACTTCCCAGAACACTGTCGTCACCACCAAGACTCTCTAGCCATGTCTAGAAGCTTCTGTCAACACAGCACAATGAAGACGGTCTGCTTACACTCAGTGGTGCTCTCTACAAGCTGTCATCATTTGTTCACCTGATTTGGGGTCGTTGCATCTCAACTGTCAGTGATCCATTCTTGTAATTTTGAGACACGTGGTTCCTTTTGCCACCCTGATTAGTCATTATTCTCAATTTCTTGTGAAGATGTGGGTGAAATCTATTTTTTAAAAAGCATGAATATCACCAAGAAAACCCTTTTCAATCTGAATGTGTAGTAGAAAATGAATAAGTGTACTGTGATAATAGCCCTATAGTTTCCACGACTGAAAATTTTACCTCTAACGCATACAATCATACAGATGTATCAATCATGATATGACAACATTATGCTGACACTTCTAACATTTCAGCCAATGGAAATGTCTGACACTGAAGAGGCTTGATATTCAAAAACGATTTTCATTGGCCGAAACATTTTGGAAGGGAAAATAACTGCAACAGGAGAGATTCAATTGGACTGGATAAATGAGCAGGAAATCTGTTGGTTGGCACTTTTCTCTGTCTCAAAGTTACTAACTGGGTTTGAAGGTGAAGACCGCATTTGGCTGTGGACCAGTGGTGAACTTGGTGATACTTCCCTGGGTACCAGTGTTCTTGTAGTGTCAGAGGATAAGGAGATCTATTCTATTGCATTTCAAAGGAGACTATACACCGTATCTATCTCTGTCTGGACCTATTGCTGTCCTCCAACCAGGAATAGATTCCGAGAGTCATTATGTCATCGTATAAGTAGACAGTCAGGGTGTGATGAGCATTATTCACACATAGTCTACCCTATTAATAAGACAACACGCTACAATTCCTTGGAAAGAGTCTTTCCCTTTGGCTTTCTGAGAAAGCTGACTCATTCTCCTTCAAGTAATGTAATTTTCAGACATCATAATAAAGCGGGCGACATCTCTTTTTTCAAAAAGTGGAGTTGTTCAAATGAAACTAATCAAGCAGCGCCAGAGTGTGTCTGTCTGGATTTTTTTTTTCTTTATCATTTGATTTGGTGAAGGACTAACCAGCCTGTAAGATCAAAAGGGACGAATCAGCGACCACCTACAAAAGCGAGCTAATTACTGTAAAAGACACAGCTCTTCCCATGCAAGTTTCCCGCAATATTAAAATGAATGATGCTGAGCGGGTGCCCTGCTTTCATATCTGCTGAATCATCAGCCTGGCATTTTGCTTAATGATGTATTTTATATCTATGCATTTATGACTTGGGACGTCAGTAACACCATTTATCTCGCCTCCAATTGTCCCAAAAAGTGTATTTCCTTTTACGAGCCTGGTAAACACATCACAGTATCATCCGTTACTGATATATGCATCTTCAGCCTAGTAGCTATGAAGCATAATTACGACAGAGAGTGATGATGTCGACGTGGTAAGGAGAAGGAGTTCCAGGATGAGGCACGCTTGCATCAGCAGGCTTCACCCCCCCCCCCAAAAACACAGAATCCGTTCCACATATTGATATTCTACGAAAACGCCCCCCTGCAGCACTTCAGTCCCCAAAAGGCCGCGGGAATGAGTCACCTGACTAATTACAGCTTGAGTAATCAGATCTGAAAGCAGGGATTTTTAAGGGATGGCATCGACCCCCTGCTAAGTGATTATGTCCATCAACAGATAGCCATTCCATCTTCCTCTGTATTCCAGAGATGATGGCCGTATGTCCTTATGTGGCATCAGAGTGAGGTGTAATCGGGACACAACTGCTACGATGACCATGGGAGCCGAAACTAACATTTGCACAAAGTTCCCCTGAAAAGGCCAAGTAAAACGTAATCTATATGTGCTCAGTTCCGTCCAAACAGTTGAGGTGTCTGTGGTGTTTGCGCGTATAGCTCCATAAATCTTTCCCTGTGCGTAAAATAAAGGAAATAGAGCCAAAAGCAAGGGCTTGAAGCAGGAATCTGCCACGGGCAACACATAAAAAATATAAAACCCATACAGAGGGCAATGACACCACAGAAAGGAAAGGATCGAGCTGGAGGCTTTCCATCAAAATGGACGGCTTAGGCGTGTTTCCGAGCGGGAGGGGGGAAGGTGTCGGGGAGTCGGGGGCTCGGCGAGGCGGGGAGATTTTTCTTAATTTAACGGACAGGGGAGCGAGAAAGCGATTAAGGCCCCAGCTCTGTGATTATAAGGACCCACTCAGAATTCTGGAAGGAGCATTCCCGTGACAATTAAATCCATAGAGGGGGTGAAAGTCCAGTTTAGGAAAGGGAATTTCTTCCCAGATATACTCAGTTTCTCAGCCTGACACGTCCTTGTAAATGTGGAAATGCCGTCTTGGCTGGAAGCTTTGCAGGATTCTTCCTATGAACGTTGTGTCCTGATGTTCTCTGCGTGATTGGATATTAAAACCGCACAGCCCAGACTCTCAGTAGGAAGGGGCCTGCCTAGTGAGCCTCAGAGTGTATTAAACTGCCGATTTAGATCTAAGGCCGACGGCTGATGGACGCTCTCGGTGACATTAGTTGATCTGCAGGGTAGGGTTGCTCTCAGAAAAAGAGTTGGTCGAGTTTTGTTCTCCTGCTGAATGAGGATCTCTTATTTCGTCATCATTATTGTCATTATGATTAGTATCTCTGAAGCGAACTGTTTATCGATTCAGCGTCAGTCTATGCCGTCTGTCCCACACGTCTGGTTTTCAATGCTTTGCTTAATTAACATCTCATGCACCCTAGAGTTAACTGTCATTGGGGGTGGGGCTGGCCCCGGCATGGCTTATGTGTCCGGGATGTCCCCCGGCGATCCGGCAGCACCCGCTTTCATTGGCGGACACCCTTTGATCAGAGTAGGGCCTGAGATTGTTCTGGCTGGAGGTTTATCTATCTTTCTGGCTGTATATCGATCGTGTTTTTTGTGGGAGGGACTCCATTGTGGATTTGGATATTCCGCCAATTTGCATGCTATCACATGCTACTAGAATGTATGATGGGGAGGATGTTTTCTTGCCTTGTAACACCTTGTGGTCTGCACTGTCAAATAAATGTACCCAGCAAAGCATTATGGGTAGGCAAAGAAAATCCTAAGAAACTAGGAGATAACAGATGAGATGGATTTTTTTTCCCCTCAAAATTAGGCTGCACCTGAGCACTGAGTGCTTCATCTCTTGCCCCACCCCCCATCTCCAGCCCTTTCAAGCCCCCACCCCGGGTCACATGCTTCTCTCAGAGGCTGAGCTGCTGGACTTTACTTACAGCTCATTTGTTCTTCATTTTCTCTCCAGGAATTCAGCAGAAGGTGATGGTGTTTTTATGTAAACAGGCGCGTCCCCCTCCCAGTTCCACTCTAGTAATGAGACGGGCCCGCTGTTCAGTATAGTGGAAGCAGAAATACCCTACCCCCCCCCACCCCCTCCCCCCCACCCCCCCAAAACACGAGGAGACAATAAAGGGGGACCAAAATTATAAAAACCCCCAAATAAAACACGGGGGGGCCCCAATAAAAACACGC